>CM024588.1:30050776-30440358 GCA_014182565.1 Eucalyptus marginata
TGATCTTCCCCATCACCGAACACGCTTTGTCTATGCTTCAAGTACTTGATCTGTCTCAGCCAAAGTACTCCCGACTTATTCTCACCATTCCACATACTTTACAACTCAACAAAGCATAAGAATGCTAGATAAACAAACTTGGCCAACTTCCAAACCACAATTCAATCTCAATCAATTCCAAACAATTTAGGGCAAACCCCTAAAATATCACAATTTAATTAATTCCAAGCAACGTAAAGCTCAAATAAATAAACGGACTGCGCCACGACAATCAGCACGAGATTTCGGTCGTCGGCCATCTCAGCCTTAATTTCCGAAAAATAATTAATTTCGAAAATTAAATAATAAATATTAGAAATTCAATTTAGCTCAAAATACAATGCCCGATTAAATAAACGGACTTCACCACTCATCGTGTAATATTCGATCGCTGGCCATCACACTTGAATTTTCGGAAAATAAATAATTATTTAATTTAATTCCGAAAAATAATATTTAAATGCCAAAAATTCCACTTAGGCCCGAAATATCAAATTGAAGCCCGATAAAGGGTCGGAAAATTCCCGGGCTACCCTCAATAAATAGTAGACCATGTCTACTTGCTAAATATGCATTCAATTTAACTAATTCACATCAAAAACAACTAATAAACCCTAATCAAAATACCTAAGCTTGATTAAATAAACTAACAACCAATTAAGCATAATTAACTCACTAAGCAAGCGTTAGTGTGGTTACCCACCGGAATCGCGCGCAACCGGTACCAAATCGACGGGCTCGGCGCGAGAAGAACAAACCCCAAAGCGGGCCTCGGGTCCGGGGCCCGGAAGCGGCCCAAAACGGCCTCGGAGGCGGCTGGAAACCCACTCGCGGGTTTGCTGTGGAGGGTGGCCGGAGGAGCTCCGGTGGCTGAGGCGGCGAGGGGAGGTCGGTGGTGGGTGAGAGGGTGTCGGAGGGTTGAGCGGCGGCCGGGCGGCGGCGGACGGGCGGGTGGCGTCGGGCCGAGCCGGGCGGGACGGCGAAGGCCGAGCGCGCGGAGCTGGGGCGCGCGGCGGACGCGCGGCGGTGACGCGGCGGCGGCGCGGTGCGCGGCGGCGGCGCGGTGGCTGGCCGGCGAGCTTCCTCCTCTCGGCTCCGCTGGTTCGGACAAAGCAAGAAGAAGAAGGAGAGGCTTCGGTTCGTGCGTGGGGGATTTGGGGAGAGAGGAGAGAGGAGAGAGAAGAAAGAGATAAGAAGGAGAAAAAGAAAAGGAAGACAGCTAAGGGAGGGGGTGTGCGCACGGATGGGGAGGGAAAGGAGAGAGAGAGAGAGAGAGAGAGAGAGAGAGAAAAAAGAAAAAGAGAAAAGGAGAGAGAGAAAAAAAAATAAAAATTCAAACAATTCTTGTTTTTCTTTTCTTTTCTCTTTCCCTTTCAAATACCTTTTTTGGTCTTCGATTTTCCTTCCGATAATTTCTTTCTCGAAATTTCGGGACTCGTCAATAAATTGACGGACGATGAGACAAAGTCCTAAAAATAAGAATTAGGACACACTTAAAATCCGATTCCCGAAATCGAGTTCAATTTCGTGGTTAAAATCAATCGACGCGATTTTAGTCCAATCTAACCAATTAAGTAGCTTTTAGGGATTTTCACTGCAGATATATCCCTTAACGGCTTCACTCAATGGGTTGGTTAACTCGTGAGTGATCAGCTCAGAGAAAAAGGGCCGTAGGCACGTCGACGAAAGGCCCATTTCACTTTGTCGAAACGGGGTCGAATTTTTGGGATGTCACAGTACGGGTCCTGAAAGGTAAACCCCCGTTTAGGCGACCATAGAATGGTACGGGTCCTAGACAAAACTTTATTTCCCTATTCAGGCGACCGTAGAATGGTACGGGTCCTGGAAGGTAACCCCTGTTTAGGCGACCGTAGAATGGTACGGGTCCTAGACAAAACTTATTTCCCTATTCGGGCGACCGTAGAATGGTACGGGTCCTAGACACAACCAAACTCTGTCATACTAGGCGACCGTAGAATGGTACGGGTCCTGGGAAAGCAGTTTTCTTTACAAAGTCATGTTACTATTCTGGGCGACCGTAGAATGGTACGGGTCCTAGACGTGTAACACCAATCTATCTTGAGTTACTCTACCATCTTTGAAGGTAAGTTATTCCAGGTAGGTTCATTTTGCATTAGCATTTCCATACATCATATAAATTGCATTTTAAAATAGGATTCATTTGCCAAAAAAAAAAAAAAAATCAAAAATCAAAAATCAAAAATCAAAAATAAAAAATCCAACAAAAAAAAATCATTCAATGCATGTGCATGGTCAAAATTTAGGTCTCAATTTATCTTTGAAGGCAACCTCTTCGAGCTCACCTCCAAAGAGGGGCAGTTGTTGACACCTAAATTTTGGCGGCCCATTTAGTTATTTAGGGGTTAATTTTAATTTTATTTTTTATTTTTTAAAAAAAATGTTATAATTCAATTGCATAGCATATAGTGTTAGGTGCATTTGTTTATTTTACATGTTTTGTATTTTTATTTTTAGGATTGACGGGATGGGTCAGATTAATTGTTTTTGAGTTTAAATTAACCGGTTGGACTAAGCCCATAAAACCAACAAAATTGGCCCAAGCCCATTTTCTTTTAATGACAAAAAATTACCTAAATCGAGATTTGATATGATATTGCGGTGGTTTTTGGAATTTAAGAGAATCGGGTTGAAATCTTATCTTTAGTCTTTAGGTGATTAAATTGTTGAAAATTTTAAGGAGATAAGGAAAATCAAGAGATTATCGGCAATCTTTTTGTCGAATGAAATATTGACAAAAAGATTTACATTTGTTTTTGGCCTATAAAAGGGTGTGTACATTCGGTTTTTAAGGGGGGACTTTTTCACTCGGTTTTGAAAGCATTTTCACAGGAGGAGATATAAAAGTTTTTTTGGGTGAAGAAAAGTAAAAAAAAAAAAAGGTTTTCTTCTTCTGCTGAAAAGCAATCAGAAGAGACAGGAGCGGCAACGGTGAAAAGGGAGAGAAGGGACGTGCAACAAGGGGAGAGAAAAACCAAAAGAAAAAGAGAAAAGCAAAACAGTAAAAAGAAAAGGAAAAGGGACGAGGGGGCGGAGGGGACCGTGGATCGTCTTCCTCGCAGCTTCCCCCTCTGCAAGCTCCACCGCTTGACGCCCACGCCACCACCGCCTCCCGCTCGAAGCCGACCGCCGTCTCACCTCCCCGCCGGACACCGCACTGCGCCGTAACCCAGCCGTGCCGATTCGTGTGCCCCGCTCCGAGTTCTGCTGCCCCGTGCCCCAAATCATTCGCACCGCCGCGCCTCCGCTCGCCTGGAAGCTGAAGCTCACCACGATCCAGCCGGCCCGAGCCACGATTACCGCCCGAGCTGCTCCGAGAGCCATCGCGCCCACCGCCCGCGCCGTCTTGCCTCCGCCCGAGCGACGAGTCGCTGCCCCCAATCGCGCCCGACGCCTTGGTCCTCCTCCGCCCGGCCAGCCTCCGCCTGTGATCGCTCTTGACCCGAAGACCCGAAGCCGCTGCGATCGCCGCGCCTCACCGGTCGACGATCCCGACACCGGGAGACTCTTCAGCCCGCCTCGATCGTCGCCGCGCCTCCGCCCGAGTGACTCGACGCCCGCCCGAGCCCCGCCACATCGGATCCCACCGCGCAGACCCGCGACTCCGCCTCCCGCTGCTCGACCCCGAGCCGCCCACCGTTGAAGCCCAATCCATCGCGCTGGAGCTCCGCGCCGGCAACGCCCTCGCCGGACCGAGGATCTGCAAACCCCTTTTTTTTTTTTTTTTAGGTTGTTTATTTATTTATACTTTTATCTTTCATTTATTTTATTTACTTTTAACTGCCATTTATTTTATTTACCTTTTTTAAGTTTTGCTATTATTGTACCAATTGGAATATTGGTAATTGATTGTTATAGGCATTACCCATAGGATTTGTCCCTAAGGTTTATTGTAATTATTAATTTGACCCGTAAGATGTCGGGTCATTTTTTTTTTAATTGTATTAACTCTTGGACGTTTGTTTATAATATGTTAATTGTTGAATTAATTATTAATTTGATCCGTAAGATTTCGGATCAAATTTTTAATTAGTTTGATTTCTTGTTTGATATTCAGGGTTAAAAGTAATCGTTAATTTGACCCGTGAGATAATGGGTTATTTTTTCGTTTATTATTTATTGAATATCTTGTTTGTTTAGATTTAATGCTTGTTTTAGAAAATCACTAAAAAAATCAAAAAGATGTTTGAATTAGGATTTCAATTGGTTTTAGAATATTTCTTGTTATTTTGCATATCTAGAATATAGATTTTATTTTAGATTTTTAAAAAATATAAAACAAAAAAAAATGCATTCATTTAGGATTTTAGTTTTTGTTTAATTTAAGTTGCATGTTTAATTACGTGGCATTTTTAAATTTCGAACATTGTTAAAAAATAAAAAATATCATGCATATGTCATGTAGAATTAGGGCATGCTCCGCACGTCATTGCATATTAAATAGATTGCATGTTAGGTTAAGATAATGTCTTAATTTAAATTAGGATTTAATATGACCTAATCCTTATTTTAAATTAGATAGAATTTCAATCTAGCTAGATCATTTTTGCATTCGAATTTCATGAAAAAAAATACAAAATTTGTCTTTGCATAAGTTAGTTTCAATTTTTAAGATAGATTGCATTTTAAAAATAGAAACATCAAATGCACGTCATTTAGTTTTCATTAAGTTCATTTAATTAGAACTTTCTTGTCATTAGACTAAGTCATTTAGTAAATGTCACGTGACATATAGCTCGCATATTAAATTGCATGAGGCATGTCATTTTAGTTTAAATAATTTTGTATGTCATCGCATCGCATTGCATGTCATTATAATTAGATCATTTAGATTGCATTTAATTATTTCATTTCTTCATGTCATATAGTTTAGGTCATGTCGTCATGTCATATTAGATTATTAGCATGCATCACATGATTTTCATTAAATAAAGTGAAAACAAAAAAACTGAAATTGCTTGTTAATTAGGAATCATATCTAGGATTGTTGATGTGAATTCTGATGTAACATTGCAGATGCTTTCGTTGCTTTAAGGTATGTTTTTGCATTATTTAATTGCTTTCTTGATGCGTTAAATTGGTGGTATGCGCATATGTATGATCACCTCACACGTTAGGAAGCTAATTAAAATCAATTAAATTGCCAAACATTTTCTTAAAATTAAAAAGAAATGGTACCGAAAGGGCACTAGGATAGTCTAGTGTAACCAAGTCCCCGTACCCAAAATCTCTGGTTCGTAGGAGTAAGATAATGCTCCCGTTATTTTACTTAGGTGTCTAATCGACCTACCCTAAACCGATTAGTGGTGACTCCTAATAATCTTTTGCATGCTAAAACCCTAAGTCGCGATTTGGTATGGGCTTGGGAGAGCCCGAGCTAAGCTTAAAGGCTTAGTAGTCCATCAACCTAGTTTTAGGTGGTGAACCCGAAAAATTGGGTCGCGACAGGGGAAGTAGACTTAACAACACTGAGCTCACAAGTGAGGGGAAGATTATTAAGATGCACGTGTGAGTGAGTTGTGTTGGAGAAATCTCTTATCGAAAAATAGATGTGGTGTCGAGTAATTAATATATCCTGGTTGGCCCATAACTCGCTAGCTTAAGCTTTTGAGTGAAGATATGTTTAACTGGATATATTGACGGGCTCGTATTTGGGCTTTCTTGACAATCTCCCTTAGTGAAGGTATCGGACTTTTGCTACGCGCTCTTAACACTTAAGTTGCTAAAATTCGATCTAGGTTTTGCCAAAGATGTTCCGATGATCCACATTACCACTGATCCAATGAGGAATAACGGAGAAAAACAATGATGTCATTTTCCATTTTGTAATATTGACAAGTCAATACCTTAAATAAATACTCTATCATGTATATACATATCGAAAGCTTAGAAACACGATATTTAAAAGTAGAGCTAGAGAGGACCTCTATGAAAAAAGAAATAGAAAAAAGAAAAGAAACGGAAGTTAAGGTATAATTCACTTATGGATGTCATAGAGAAAAGAAGACGCCCAATATGTTTCACTGAGGAAACACTCCACATGTTTGTGGTAATGCCTAATCTAGTTATTTGGTTTGCTTCATAATTGTGGTAGTCATGGCTCTTTGAACTCGCACGACACAATTGTCCTGCTCTACTTAGCTTTGATTCTTTAGGTTGTTTTTTTTTCTCCACAGGTGTTGTCTCAATTTTTTTATTTTTTATGTAGGGCCTGCTAGCAAGATGGTACGGTGATGCTAAATTTCAAATGGTTGCATGTTGACCACAATTTTCATTTTGTGAAAGCTGGGCAACCGGATTGGAGAATTGTGGGAGGGAGGGAGGGTTTTTGTTATTTTATTTAAGGAATAATGTTACAATTTATTCCTCTATCTTTGTCCAACCAAATATTTTATAATTCTGTTTAATGGCATTTAAAATGTTTTCCCTTATAATGCTTCTAACCAAATCCTCCAGAAAAATATGCATGAATTATGAACGAGACAAATATTTTCTCACTTTTAAATGATCCAAAAATTCGTGAATTATTTAAGGAATAAAATAACCTACCCTTAAGTTTTCCATCCCCACAAATTGACAAATTTGTTGAAAATCAAGTGGAATGCTAATTGTTGGTTTGGGAGAGAAAGAAGCCCTATGTCTTTCAAATTGGGCTGCAATTTTTTTTTTTTTTTGATTTTCTTGCTAAAATAGACAAATTTTTAAATATGAAAAATGTTTTATATCCATGCTATTGCTAATGGTAATAATGCTTTTGACTGTTAGATGCTTGATGCCTTTCATACTGATCATGGTGGTATTGATACTTGATTTTTAGTTGACATGTCGAAAAAGGTAAAAAAAAATAAAAATCAAGATTTGAATTTCCGATTGTGACGAAACCCCTTTCTGGACCAAAAAGTGTCATTTTTCATTTCTTTCTTTTGTTTTGTCGCTTTTATGCAATTTCTTATTCATTTTTAAGAAAAACCTGAAAAATCAAATAATTAACTTTCGGATTGATTTTTAACGAAAATCAACCTAGGGTTAAAGATTGACTTTTTGCCCAAAAGATGTTAATTAACTTTAATTTCACTTTTCTCGAATCAATTTTTCAAAAATCTAAAGATTCGACTCAAAAATCAACTTTTAGAAAAAGTTAATTGAAGAGTTGACTTTTGGTCAAATCTTTGATTAAAAAAAAAGTTGAAACAATAAAAAATCCTCAAAAAACTTTATTTTAATGTCAATTTGATTTGTATGTCTAGAATCTCACAAAAATTGATTAAAAACCTTGTTTTTCCAAATTTTTGGTTTTATGTTCCAAATCGACTAAAAATAAAATTACTTTCATTTTAACTATAATTAGGTGTAGTTCCTTTTATGACATTTGGTTTAAGGGCTATTTCTAATCCACTCGTTTATTTGCCATATTGAAAGGTGAATTATTGTTTTAAACCCTAATTAGGAGGTCCAAATTGATTCTTCATGATTTACAAATGGATGATTGTTTTCCACTCATAATCTTAAGATAACTCCAAATCTGGTGTCAATTTTGGGAAATTCACATGAGAATTCCTAATTTGATGGATTTCACTCTCTTGAAGGTAAGAAAATCGAGTGGTTGAGTTTTAATTGAAGAAATTTACGTTGACATATTTAAGACTATGGCTTAATTTCGTGAATCTAGATCCAATTTTAATATTATACCTCGATTCATTTTTGGGCTAAGTTTTGACACTTTAATCTAAGGTCAATTTAAATGCATTAAGTGATCCTACGCATAGGTAATTAGTTAAATATATATATTGCAATATTGATAGAATTCAATTTCAATTAATTTGCACTTTTAGCCATAGAATTGCAAAATTGCTCATTTTAGCCCTTAAGGCTCGATTTCATGTACCCTTAGTTTTGGTCCATTATTTTTCACAATAATTGCTTAATTAAGTTGATAGAGAGCCCATAAATTGCATTAATGGAGTTCAATTGGCTTAATTGGATCAAAATCGGACAATTTCTCCTCAAATTGTGCAAGTTTTCTTTTCAACAAATTGTATAAATTTTGAACCCTCAATGACCACATAGAATAGCGCCGTCAAGAACTGGCTAGAACTGGTCAAGAACTAGTTAAACCGGTGTGAATCAGTCTGACCGGTCTGATCGTCTGTCGGCGGGTAGGTCAATTTGGCCACTTGTCGGCCGGTTCCGGATCTTCGGCGACCGATTTAGGGCTCCTGACCTCGTCAATTTTACCCATGTGCCTTTATATTTTCATGAGTTTGCGAATTAACCCCTCAATTTTGGAAATTTGTGATTTAGCCTCTAATTAGGCCCTTAAAGCGCAATTCTCGTTTTAAATCCAAATGTTAACGAATCGGAAGCATCCAATTGATCATATGATATGTCTTAAGCATGATTAGCCCTTTAAAAACTTAATTTGGCTAATAGATCAAGTTTTTGATCGTCGGATTAAACCGACGGCCAAGATCGACCGTTTTGGGATTAGTATTTTTTTTTTTTTGGTCAGTGTTTTGGGATTAGTATAAAAGGCTTTTTTTCTTCAAATTTTGAAGAGGTCTAATTTTTTTTTTGCAAATTCTCTCTCTCTCTCTCTCTCTCTCTCTCTCTCTCTCTCTAACTAAACCTCAATTCCGCTAGCCTCACGCCGGTCGCTTACCGGCCACAATTGACCCTCGATGGTCCCTTTCACTTCCTCTCTCGGTTCTTCGGTGATAGCCACTAGCTCTAGTGGTTGATTGATCGACTAAAGCTGATCCGATTGATATTAGTTCAAAAAACTAGCGACCATGCCGGTTTTGAGTTCATCGGCTTGATTGCCTGTCCGGTGACTTGGATTGGTGGCGCAACTCCCATCGGTCATTCTCGAGACACCTCCCCAACCTTGGTGTGGTTGGGGACTGGCAGAATAGCCACCGGATCTCCTCCGGTGGCTTAATCTTTCACTAGCATCCAAAGCTAGTTTGATTTGAACTGGTTCCATCTCTCGCACGAATCGGCACTATTTAGTGGATTTCCGCACCTTGAATTATCATCGTTCTGTCCCCGGGAGTAACTTCAACCTTGTTGTGGTTGAGGTTTGGAGGATCCATCACCGAAGAGCCTCCAGTGGCCACTTCCTCAACCGTTGGTCAAAACCAGTCCAAACCGGATCGGTTCTCCAACTTGAGTCCAAACTGGACTTCAACCAGTGCTAATCTGAGCTTTTGACGATCCATAGAGGTTCAATTGAGGATCCTTGAAGTTCGAGATTTGCTCTGGCGATGCTCATTTCGCCCAGTCATGCTTAAACTCAATGAAAACGCAAAGGTTAGTTTTTAAAATTCAAATTCGATGAAGCGAGGTCGGCATATTCTTCCAAGGCTAGGATTCGCAATTAGATCTAAGAAATATACTTAGATATGGTGATAATGTGATTATTCAGTGATTGCCGAGGTTGAAGATTGATTGAGGATGAGTTTATGGTTGATTGGATGATTTTAGTGCTAATCTGCAATTTCGTGTATCTCGTGATATGGTTGTTGTTTAGCTTAAAAGAGGCATTAGATGACCTTATTTGATCTCGAGACCTTCCAGACTTAGAAAATACGTTCGAGACATTCGATTTGATAAGTTGTAAGTCCCGAACGGGTGACTTTTGACCCTCCAGAAATACCTTACAATCTACTCGATTCTACAGTTTTTATGGTTGAATATTGGTTCTATTTTGATTCTGATTTTAGATTTTTTTATTTTCATGCTGATTTTTGTGATTGATTTTTAACAAATTTGTCTTCGTGAGATTTGTTCCAAATTGTCTCGAAAATGTCATGTATTATTTCTAGATCTTTCGGATAGGTTTTGGTCGGTCAAAATTACTTAAAATTGATCAATCCGCCCGCATCAATTCAAGATGCATTTTGGCGAAGTTAAACATATAAATGAGTTCATTTGGTTTTAGGATTTCACGTTGTGCGCTTTCCAATGATGTATGATTTGCATGATTTACTTGTCATTTGGTATGTCAATTGCATGTTTAAACACGTGTAGGTTTTGTTGCAATTATGATATTTAGTAACGCGTATCTGTTTTGCCATTTTCATTATGATTCGTGTGATCTCAATTAGGCTATGATGTCTTAACAAAAAATTCTTGCCATCATGCATTCTATATGCCAAATTTTTCGTTAAACTTTTGCCCGTCCTGAGGTAACCAAAATCAAACATTTTCTGTTATGTTGAGGTTAAAATAGAGCCTTATCATGTGTGTACTTTTTATGCTCGTTTAGGTCTCTTAGAGACCAAATCTTGTGTTGATACCTCCTTGACTATTAAAGTGTGCATTACAAGTTTCATATGCATATGTGACTCGTCATGATTGAGTATCATTTGATATGTGAACACCATGCCTCAATTAGGCTAGTTGCACTTTGAAATCAAGTTTGTCCTTTTAGTCTTAAATCATCTTGCATTGTCATTGACTCGTATGATTCTTCTGCATGTCGAGTTAGGATTAGATGTTTGCCCTAATCATTTGTCGCATCCAATTCTTTGTCATGTGTGAATTTCTTACCGCTTGTGCATTGCATAAGTGATTTTAGGACTTATTAATGCATATTTGTGTTCGGGTTTGTTAATGACTGATGTCCACACTTTTACAAACCTCAACTTTAGAGCACTGAATTGACTTCGATTAAACCAAACCCTTCTAGGAAGTTGTAGGGCACGCTTAGATCTTGTTCTGACCTAAGAATAAATTCGGAACCCTGTTTTCATCCCTATTTAGGCAGGCTTTTGCTATTTTTGTACCAATTTTTCAACAAAGATTCTTGAGTTGGACCCTTAACGAAGTTTGTTTATCATTCTTTTATCTTCAGTTTGGTGAAATTTCATAATTTTTAGATTTCGTTCGATAGGGTAAATCTCAGTTACAATGACTTGATATTATGTTGTTTAGTCAATTTCTTGATGTGAGTATGTGCATTGCTGGATTTTTATAAAGTTATGATTAACTTTTCCTAAGAAACTTTCCTCATGAAAGTTGTTCCATATCATGTTACGCATGCTGTGTAATTTTCTCAAAGGTAGATCATCAATGAGTGCCATTCAATTTTGCTGATTTGACATGTTTTGTCTAAAATGTCCTGTTGTAAGCTTTTGTTGTGATTGCTTATTTAGATTTTTAGGATAGTTTGTGCATGAAATTACGATATATCATCTTCATGAAGTTTGTTTCAAATTCCATGGTTTTCATTGTTAAAAGGCTTTCAATAAATGAATTGACCTTTCGATTACGATTTTCTCAATATCGATCGGAAATACTTGTCTTTGTACATTGAAATGTCTTTGGTATATGTGATGTTTCCAATGTCTGATGTTTAGAATCTTTTAAATACTTGATTTGAATTTAGAAAGAATGAGGTTTGGATCATATTTAAAATATCTGCGATGTCTGTAAGTGCATTTATGCGAGCTCCATATTAGCCTTAACAATTTAATGTGTTCTATAGCCAAGATATTTCTTGGTCAAAATGTTTTCAAAGCATTTTTCAACCTTTTGATTTGGCATTGTGGTTGTCATATTTTGGACTATATTTAAAATGTTTGCGAAATTTGTGAGTATATTTATGTGAGCCCCAAAGCAGTTTGGTAATTAAATGCATTTTATAGCCGAGACGACACTTTGTCTCAAAACTTTATTTCCTTTTTCTCAAACATTTCAAACTCATCTTTAAAGCATCACATGTACCACTCATGCATGAAATCATGTCCTTCATTATAAATGCTTGTGTTTGTGATTAGCGCATGCCTTTTGAATAAGTGACTTGTCAATGGTTCACTCAATTGATTGATTAGTTGAGAAATAAGGCTTAATGGCTTGCCTATGTATTTAATTCATGCTAATACGTGTAGATTTTAGATGTATATTAAGTATGTTGCCTGATACTGAGGGAAAATCTTGATGATTCACTTAGAACATCTTTTTAGAGACTTACAGGCATTATTGGCCATGCGAGAGTACAAATGGTCAATAATGACTATAAGTAATAAAATGAATCGGGTAGGTATCTAGAAGGACTTATGCATGAATTGCAAAAGCCAATCTCAAGGCCCTGTTTGTTTATTTGTTGTGAATAACATTGTATCATTGATTGTTGTTGATTGTTCATGTGCTTTTGATTGTTTTGTTATGTATGAGTGTTTCTTTCCATTGTATGTATCTAATTCTAGTTCTTAGGCTAGGACTAGATTAGCCCCATGGAGGTTGAAGCTCACCACAACATAAAGATGTCAAAGGTCAATGTCCATTCCAACCATATTTTTATACTATTTGTCCTCGACATATGTCTCGGGTCCCCTAATTTGTATAAATGTCTGACGAGTTGCGGGTTCTTTCCTTTTCTCTCCTTTCTTCTCTTTTATTTCTTTTAAGTCTTAGAATCACATGACATATTTACAATTTTACTTGGTTGTTTACTTTCCATCTTATACTTTAAATTTAATTGCGTGCTTTCTTTTATCTTTCTTAGAAATAGAATGGCACGAAACTGATCATCCATGCATGATCACTTAATTTAAGATTGACGATCCCGAAAAAGTAAAAAGAAATGCATGGACACCTTAGGTAACACGACATACCATTAGGTGCCAAAATGGCGTTAATAGAAATATTAGTATATCCCAGGTCTTTGAACTTAGATATCTAGTTCCGTAGAAATCAAGAGACAACTCTCAACCCTCAATTGGATTTTCTAGTTGACCCCCCAAAAATGAGATTAGTGGCGACTTTCGTCTTATATTCTAGGTTGTCTTAAATAACCATATTGTTTAATAAACCCGTCGTGAGGGCTATGAATCTTAGGAAAATGTTTACAATCATGATTTAGCATACTCAATGTGGTGAAGTTAACAGATGAAGTGATGTCATCTTTAGCGGATGTATATCTTGAGAGAGCTATTATGGTTGTCAAAATACCCTTGAACTCATCTTCATGTCTGGTTTTCTTTCTACCTTAAAATTGTCGATCAAGATGTGCCGTGACGTGGAGGTAGGGTCACAACATCTTTCTCTCTCACGCGAAATATGAGCTTGGGAGAGCTCGCGACTATGTGTAAGGGAACTCACAAAAGGTTCATCCCAAAATGCCAGGTGATGACGCCTTTGTGGATGTGAACTGTGAGGAAACTCCCATAGTTAAGTACCCTTAAATGCGGCCCACTCATTTGACGATTTAAATGGATCAATTTGAATCAAACCATTTTCGTCCTGATCCAATGTGGCCCACTCATTTGATGGAGGTGTCATTTGCATTACTTAGTTATAAAATGAATTCAACACATATGTCTCCTTTAATTGCAATGAGAGGGACACAATTCAAGACACGATATCCTTAGTTCTTCAGCTAGTCAAAAGTACCAAGTTGCAATATTCGGCAAGTGCCCACATGGGATAAATGTTCCTATAATTTGCATAGTGCAACATACAGTTCTTCTTGAAAGCTCCTGTAATTTCCTGTCATGCAAAATTATTCACCGTCAATGATTTGTATATAAATATTGAAGAAACGAAGTTAAACCGAATTGACATATTGAGGTGTAGTTAAACTGATTCACTTTCTAAACTACGATAGATTGTCCCTATCTTTCACATGTTTGATTAAATTGATCTTCACTCTTTGAAAAAAATGTTTGTAGTACTAATTATGTACAAAACCAATCGCTTCATGCGTCGGTCAAAATGTTTTGAGACATAATCATCGCAAGATATCACCTGTTGTGGAAAATCACCATTTTCCATTTGGGAATTGATTATCAGCTTTGCTGCTCGATGTAAGGCAGCCGGATCCCTTTTCGCCTGATAAGTAGAAATTTTGAGATAAAAAAGTTGTGCAAATTATGAAATATAAAATATAACGTGTGCCAATTCTTTTGCACATGCAATTTTGGAAAGGAAAACTTAAAATAATTGCAGTTATTGAAAATGAAAACGCATAAATTGCCTTTTGGAATCAATGTTTGGAAATAATCTTTTCCACGGTAAACTTAATAATTGTGGTAGCTAAACGTGGGGAAAATTGTCTAAGAAATTCTAAACCTATTAGCCCAGTATAAAAAGAAAAAAAATCCATAAAAAATTAATAAAGGATTTGGAATTTTTTTTAAAAATTAAAATTACTGTTCATGTCAGTGCCGGTCATATCACAAAGAATGATAGGTACTAACTAGACTGCCATGTTAGCATATTCTGACAAAATTATCTGGAAAGACTAAGTTGAAAATGTTTATGGCTAGTTTGGTAAATCATTAAAATGTTTAGGACTAAATTTGTACAATTGAAAAATTTAGGATTGAATTGATAAGTTGGGCACTGAATTGGCACAATTAAAGGGTTCAAGACTAAATTGGTTGTGTGAGAATTTTGGTATGACCATTGCCGATTGATCTACACGTTTAGTCTGGTATTTTTGCGTAGTACTAAGCGTGGATATAATTAATTGGGGAGACAAATGGAGTTTGGAAAAATTTGAACTCAAGACCCTCAGCTCTGATATCATGTGAGAATTTTGGTAGGACCACTGTCGACTGATTTAAAAGTTTAAGTTTTTAGATGAAAGTGTGGTTTGATATGTAATTACGCTAATAGGCAGCCCTATAATAGTTTTAGAACATTTTGGACAATTTTGCTGTGAAATGTGATATGAAAGAAAAGTTATGATAGAATCAGAGAATACACAAACCTGGCCAGCATGAATCAAACCCATCATTGCCCACGCAGTCTGAACCAAGTTTGATCTATTTCCTTCGAGAGGTATGTATTTCTGCATCAATCAAAGAATACAAAGTCCCCCGTTTTAATAGGATGACTAAAATAGGAGTTGTTCAAAATCTCAATAGAATCATATTTACATTTCGTTTATTTCTTTTTCAAGTTCCTCTTAGGTATAAGATCATAAGTCCTATAGTTGGTTGGAGGTGTGCCTTTAGCTATTGCAAGAAATTTACTCTCCTGGCAACGTTAGTCTTTTAAATCTAGTACTTGTGAATTCACTAATTTTTACCATATTCATTTAGTTTTTCATTTCATTGTGCAATTCCTAGTAAGTCCAATTCATTCTCTTTCTTTATTAGAGGAATCCATCTGTATAAAAATGTCATCTAGTAATTACAAGCTTTTGGATCTATCAAGCATCTTCTATGTTCGTTATCTCGATGGAGTTATTGAAGTCGATCAAACAATTTCCAAGTCCTCCCAAAAAATAACCTTTCTTGGGCAAGAAAGGTAGCTCTCGCCCCAGCCACCGTCCTGCAACTGTGTCCGAAGGAGAAAAGCTACTGCTTTGCGAATAGCGGCACAGTTCTCGTAGCTTTTGCCGGCAACTGCGAGTGCCGTTAGCGCAAACCATGTGGCATATGTGAAGCAGACTCCCCACTGTCCATACCTGCACATACGGCTCTCAAGTCATCTTGTCTGGTTAGTTTGGAATAATCAATACCAGTCAACCATAAGCGAGATTAATTCAAGTACCAGGATCCATCTGTCATTTGTACGCTTTCGATGTATTGGACGGCATTGAATATGGAATCTTCGATCTCTTCCGTCCGGTGCCCTGGGTACGACGTCTTGAACAAAACCAAGACCTTGACGGCCGATGAAGTGCATTCGACATATTCTGAATCAACAATGACATCCTCGGCAAATTCAAGTGGATTGAGGAGCTACACCATACATAATTGGCACGTAGTTTTTTCAGTAGAGCAAATTGAAAAGGAAAAGCCACGGTTATACACAACAAGCTACTTAATTTGTTGAAGTACGTACTTCTAACCAATTTGCGGCAGTTGCTGGCTCCCATGCAGAGAATCCACCATTTTTACTCTACAAAACAGTGATACATCCTTGCATAATGGTATAACATTGCTAAAATACTAAGAATTGAAGTAAGATGTCATACCTATTCCTCTATCCTAGGGTTTTTGGAACACTACAAGTAAGTATAGTTGGCTATATCGCAAAATCATGTCATATTTGTTGGGAATAACGGATCCCCGAAAACCGGATTCGGCACTTAAACCGAACCCCTAAATCATATGCGGAAGATAAGCCCGGGATTGTCACGTATCACCGATCAAAAGCACACCACGGATTCGAGCGTACCTTGTTAGCCACAGATTAGACACCGACGCCGTAAAGAGGAAGATGAATCAGTCCAGTTCGATCCGATGTCGAAGAATCGCCGTTGAATGGAAGATGGCGTCGCTTCTTAGCTTTTCTTGGAGAGAGAGAATACTTGAAGAGAAGAAGAACGTACGTTCATTATGCGAAGAGGTACGTTCTTTCTCTCTCTCATCCCTTTTATAGGTTCCCCTTCCACGGGCCTAATTCCCCGTGGGCCGGGCCTTTAGGCCCATCGTGGCCGGGCCAACTTAGGCCCATTAAATCCATCATCTCCCACTCGCACATGGTGGACCAAAACCAACATGGGCGGATAGGCCCAACTTAGGCCCATCAATTGAAAATCCTCTTTTCCTCTTTCAACATTCATACCGGTGAATAATCCGTGCGACCAGCATACTTTGAGAGCTCGTTGCTATACATCTGTTAGGAATATATAGCAGCTCATAATGGGCGTCACATTCCGAGTAAATTTAGTATGCAGTACCCTAGATCGATCGATCACATTTATATCTCTCTTAATCTCATTTAAACAATGATATATATATTGTATTCACAATTATGATTATCCCAAAGACAGTCATAATTGGTCGACCAGTGAATACAAAACCACAATGTGATTTACCAAATCCGATCTTCCTCTTTCCTTCAAACTCTCAATTTCAGTTCAACTTGCTTTTCTAGAAATGTCCCATTAGATCGAATCAACTCATGACCATTGGCAACATTCTAAGATAGCAAACACTAAATACAAATCTTGAGAATAAGTAAAAGTCATGAGGGCACTAAAATTGAGGAACTCTATTCCTCAAGAGTCTCACACGTCATAAAAGTTGAGATCAAACTTTTGCCACTCTTATAGGTCGTGTCATGCATACGTAGTATGAAATACGTATTACGGTATTAACTCCTTTCCCATGGAGCGTATGTCTACATATTTCAATACCGTACAGATGATAGTTCGACATACCCAATGTCTAACTTGAGTTCACGTATTTACTCATTCACAAAATTCATCGAACTCACATCTGGCATCTTAGACGATAAAGTAAAATGTGTGGGTTATTTTACTTTCGGACATCATAAGTACTATGTCCTCATCTTAACACTCGTTAAGGCGACATATGTATTTTAAGCTTGAGCTCTCGATTATCACCTAGATAATAAGCTTAAAAACGGTCTCATCTCTATTTATCACATAGTAAATAGAGGCGATTACCCGTGTGAGAGGGCTAATCTCTTATCTGTCCGACATACTTTCTCAACATAATATAATGCACTAAGCATTAAGATGCATAAAGATCAAACAAAAGATTCATAGGCATTAATAATGAAACAACACTAGTTCATACATGTGAACAACTCAGGGAAATTTCAATCCAGTACATTATACTCTACGCAATCCTAGAGATTTTACATGACCACAAAACACATCTCTAGGTATTGGCTTTGTCATAGGATCTGCTACCATTCTATGCGTAGATATGTACTGTAAGTTCACATCCTTTCGTGCAACCATATCTTTTACAAAATTATACTTGGTATCTATATGTTTGGTCTTGCCATGATATTTTGGATCTTTGGTGTACGCTATAGCTGCTTGGCTATCACAATTAACTAATAATGGATTTGCAGCTTTCTCAATAACACCTAAATGATCCAAAAATCTCTTAAGCCAAACTCCTTCTTGTATTACTGCCGATAATGCCACGAACTCGCTTCCATCGTGGACAAGGCTATACACGTTTGTTTCTTACTGCTCCAACAAATGGTGCCATTATTCAATAAGAAAACAAACCTAGAGGTAGATTTCCTTTCGTCTAAATCTCCTTCCTAATTAGTTTCATAATAGCCTTCGAGTCGCAGATCCTTTCCTTGATAACTCAACGTATAATCAATCAGCGCTTCCCTTTAGATACCTCGGTATTCTCTTAACGGCTTTCCAATGCGCTTGGACCTGGATTGGATTGGTATCTACTCACCATTCCAACTACAAAACATATGTCGGGTCTTGTACACATCATAGCGTACATCAAGCTCCCAACTGCACTAGCATAAGGAACATGTTTTATTTGTTCCTTTTCTTGTGGAGTCCTCGGACACGCCTCTATGGCTCAATCCTTCACCTTTCGCAATAGGAGTGTCTATGGGTTTACAATCTTGCATACGAAATCGTTCAAGAACTTTATTTATATATGTTTCTTGCGAAAGAGACAACGATCTCTTCGAACGATCTCTTGAAATCTTAACTCCAAGAATGTATGCAGCCTCACCCATATCCTTCATCTCAAAGTTGGAAGACAACCAACTCTTGACAAGGTATGAACAAACTCCATATTGCTTCCGGCACCGCATATCATCAACATATAATGATATGATCACAAATTGATCCTTTGATCTTTTGATATATACACAATGATCCTCATCAATCATTGTAAAATCATATGCCATTATGGCATTATGAAAACGTATATACCATTGGCTCGATGATCGCTTAAGGCCGTATATCGATCTCAAAAGTCGACATACCTTTTCTTCTTGGCCTTTCACTATGAAACCAGTAGGTTGTTCCATGTATATTTCTTCCTCTAATTCTCCATTGAGGAAAGCAGTCTTTACATCCATCTGATGTAACTCAAGATCCATACTAGATACTATTGCCAGAATAATGCGAATCGAGGTAAATCTTACTACAGAGAAAACGTATCTTCATAATCAATTCCTTCCTGTTGATTATACCCCTTCGCCACAAGGCGAGCCTTATGCCTTTCTATCGAGCCATCAGCCTTTCGCTTTATTTTGAGAACCCACTTGTTCCCAATAGCTCTGCGTCCTTTTGGAAGATCAACCAGGTTCCCGCACTTGGTTTGATTTCATTGACTCCATTTCCTCTTCCATTGCATGAATCCATTTTTCCTTACTAGGGCAATTCAAAGCCTCATTAATATTTCTAGGCTCATCCTCATCTTGTGGAGCAACCATAAAAGTTTCCCTTCAATGTCAAAACGTCGACGGGGAATACTTTGGCGACTTGTTCGCCTTATGGGAATTTGTGCATTTTGCACATCATTTCCCATTATGCTCCCACTTGGATTAGATAATGATAATGTCGTCTCATTATGTGGTTGCAATTGAGAATGAGTTGAATTCAATTCATCACTTCTCATATTACTCCCACTTGGACGAACTCCACTAAGATCATTATCTTGATCCGAGGTTTCAAATAGGGTGTTGTCTTCCCCTATTTCGCCCTTCTTAGGAAATTCATCCTCTAAGAATGTGACATCCCGTGATTCAAATTCAGTTATACTCCCACTTTCCTGCTCACCTATGAACACATACCCTTTTGAGTGTTCCGAGTATCTTATGAAAATACTCTTCTTTCCTCTGGGACCTAATTTCCCAAACTTGTGAGAGGACTCATGTGTATAGGCAGCACAACCCCATGGCTTAAGAAAACTTAAGTCCGATTTTCTACCTGTCCATAACTCATATGGAGTGGAAGTAACTGATTTGGAAGGCACACGGTTAAGTATATAGGCAGCAGTTAACAACGCATCACTCCAAAAGGTGATAGGTAAGTTAGCATGCGCCATCATGGACCTAACCATTTCTAGTAGGGTTCTGTTTCTTCTCTCCGCAACACCATTTTGTTGAGGAGTATATGGAATAGACAACTGTCTTTCTATTCCTTTTTCATCACATAATTTTCTGAACTCATCAGATAAATATTCTCGACCTCGATCGGATCTCAATGCTTTTATTTTCTTGTCCAATTGATTCTCTACTAGGTTCATAAACCTTTTGAAACAACTTATTGCTTCTGATTTGTGAGAAATCAAATAGACATATCCGAATCGAGTATAATCATCTATAAAAGTGATGAAATAAACAGCCCCATGCCTTCCTCTCACATTCATTGGACCACAGACATTAGAATGGATTAAATGCAGAGGAAATTCAGCTCTTTTACCTTTTCCAAATGGTTTCCTTGTCGTTTTCCCTTCTAGGCAAAGCTTACAAATGGGCAAATCGACTTTTCCAATATTGCCCAACAAGCCCTCTTTGGCTAGTCTATTCATACGCTGTTGGCCAATGTGACCAAGTCTAGCATGCCATATATTCACATCATTATCATATGTATTAGGAGACGTGAGAAGGGAATAACAAACATTTGTATTAACATAATCAATATCTAATACAATGAAACCATCCAGAAAATAACCATGACCATAGTAGTTTGCATCCAAATACAAATCTACACCTTTATTATGGAAGTTCACATTAAAACCTAATTTAACCAACACTAGAACAGACACTAAATTTCGACGAATCTCCGGAGCATACAACACATCATGTAGGAATAACGTGCGTCCACCACGCATGTTCGGTTGTGTGCCAATTCCTTTTACTTCAGCTCGAGTTGTTTCCCACATAGATCCACTTAGTTCCGGTTGGAATTCGTACGAAATTCTACGAAGGATTCTCTATCCTTCGCTACATGGTCTGTAGCTCCTGAATCTACAGTCCACAGAGGATTAGATTCAGTCAAGAATACAGAACTTGACACATACGCAAAGTTCCCAATTGTACAAGGGGTGTGTACCTTCTTTGGCTCGCGACAATTGCGGGCATAGTGACCCCTCTCGGTCACGGTTGTAACACTTCACCCTTGAGATATTCTTTACATGAGAACGTTTTCCTCTCTTCACGCGAGGACGTTTTCCTCTCTTTTTGTTGGTTAATTCTTGGCTTCTTGCAGGAAGGACTTGATCCTTTGCTATCCCACATATTGAACGAATCAATGCGCTTGCGCTTAGAGCTTGAAGCCCCTTCTGAGCTTAAAGCAACACAGCAAATGTCTGTATCCTTCTCAAATGCCTTGAGGCGATTATCAGCTAGTTCAAGGTGGCGCACAGCATCCTCAAGATTTTCCATAACATGGTCAAGAGCATTAAGTGCCTTTTGCTTTTCCAGTACACATTGAATTTTCATTTGCCATATTTCATAGTTGTCACCATTGAGCTTTTCATCTTTGTTTAGCTCGGCAACTATGCTCTTTGTGGCTGAAGCCATTGATCTGAACACATCAGACATATATGCACGAATATTAATGCCTATCACTTATGCATCCCTTTTGCACAGACCCATCATATTAATTAATGATTTTAAGTAAGGTTTCAGAATCAAAAGGTCACTATGTTTCCAATCATCCTCCAAAATCCTAACTTAAAACTATCATTAATATGATTGTCTTATGCAAAATCAATTTTATGAAGCTACAAAACTTCTCTAACTACCCACGACTAACTACCCACAAAGAACCAAAATTACGAAAGCAATTGATAATAGACATACTATATTATAATAATGCTTTCACACAATATTGCTAACATATATGTTGCTACAACAATAACAATCAGGTAGTTAACATTACAAAAGATGCCCACAAAGCACATTTAAAAACAAAACAAACATCCAATACATCTAGCCATTTAGGTGGAAGGGTGTTAATGAAAAATCGCACCATCTCTGACTGTGGCATGGGACGACCATTCCATATGACCTGTTGCATCTTCTCGTTGACTTCAATAACATGATCAATTAAGTCACCATTCTCCCATCGATAATCGGGCCAACTCATTATCAACTTAGAAAGCTTTGCCTTTTGTTTATCGGTAATCACGCGAATAGGCGTACGTAATCGAAGGGGAGGCATTGTTCTTGCAACAAATGCAGAACAAAAAATGGATTACATATAATCCATATTGACATAATTGAACAAAGGAACAAATCCTTTTTTTTTTTTCGGTCAACGGTCAATGGTCAAGTCAACGGCCGGTCAACGGTCAAGTCAACGGTCGGTCAACGGTCAACGTCGGTCAACGGTCAACGGTCGCGGTCGGTCAACGGTCAACGGTCACGGTCAACGGACCGCCGGTCAGACGGTCGGACCTGTCGCACGGTCGGACCGGTCTCCCGGTCGGGCCGGTCGGACGAACCGACCGGCACGTGCCGAGGTGCGTGCCGGGATGACGCCACGATGACGTCATCCTAAGCACGTGCGTGGCACGCGCTGCGCCGAACGACGCGCCCCAGCGCGCGCCGTTTCGCGCGCGTGCGCCGCACGCGCCGGGCCGAAACGGTGCGTTCGACGCACCGTTTCGCGCGCGTGCGTTGCACGCGCCGATGACCCCGCGCGGTCCGGCCGCGCGTGGCGGCGCGTCCGGCGGCCTCCGGCGGCGCACGACACGTCGCCGGACTCGTCTCGACGTCGTCTTCGTCCCTATGCCATCAGATTTTTATTTCGACTTACTAAAAGTCGGAAAAAATGGCGAACAACGCCGGGTGTCGGGATTTCTCGCCCGATCCGTACGGCCGAAGTGCTTTTTGCGAAAATCAATCATCAAACAACAAACAAGTCGGGAAAACGCGAACACGGGCTCGATACCAATGTTGGGAATAACGGATCCCCGAAACCGGATTCGGCACTTAAACCGAACCCCTAAATCATATGCGGAAGATAAGCCCGGGATTGTCACGTATCACCGATCAAAAAGCACACCACGGATTCGAGCGTACTTGTTAGCCACGATTAGACACCGACGCCGTAAAGAGGAAGATGAATCAGTCCCGTTCGATCCGATGTCGAAGAATCGCCGTTGAATGGAAGATGGCGTCGCTTCTTAGCTTTTCTTGGAGAGAGAGAATACTTGAAGAGAAGAAGAACGTACGTTCATTATGCGAAGAGGTACGTTCTTTCTCTCTCTCATCCCTTTTATAGGTTCCCCTTTCCACGGGCCTAATTCCCGTGGGCCGGGCCTTTAGGCCCATCGTGGCCGGGCCAACTTAGGCCCATTAAATCCATCAATATTGATTCCAACGGTCAAGACTCACCTGTAGAGAAAGTATAATGTTGACCGCATCATATAGTCTCTTTGGCTCCACCTTCTCGCCTACCATTTTCTGTGGCATTTGTGAGAAAAGCAAGCAACACTGCACGAGCAGGAAGGAGATTAAATCAGGCACTAGAACAACTTTACATCTACAAACTATCCACGGTCTTCAAAAGAACCCTACCATCAAACCTTCTGCGGTGCAATCAGAGACTTGCCAACCATGATCTTGATCAGAAAAAGTCCAAGATCCTTTAGAAAAATGACGATACATGCTTTGGAAGTCACCGGAAGGATTATCATTGACCTTCAATGTCAACATATAAATATAAATGTTTTTAACGAAAGGAAATGTTAGGAGATGCTCGCAAGCTGAGACAAAGATCTAACCTGTGATCTCCTAATGAAGTCATGCCCTTTCCTGAGTATTGGTCCTATTTCGTTGGTTAGATTACTAGCAAGCAAAGCTTGGATTCCCAAGCTTGTATCCCATAGTTGACTACCGAAACTCTGCATATGGAATGCGGCCATCAAATTTAGTTTTCTTTTCCATAAAATCCCTTTCAGGTGATGAATCATTTAACCAACCTGAATCTTCATTCCATCCTCAGCAACCCATATAAAATCTTGAATCCTAGCTAGATGCTTCTTGAAGTATTCACCATTTGGATCCTCCACCCAACAAGCAAGCATACTTAATTCCTGTTCATTAGAGCATGGATTTTCCCATTAAGTTGTGTTGTAAAAGCACGGTCAGCTAAAATCTATCTTCTGATTACCTTTTCAAGACATCCCAAAGTGATGTATCGGCTGTTCTCGTCTTCATAATGAATGTGCTTCATTGTCATTTTAAGAGCCTTTTCTCTCAAGTTGTTCAGTGGCCAACGGTTGAGAAAAGGCTCTGATAGTATGTAAAACCATCCCACAACAAATCTATTACTGAAGAATGCGAATAGTAGAGATCCTCCTATATGAAGAATATTTAGGGAAATATGTTAGAATCTTAAGAGCACGGCAATGAATAGTTCGTTGCAAACTAGCTCTTGCCTTGGCACATAAATGTCGAGCTGTTGTCCAAGAGATGGTACAATAGGGTTGAGTTAGAAGTTCCTCTCTCAATTGTTGAACGAGAGGTGTAATTGGTGCTACAAATCTTCTTCCATACAAATATGATGTGGCCATGTAAATGGTCCGAAAATAGCACCACCACTTAGCTGCATATTAGAGAGGAAATAACCAGCAACTCCAAGACACTAAAACAAAATTTACACAAATGTTCTTCTTTATGTCCACGAATTTGAATATATAATAACAATCCTGGGAGATCAAGCAATCAATTTGGTACGATACATGGAAATGTCTGGGCAAACCTGGATGCAGGGGAAGAAATGAGGGAAGCATCAGTAACTCAGGAGGCACTGGTTTCGTCCCGGACCAGTCATAAACCCCGAGAATCTACCAAAAAGGAGAAGTTAAGATGTTATCGCACTCCGCATGAGGGAAAAAATATTGTTTAAACTTGCTATTAAAGGATCATATTGTCAGAAGAAGCAAAAAATTTCTTACAGAAAGCCAAATCTTTCCCAGGAAGGATATGTACAAGGCGCCACCGTGATCAAGAATCCACTTTCTTCCTCTGGCACAAGCATTGTCCTCGCCACCATCAGGACCTTCTCCAAGTATACGCATGCATATATAGTTAAGTACTGTAGTTAGCATGGTACTGTGGCCCCTACATGTAAGCCCCACCCACCATCTTCATTCTGCAATACCGTATTTGATACCCAACAATGTAAAGATAGAAAACATTTTTCTTTTTCCATATGCAACTTAGAAGTGGAGCTACATTCTCAAAATTTGCATTAGGACACTGCAAAATGGATGAAGATTAAGTACCTGATGATTATACACATAACGGAGGATCTCTTTTTGATGTTCTGCCGAGAAGAATATGTTGAGATGCCCAGTAATATACAAACAAATAACCTGCATTTTGTTGTTAATGAACAAGTGAAGGGGTACATTTTTGCATAAGATTGACATGACTATCACACGATGATCGGTCCTTTTAACCAAGAAAAACGCAATGATCATTCCCAAAGTATGTTTATTGTCTGACTAACACCGTTTTGGCTTGCATTCATTTTCCTATCAAGTAAGAAGCAATCAGAAATCTTTCTTGCAACAGGCTCTGTCCATTGAGTAGGTAGAGTATACGAGTTTGACTCACATTAGATAAGAAAAAAGGTTTGATAATCACATCTCAAGAAACAATATAACTCAAACTAGTTAACGATAAAACCACATGTTCAAACAAAAGAATTACACTCAACAAGTGCAAACAATGACCAAGAAGACGGAAGAGAGCTAACCAAAGGAGGGAGAAAGAAGAGAGTGCCAGAATTTTCTGCAGGCCAATGGCCATCACTAGCTTGCAAGGCTGAAAAGAAATTGACGCTTCTCCTCAATGCGGCCGATGCCTTCTCATGTGTCATCTTTTCTTCAGCCTCTATCTTTACGGGAGGAATAGTTTGTTTGAAGTTTTTCTCTCTTAAAAACTGCAATTGCAGAACAAAAAATTTTAGCAGGTCCAGTGATTGATGCTTACTGGATTACCGGAGTACTTACTCATCAAGGTTTAGGAAAAGAAAAAGAAACACTTTGCTAGCACAACAGTCTCTCAGTTACTGTGAAAGAAAAGTTTATTGTGAGCCACAAATTTTTAAAGGAGTGAACTCTACAATAATTTATAATAATTTGTTATTTGGTTTTTTGTGGTTCAGAATAGACTTTTATTTTCACAGTAGATTATAGATTGTCAACTAATCATTTCCTTAAATAAAAAAAAAAAAGTAGAAGACAATTCCTTGTTTTTATATTTCTCTGTATAAAATTCAAGTATTGTTTGTGTGAACCCCCAAACAAATTCATCCACCAAGATACTTAATTTGTTAATTCATAAAAAGAACTTTCTCCTTAATTAATATATGCATAAATACTTTTAACTCGATCACTCTCCAAGGAAGCACAGAAATCGTGATATTTACATAAACGTTGGGTTTGACTCTACCTAGCTACACAATAATATTCAGAGTTTACTTAGAGTGATATTTACTTTTTCTATTTGCAAATTTTGTGGTCCATGCATTTTGACTTTTCTTCATCTTTAAGACTTTCATAATAGATATTTTCACGAACATTCTCTGATCATTTTTTATAATATTTTTAAATTTGAATAGTATTTTGGATTTAACAAGAAACTAAAAAGGTTACTTTTGACTTTTGATAAGTCTAAACATTTTTCTTGTCCACTAATTTCACTACAATGCTAAGATATCATTCGCTTTAATAAATTTACTAATTAATTATATATTTTGAAAAAATAAGGATAACTTTAGCATGATATGTTTGGAAATAACTTCATATGGTCAATGAATGAAAGAAGGCAAAAAACACGTAACCGCATTCCATTAATTAAAAATATTTTCTGAAAATTTTAGGTTATTATTACTTAAAATGCAAAAGAAATGAGATGTATGCAACATTGAGTAAGAATGATTGTATACAAATACTTTCTTATTAATAGTTTATTATTTTGGAATCAACTTTAAGAGGGAAGGCGACTTGAATGGTAAGAGGAATGGCATATTTTGGATGATAGATAAAATGGTTAATATAATGAAAAATCCTAAATTGGTATACTCTTGACAAATTTACCTAAAACCAATTTTTTGATTACGAAAAATCCTAAATTGATATACTCGTGACAAATTTACTAAAAACTAATATTTTGACCATAAAAATTTCAAATTGGTAAATTTGTGATAAATTTATCATTTATTGGTTTTTGTTAACTTGAATTAGTATAACGAAAAACCATAAAAAGTACATCTATGACAAAGGGAGTATAAAACTCTAAATTGGCGTGTCGACCAATTCGGTAACTTGACGGTAAAACTTAACAGAAATTAACGGAGGATAAATTTATCACAAGTGTATCGGTTTGGGATTTTTGGTAGTCGAAAAATTAGTTTGGAGCCTATTTGTCATAGGCTAGGTAGCACCGACACGTTCAAAGGGCCTCCGTGTCGTGTCGGACACCCGACACGTGTCCGACACGCTCGGACACGTTCGGACACGCTCGGACACGCGGTCAACACGTGTCGGAGTTTCCGACACGTGGTCAACTCTTTCCGACACGCGCGTCGGAGCGTGTCCGGAGGTTTGTGGGCGGATCTGCAGGTGCGAAGGTGATGGAGGGTGAAGGCAAGGGTGAGGGAGCCGAGGCGACGCTGCGAGCGACGACGAGGGAGGGCTGCGACTGCCGACTGCAACGCCAACTACAACGTGGAGAAGGCTGCGACCGCCGACTGCGCCGAGAAGCCTTCTCGATCGTCTTCGTCGGCTGCGACCACCGATTGCAACGCCGAGATGGAAAACCGCAACGCCGCGATGGGGGGCTGGACGCGAGGCTACGACGGCAAAGGGGAGAATGGAGGCGAGGCAGCGGCGAGAGAGGTGGAGACCGAGCAAAGGGAGAAGAGAAAGAAGGTGATTGCTAGGGTTTTTGCCCTTTGGGCTGTTTTTAGGAAGAAGAGAAAGAGAGAGACGAGGCGTCGACGGCTTCGGGGAAAGAAAGCCTCGTGCAGGGGAAGTGATAGGAGCAGGCTTCTGGGGAAAGAAAGCCTCGTGCGGGGGAAGTGATAGGCGCGGGGGTGGGTGGGTGGGTGGGGGTGGGGGAAGAAAACGCGTGCTGAAATAAATGGGTGGGACCCATTTAACCCTAAAAAGAAATATTGAACATTAAAAAACTTTATTAATACATGATAAGCTTAAAAATAAATAAATAGATGGGTTAAAAAGTTACTTCAAAAATAAAAGTACTAGATATTAAATAATGATAAATTTGGATCATCGTAGAAAAATGTAAATTTATTTTGACTCTAATATTTCATTAGTTATTTATTTCATCGATAACTTTTGTTAAAGTAAAAAAATGTCTTTCCAATTTTTTATGAATAAATTTATTAATGTTATTAGTATAGATTTATTATAGGCTATTTTTTTTATTGTTTATTTATTTATGAATTTGAATATAATAATTAATCATGTATATATAAAAATATTTATTTAATATTTAACGTGTCGGAACGTGTCGGAATTCTCTACTTTTTGAGAAATGGCGTGTCGCGTGTCGTGTCGTGTCGTGTCGCGTGTCGCGTGTCGCGTGTCGGTGCTACCTAGGTCATAGGTGTACCGGTTTAAAGTTTTTCTTGATATTAACCCTAGATAAAAGCTATTTGAGTGGTCAAAAGAGAGAGACACTTTGGTCAAAGGAGAGAAAAAGTGGGTAAACGGAAACACCCCTCTATTGAAAATAACCCTGCATTTTTACATAGTGGGTTAGATGTTTGAAAGGTAACTTCATATGGTGAATGGGAGAAAGTGTATATGACATTAATTAAAACAATTTTCTAAATTTATAGTCTAATATCTGTAAATTGAGATGAAATTTATTGGCAAGATGAAAGAGAAAAATATTTTATTGGTCAGAGAAGAGGTATTCTGGATATTAGATAGAAAACCATTTGATTGGTCAAATGAGATGGGGATTTTGGGTAATAGAGAAAGTTGGAAACATTCTTGCGTTTTGACACGGTGAGGTAGATAGATAGATAAATAAGTTACCGGCCGAATATTAGTAGATTTATCGGATATTGATAGATACGGATGCATGTCTCCAACTCGGAAGGAGGTCCGGACCTGCTTCTGGAACCGTTTTGACTTTTGCGATGATAGAGTATTTAATCGAGAATAGAACAACACTTGAATGATCGAGTGATGGGGATGATGCAGAGCACCCTACCTGCATCCGCCATAGGAGGTCCCCGCTGGGCTTGACCTCGAAGCGGTTGTCATGGAAATGAAGACGAGCTTGCTCCACCTCGGCGCGCTCCTCCGAGGTTCCTGCATCTGGGTCGAACTCCCATATCTGCCTCCCGACGTACTCGTTCGTACTGTATATGTACGGACTGTTCCCGCCCTGGGCAATCTTCAGCCTCCACATTCCTTGCTCTTCCTTCAATCTCAATCTCTACGGAGTACAAACGTACCTGTTTCGCGTTATTATAGGAAGATGTGAGAGTTGGGAGGAGTTGGAATGTCAAATGCGAAGAGCGTGGGGATATTTATACACCTCCATAAGTAAAATGATTTGTGCGGGGGCCTGCGGAGACTTTGCGGTATATCCGGTAATGCTGGCTATATTAATATCAAGGTTATTTCTGTGACAGCGCTTAGTGATTTGTTTGGTGTTGTGTTAAATTTATTCCATTGAAAATGGTATAATATGAATATGGCTAACTTGAGTATACAGCAAGTTTAATAAACATGTCGAATTGCCTCTACAAGGCTATAATAACTCACTTCGAAGTCAAAACTTTTTGAGCGATTATTTGAATGCCACATCAGTGAAAAAAATATCACTTACGTGATGGAAAAACAATTAGTTAAGTGTTTTCGGTAATTCATCTTTAGTAGTTTTTTTTTAAAAAACAAAAAATCAAGGACAAGATGACTTCTTGAAAAAAAAAATAGAGGATATAATGACTTGGCAAATGGTTTATTAACTCACTCAATTTGTCTTATCTTCTTCCTCATCTTCTTCTTCGTCTTCGTTTTCATCTTCTTTTCTAAGCATGTGGAACGAAGAATAGAACACACAACACAGCGCGCTCTCTCTCTCTCTCTCTCTCTCTCTCTCTCTCTCTCTCTCTCTCGGGGTACCCAAATACAGATCCCCCGACTTCTCCCATTCTCCACCTATTAAGCCCACGCCTACGTTTGTATTCTTACTTGCAGAAATAGAGGCTGCCCTAGGCATCTTCATAAGTCACTCCAAGCCCCTTCACAAGAGTCAATATCAACCAAAACGAAAGCAATGTGTTAGGGTCAGGGCTTGAAGAACATAACTAATTTTTCCCCAATTCGTCAATTTGGGGGTAAACATGTGTTAGACAATGTCGTTTAAGGTTAGTTCATGTCGACTCACTTTGTCAACGAGCCAAGTCAGATGAATAATCTTAATAATTGCCACATTGAATTCTTTGAACATATATATTGGTGATGATATTGAGGTGATCGTTCCTTTTATAAGGATGTCACTCGAGTGATCGTTTGAAAAGTTTTGCTATTGAAGTGAGTATTATATGATAATTATGATATTTCTTGTGTAATTTTCCTTTTAATTGTAAAGTTATAAGTCCCAGCATCACATTAGAATATAGAAAGGGAAATAATGTGGGAGACGCTAGTATTAGAACATAAAAGTCAAACGAAACATCATGATCCTCCTTATTTTGTTTTATATCGAGTCTTGCCACGTGATTCTTTCCTTTTTTATGTAGGGACGCCAGGTTGGATTAGCTTCTACGGGAAAATGAAGTATGGTGGTTACTTACCTATCACATGGATTTAAATACTCAGTTGTAGTTGTTTAATGATACGTGTACCCATGCCCGTCACCCTTTTTTTTATATTAATAAATGGAAGCGTATATAGTGCACATATTGTGTGTTTTATCATATTTCTTCCTTACCAGATAGACCGTGTACTACGTTTACTCGAAGTGTGAATATGCCACTAGCTATTGACATTTTCTTTTATGATTTTAATAAGAGTTCTCATCACCCGTGAAGCAATTTGGAGCCAATTTTGCTAATATAATCTACGTTGAATACTTGATACAGATATATTTACTATACTAATTCCAGCCAGGAACATAATTTTATCACCTCTACTTTCCTATAAAGAATGCAAATCGATTATCCCAATTGAAGAATTTCAACCTCATACCTTTTTATTAAATTATCATGAAACCTCGTATCTTTTGGGATAAAGTTACCACTAGATCTTATACTTCAATTTGTTTAATTTCGTCCCTAAATATTTTTTTGTCAATGTGGTTCCTAAACTACATGTTTTTTTACTCAAGTTAGTCCTTTTATTATTATCAAAGAAAGATGTTGACACGGACTGTCGCTTGATTTGCACTGGCTGGCTAACAATATTGTTATGTTAAAAAAACCTTATACTCAGAGAGAGAGAGAGAGAGAGAGAGAGAGAGAGAGAGAGAGAGAGAGAGATGGCAACGATGGTGTCCGCATCCGTAAATTTCTCTATCTCTCTCTCTCTCTCTCTCTCTGTGTCTCTCCCCCACACGCTACCCTTAAAACATATTTTAAACATTAATATCTGTGCACTCGAATCTTCAGAGGAGATTGATTCCTAAAGAAGGATAGGACGAGGATGAGGATTTCCCAAGCCCCGCAGGGCCTCGACATGAATGGGGTAGAGAGAGAGAGAGAGAGAGAGAGAGAGAGAGAGAAGAGAGAGAGAGAGAGAGAGAGAGATGGCAACGATGGTGTCCGCATCCGTAAATTTCTCTATCTCTCTCTCTCTCTCTCTCTCTCTCTCTCTCTCTGTGTCTCTCCCCCACACGCTACCCTTAAAACATATTTTAAACATTAATATCTGTGCACTCGAATCTTCAGAGGAGATTGATTCCTAAAGAAGGATAGGACGAGGATGAGGATTTCCCAAGCCCCGCAGGGCCTCGACATGAATGGGGTGGATGTGAAGCAAGGATCTTGGCAATGGGGACTGGGTTGGCATTAGCCCTACCTCGCCTTGCATGCTAATTTTTCCTTTCTAAAAATCATACTTAACTTGTTTAGTCAATTAAATTTAAGTTAATTATTCTGAGCAATTCCCAGTCTTGGCACTGCATACAAATTGCCATTTTTCTGATCATTTTTTAGCCGATGGATGTTAATCCTACCTCGGATGCTACATTAATTAAAGAACTTTTATCTACGAGGAAAATTATTAAAAAGTTTTAAACCTATTGCATTCGTCCAAATTCAGTCATAAACCTTTTAATTTGGTTAATTAAGTTATAAAATTTTTGACAATTTATCAATGTAGTTCATCCTTCTAATTTTGGTCAAAAATTGATAACATGAACATTGGCTATCTTACTTAGTGCGGCCAATGCTCAGTAAAATTTTTATGAATTTATTTTATTTTATTTTTAAGGGTTGGCCATTGAGCCCTCGTCACCCCTTACACGTGGCTAGTGAGGGCCTTGAGCCCTTGCCCATATTTGAGTAAGACCGTTGTTTGGTGGCTAGCGGGGGTTGTCGAGCCTTAGTCGCCGGTTGTCGGTCCCCGCCGCCCTTTACAATAAAAAAAAAATAATAAAAGAAAATGTTAATAAAAATTAAAAAAATTCAAAAATTATCCACAAATGTTGGTCGTACCATGTTGGATGGTCGGCACCCATGTCATCAATTTCCAGCAAAAATTAGTGGGATTGACTATATTAGCAAATTGTCAAAAAGTTTAAGATTAAATCAGCCGAATTTAAAAGTTTATGACTGAATTGATACAAGTGCAATAAGTTTAGAACTTTTCTTTTTAATAATTTTCCCTTTATTGCTTTGCCCCGGAAATCGGGTAGAAATATTTCAGCAAATCAAAAAGTAAACATGGTGGTAGTTCCCCCTGATTGCAATAACACGATAAATAAAAGATCTCGTGCAAAATGCAGAAAATATAACTACTATAATATTTGTTTTGCCAACAATCATGTAACCAATGTTAACTTGAAAACACCTTTAAAAAGCCATTGATTAAAGTAACATGATATGCTAAGCTTCAATGCAGGTACATCAGACGGCACGTTATCTTATCTTAATAGAGCAAGTAATCACATAATTAAAGGATTTTAAGATGTTCCTTCATAAGAAGTTTTCGTGGAAGAATTTCTGAATTCGAATTATGTATGTATTTTTATTTGTTTTATACTTTGCGTTTTGTGGTCTGCCTCTTTCACTTGTCGTCTATGCCACGTCCCACTCACCGGTTTTTGAATCCTTAACCAAATTTTGACATCCGATAACACAATAAACGTAAAAGCTCTCGCTGAACTTCTTAACACAATCAGAACATGTGAATCTAAACAATTGACAGGCTTGAACTTGAGGGCCACCTCATCGCGTAGGGGATCGGACTTGAGGGCCTCTTCAGCCCTCTCAATTGCCGGCAATGGCGGCTTGGTGACCGAGATCAGCCTAGAAGTAGGAGAGACTGTGGGGGCAAGGAGGGGCAAGTCCTCACCAGTGTTGAGGATGGGATTGTCGTTCTTGAAGGTGGCCCTTTTGGTTTTGCGTAAACAACTTAGTGAGAGCCGCCCGGAGGGGGGAGATTCAACCCATGGATCTAGAGGCTAGTAGGTGATGGCGAATCGACGATGACGACGATAATTTTAGGCCAAGAAGACGAAGACAGAGAAGCAAACATTTCTGATGACAATTGCTGATGAGTATACAGAAATGGAACAAGGAAGACATAGGGCACAAAATGATCTTATGATGCCGGCACATCAAGAGAAAAAGCAGCAGGAACGGGCAAGTGCTTGATGATCATTGAGGGGACATTCCATTAGGAGCTACTAGTTGGGAAGTCATCCTCTTGGCCAGAAAAAGAGAGGTTAAAGAAATCAAACAGGGCTTTAAAGGGCTCATAGGCAAAGAAGTTAAAGAGATAAACCCCTATAGCTCTTTCCCCATAGAGTTGAAGGATATCAATAAATCTAAATTACAGGATACTCCTATTAGAATTTCTAAAGATACTATAAGATGGGCTTTGATGGCTAGCCCTAATAAGCCACCGGTTTATAAATAAAGATAAAGATAAAGATACTTTGCTGGAATTGTCAAGATTTGGGCACATCATTGACAGTCCAAAACTTGTAGGCCATTATAACTCAAGAAAAGCCCGACTTGCTTTTGTTAATGGAGACTAAAAACCAAGAATACGTGATTTTGCGTTTAAAAAGGCAACTGAAGTTCCAAAACAACTTTATGAAGAACTCGATAGTGATTGCGGGGGGATTAGCAATTCTATGGAATGAGGCAATGGCAATAATAGTGGAGTCAGCTTCTCAAGAGATGATAAATTTGGTATTTGAAGATTTTGATAGTAGGAACAAAATCATAGGTACTTGTATTCATGCTCCCAACCTCTTCTGGGAGAGACTAAATCTATGGGAAAAAATGAGACAGGTGGGTCTTTCTACTACCGTGGGTATGTTTGGGGGATTTTAATGAAGTACTCTATCATTGAGAGAAACTTGGAAAATGAATGGCTAAAAACTATTGTTCGTATGCTTTTCGAAATTATTTGAATGACTGCTTGTTAATGGAAATAGATTGTAAATGGTGTGCTTTTACTTGGGCAAACAATAGAGAATGGGCTGATTTTGTGGAGGAAAAACTGGATAGGGTGTTATGCAACTTAGATTTGAGGCTCATGTTCCCTGTAGCAGAAGCTTATGCTCTTCTAGCTATTGCATCCAACCATAGCCCTTCATTACTTGCATGTAGTGCTGACCCTGTTGAGAAAAAAAAGAGAATTTAAATTTGAAGCCTTCTGGATTGAGCATATTCAATGCAAAGCAATTGCGAAACAAACATGGCAATCGCCTATTTTGAAAGAAGCCGGTTTGAGAGAAAAATTGCAAGCTATCACCCATGCTTTACACGGGTGGAGTAAAATGAAATTTCCAAATAGCTATCGTCGTATTGATGCCCTCAAGCAGGATTTGCAAGTCTTAACTAACAGCATATACTAATCACAAGACAATAGAAGGATTTGGGAGTTAAAGGAAGAAAATGAAACTCTATAAAGAAGAAAGGAGATGTTCGAGGTTTTAAGATCTAGATTTAATTGGTTGAGATGGGGGCGGGGGAGGGGAGGGAACACGAAATATTTCCATGCCATAACTATTCAAAGGAGATGAAGAAATATAATTTCTATGCTATAGTCTACAGAAGAGAATCGGATAAGGGACAAACGGCAACTCTAGAATCTCACAATCTCCTTCGAGATTTATATACCTCACCAGGGCCTAGAAATTGTCAACCAATACTGGACCAATGCCCAAGGAAAGTTGGAAATGAAATAAATGAGTGTCCAGTGGTGGAATTAACCATAGGAGAAGTTCATGATGCAGTTTAGATGGCTCCAGGTCTAGATGGCTTGAATGAAATTTTCTATCAACATCATTGGGATGTAATCAACAAGGATGTTTTTGAGACAGTCAATGAGTTTTTACATTGGGAGTCTTAGAACCAGCTTTAAACAAAACCCATATAACCCTTGTTCCAAAAATACCCAATCCTGAAAAACTAAAGCAATTTCACCCTGTTATCCTTTGCAACTTTGCATATAAGATTATCTCAAAGATCATGGCAAACAGACTTAAAAGATGGTTGTTGATGCTGATTTCAGGGGAATAAAGTGCATTTGTTAGTGGGAGACAGATTCATGATAACATATATATTGTGCAAGAGATGCTGCACCAGCTAAGAATGAGGAAAAGCAACAAAGCATTTCCGAGTTGTCCTCAAATTAGATGTGCAAAAGGCCTATTATAGGTTGGAATGGGATTTCTTAAAAGAATGTTTGCTGAAAATGCGCTTATGCAAGATGGGTTAACTAGGTTATGTAATGTGTCACTATGGTCTCTTTTAGTATAAAATTTAATGGAGAACCCTTACCTTTTTTCAACCCTATTAGAGGTATCAGACAAGGGGACCCTTTATCACCCTATGTATTTATCCTAGTATCAAATTGCTTGTCTTCTTCAATGGAAAAAGCTATAAATGATGAGAGTATAAAAGGTATCGAGTTGAATAGGTTCTGTCCAACCTTATCCCACTTGTTATTCGCGGATGACTCTATCTTTTTCCTTGACAATACTATCCAGGAATGCCAAAATGTCTCAATCGTGTTAAATCAATATTGCTATGCCTCAGGACAAGCTATAAACCTGAACAAATCAATACCTTCTTTAGTAGAGATTGCCCTCAGCTATTAAGGGATAACATGGGAGAAGAATTAAGAATTCGGGAGTTGGATCACACAAAATACGTGGGAATTCCCTTTGACTGGGGAGCCTCAAAGAGACAGATGTTTGCTTGGATATTGGGAAGGGTAAATATGAAATTGCAAGGATAAGGAACAAATCATATTGAAGGCGGGCAAGGAAATTCTTCTGAAATCAGTGGTTCAGGCTTTACCACACCATGCAATGTCGGTTTTTAAAATCCTAGTATTAGTATGTAGAGCGATTGAGAAAAAAAATAGCAAATTTTTGGTGGAAAAATAGTGAGTCAAAAGTTGGTATGCATTGGAAAAGATGGGAAACATCGAAAATCAGGAAGGATAGGGGAGGAATGGGTTTTAGGGTCCTAATAACTGTCAACAAAGCCCTCCTACGTAAACAAGCTTGGAGATTGGTTAAAAATCTAGAAGCATTATGGTGCAAGATATTAAAAGGACTTTATTTCAATCGAAAAGATTTTTGGCACGCTGAGAAAGGGTCCAAGTCTTCTTGGGGATTGCAAAGTTTAATTATGGGAATGGACGCGATATCGAACTCCGTGATGTGGTCAATTGGAAATAGAGAAAATGTTAACATTAGAACAAACAAATGGCTGAAGAGAGGCCTAATTGGGGGGTCGGCAAATAGAAATGATCCACAATTGGTCTCAGAATTGATGAACTTTGAGGAGGAACAGTGGAACAAACAACTCCTAAATAACCTCTTTGACGAGTATATCACACGGGAGATCCTTTCTATCCCAACTAAACATCAGCTCGCAAAGGATAAATTAGTTTGGATAGGGACTAAGAATGAGATTTTTAAAGTAAAAAATCGCTACAATACACTCAGACAAGAAATGTCAAACAAGGCAACAACTGAACAACCATCCTCCTCCTTCCAAACCCCAAGAGCCTTATGGAACGCTATATGGACTATGCAGACTTGTTCTAAAGTAAAGATCTTTATATGGAGTATTTGTCAGAAAGCCATTCCATCCAAGGAGAATCTATGGAAGAAACATATATTATCTGATCCTGTTTGTGACCTGTGCCGAAAGGATGTGGAAACAGCCGAACATGTCTTTTTGCTCTGCCCTTGGACCACAAAGGTATGGGGAAATCCTGAAATCAAAATAATTTTTTTTACACAAAAGATCACTCGAATGGATGCGTGGATGATGAAGTTTGTAGAAGAAGCCCCCAACTTACCCTCTCTTAAAACAGTAGCATATGTCCTCTGGCAAATTTGGAAGACTCGCAACAATTTCATCTTTCGGGGGAGCAAACCAAAAGCCTGCAACACAGTGGATACGCCTCTAACTATGCAACAAATTTTTAAAAAATAGGGCTTTCAAGAAACTAAAGCAGGAAAGACAAAAGACAAGACCTCATCCTAGATTTGGGTAGCTCCGACGGAAGGAACGCCAAAAATCAACGTGGATGGCTCGCTCGGAGAAGGATCGACGGAAGGCGCCAGCTTCGGCATCTGTTGCGATGACGTCGGATGCCTCATTGACGGCTTCACCCAGACCGTTCTAGCGTCCTCTTCGGCTCAACTGGAAAATCTAGCTATCTTGGAAGCCCTCATGTACATTGAACGAACTAAACAGGAAGCGGTTTTGGTGGAGTTAGATTGTCTAGATTTAATAAGTACACTAAAATCTGGAGAACTCTTTAACTAGGAAGCACGTGCCCTTATTGCTGAATGTCAAACTTTGCTGCTGAACCTCCCCCATGTGGGCCTTGCTTATTGTCCAAGAACTGCAAATTCAGTAGCTGACTAGGCCGCGCGTCAATATAGGAAAAAATCTCTTCTCCCCACCTCAGTCCTTTGGGCTCTGTTATGTACAGACGCCCCACTGCTGGGCTTTGCTGGTTCTTTCCTAGCTATAATATAAATAAAACTTATGTTTTCGACAATAAAAAAAAAAAAACATCGGCAAGGAGAATTAAAAAAGGCAAAATTTATTAGAAATTTTCACTTTTTCTTAATTTTGAATGCCAAAAAGATAGAAAACCACGGTCCACAAAAATTTCAATAATGTGAAAGTTCTCATATAACCATCTAATGTCTCACATTTATTATAAACATTTTTAAATTTGAAAATTTCTTTATGTCTATTACCAATCGACTCGAATTGGCCAGTCAATTAATATCAAACGGGCGCATCGTCACTTAAATAAATGTGAGAGATGTATGTAAGGATTGGGAAAATCAGTACATCAAGAAGCATAAAAGGAGTGAAGGACAAACTAAGCAAGAAGAAAAAATAGTAACGCGGTAAACACGTGTTAGTTAAATAGAAAGTCAAAACAAACATCATTAGTCTATAAAAAAACATAATTCAAAGGAATGTGTTAAATTGCAGCATCTTCTTACATACATATTGAGAATTTTAAATAGCCAGAAAATTTAAAAAGAAAAACACAATCGTAGGAAACGCCAATATTAGAATACAAGAGACAAATCAAACATCATGATAAATTATCTCTATGCAAAATGTCATTCACATAAATTGAATAAGCTCATATCTTGTTTAGATTGTATTAATTTTAAGGGTTAATACCATAAAAATCTCAAATTGATATATCTATGACAAGTTTACTTCAAATTAATTTTTGGGTTACCAAATATCTTAAACTGATATATTTATGATAAATTTATTCTAAATTAATTGTTAGGTCACTAAAAACCCAAACCGATACACTTATAATAAATTTATCCCAAATTGATATGGATTTTCATGTGACCTTGATATGTCAACTAAGTTATTGTCATATATCATTCAGCTTAGCGATGTCACGGTGGAGGGCAAAAGTTATCGACAATAGAATACTTGGTGATAATCATGAATGTTGTATTGATGGAGATGAAATATAGCAATTGACTTATGGTGGTTAGTTGTTGACGAACATATAGATTGGATGATAAAACCAATACATGTCCAACGTTAAAATGAATTTGGCCAAGTGTTGGATGTTGGGAAATGAAGGAAGGAGCCAAAGTGAAGATGCCGATTGAAGATAAAGATACCGATTCACGATTGAACTCAATGGCACTTAAGGAGTGGTAACCGCCTACAAATAAGGTCAATGCCTGATCATGAGCCTAAAATTATGGAGTTGGGGTTGTAATCGTCATTAAAGTATCAACTACTTATGAACAATTATGTTTTGTACCTACCGGTGGTCAGCGCGGTTGGTTGGGCTTTACTACCTCATCGCCGAGGGAATGAGTTCAAATCTCTATGTTGCTAACACGTCTTAAGTGGGGAGCCATGATAGTAAGGTCCTGTGCTAGCTACTCCTGAGATTTACGTCTAAATAGAGGCTTGCAGCGAGGCCCGACCGTGTCACCGAGCATCGGCGGGTCGTGTGACCCCGTAAAGGGGCTCCGGCGGTTCCTCGGTATAAAAAAAAAAAACAATTATGTTTTGTAGTTTAAAAAAGGCAACGTGTAATTGTTGTGAAAGGAATCCACGATTATCAACACAAATTCCTTATGCATTTTCAATCTATCAATATATTTTCAGTTTCCGAGATCTGGCATTTCTTTCCTTTTAGATTTATTGTGGTTTGTCCTTGTTACACAAATTCAATTCATGTTCAAATCGCCACCGATCCTGTTTACTAAGAAACCAAAGATCAACATTTGATGAAAGATCAACTTTTGATAAAAGGTATTTCACTAATGTTGACACCTAAATTTTACAATTTTATTTAGGACTTAATAGTTTACAAAATTAGGAATTTGTCGCTAAAAAAAAAAAGAGAAAAAAAATGATAAACAACAAAACAACAACAAAAAAAAAGAGAAAAAAAAAGAAAAAAAAAAAAAAAGAGAACTCGAGGGGGCCGGGTTGGGCCAAATCCGGTCTCGGCCCAGCCAGCCTCTCCCTTTTCTTCTCTCACACGCGTGTGGCCCGGCCCGAGCTCCTTTCTCCTTCGCGTGCACTTGCAAAACAGGAGAAGCAGGGGGAAATAAAAAAGGGGGAGCATCAAGCAGAGAGGGGGCGAGGCAGAGAGACTGGAGAGAGAGCTCGAAGGAGAGAGCCGAAGTAGAGCGAGAGACCGAGAGAGAACATAGCACAACAATAGAGAGGGACGAAGCACAAAAAAACACAGAAAGAGAGCGAAAAACCAGAGAAAAGAGAGAGAAGGAACGGAGGCAGCGGAGGACAACGGCGGTGCTGCTCGAGCTGCTATCCTACTCACCGCCTCAACTTGACGCCGCATAGGCCGTTGCCCACCAACCCCGATGCCGTGCCGAGCAGCCTTAGCTGTGAGCTCCATTGTCCCGAGCTCGCCGCCTCAACCTGACACCGTGCCGCGCAGCCCCAGCCATGAGCTCTGTTGTCCTGAGCTCACCGCCTCAACCCGACGCCGCTACAGCCTCTACAATCGCGAGCATCGTCGTGCCAGCAGCCGAGCTCCGCCCTCTGACCTTGACGTCGTCCGAGCCATCGCCCTCCAGCTTCGGACGCCGTCGCCGTTGCTCCCCTCAACCACAAGCCCATCTCGCCCGCAACCTCTACCGGACGCCGCATTGCCATTTAGCTAGCCGCCGTCGTGCTCCGCCTCACCTGCAACTCGCGAGATCCCGACGAAGCTGCTGCTGCCCCTCCTCTGCTCGTGATTTGCTCGCCCGACGCAGCTCCTTCGCCCGCAACGACCTGTCGCGCTCTGCCTCTGTCTCGACGCGTTGCTTGCTGATCCTTGTCGAGTCGTCGCCCATCCGAGCCGCCGTCGCCATTCTCGCTGCTGCTGCCGTCGTCCGTTGCCCACTGCCGCCGCCGCCGCCGCCGAGTCGCTGGCATCTCGAACGCCCTTCTCCGGCGTCGCAAAACAGCAGGAGAGAGAGGAGGTGAATCGGGTCTTGGCCGGGTTGGGTGAAAGCCTCGTCGGATAGGGTTTTGAGCAATCCGGCCGGCATTTTAGGGCCAGATTTGAGTTGTTTGTAGTACATGGGCTTGGGTTGGTTTAGTGTGGGTTTTGTTTTAAAAAAAATTAGACCAGGCTGGGCTTGCACATCAGGCGCAGCTCGGCGGGTTTTCGCTTGGGCCGATTCGGTCTGAGTTTGGGCCATCTGGCCTGATCTCGGGCCCTGTTCACCAGACTGGGTAGAACCCAACTCGAGGATCCGACCCGGTTCATTTTAAATATATTATATTATTATAATATTAAAATAATATTTTTAAAATTTTTGAGTTTTTTAAAAAAAATTAAAAAAATTCAAAAATTCAAAATTAAAAAATGTAGAGTTTGGTTAGGAATTGCCATATCTTGCATTCTTAGTGTAATTAGATCTTTATTTGCTTGTATTTTGATATTATTGTATGTTTAATTGCACGTGTTTAATTTTGCTGCAACTAGGATCTTGGTAGCTATGATTGTTACTTTAATGACTGCACACTCGTATGATCACCCCACATGTTAGTAGATAGATATAAAATCAATCCAAATTGGTTGAAAAAAAATCATTTTTTTAAAATGAACAAGATTAGGTACCGAAAGGGCACTAATTGGTTAATTAGTGTAATCAACTCCCCGACCCTAGATTCTCTGGTTGCGTAGGAAGTGAGGTATACTCTCATACTTCACTTGGTTTTTAGCCGACCCCAAGAGGCTAGTGGCGACTCCTTTTTGCGAAATTCTTTAGAATACCCCAATGTTACGTGGGGTATGGGCTTGGGAGAGCCCGCGCCTGATTATGGGCCTTAAGCCTGTCCTTTAGGCAATACCCCTAAACCTATTCCCTCCCCTTGAGGGTAGGTCGCGACAACTAAAAAACCAAAGATGAACATTTGGGGACTTCCTTTCTCGCATCGTGATAGATATTGGCAAAGAGAATTTCTTAATGGAGGATTTCTCGGTTCTTATTATACTTGAACTTCGGTATACCAGCTTAGATCCTATTCCAGTGACACTTACCTTAGCTCTAATAATCCTTGAAGAGAATCCTAAAGCATCACAAGAAATCACTACATGCTCTTTCAATTACACATTAAATTAGGGAAAAATACCAAAAAGTTATAATCCTATTGTATTTATGTTGAATCATTCATAAACTTTTTAATTTGGTTAATTTAATCCTAAATCATATGATGATTTACTAATTAGTCATTTTGACCTATTTTGGTTAGAAATTATTGATGTGGATGTCTGTAATGTCAAGTAAAATGATCAATACTGACATGGACAATTTTTATAATTTTTTGGGAAAATGTCACAAATAGTCTATGAACTTTCATCTAATGTTCAATTTCATCCCTAAACTTTCGATTTGCTCAATTTGGTCCCTGAACTTTTATCTAATGTTCAATTTCATCCCTGAGCTTTCGAATTGCTTAATTTGGTCCCTGAACTTTCATCTAATGTTCCATCTAGTCTCTAACTATTTGAAAATTGACCAATTTCTTTTTTTTTAATACCAAACTGTTTTTTTATAAATAAAAAAACACCACATTTATGGAAAGTAATAAATGTCAATATTTCTTTCCTTTCTCCATATTAAAAACAAATGGAAAAAAGGGACAGTAATAATAAACAAATGTGAATCTTGCATTTTGATTTCTTTTTTGTATATGCAAATTACTTGAATAATGTACAAAAGCCCATCAATCGATTTTCCCATTTCGGTGAAGTCCATACAAAAATCGATTGATGGGCTTTTGTACATTATTCAAGTAATTTGCATATACAAAGAAGAAATCAAAATGCAAGATTCACCTTTATTTATAATTACTGTCCCTTTTTCCATTTTTTTTTAATATGGAGAAAGGAAAGAAATATTGACCTTTATTACTTTGCATAAATGTGGTATTTTTTTTCAACAAAAAAAAAAAAATCCATTTTGGTATTTTTTTTATTTATATAAAAAGTTTGGTATTAAAAAAAAGGGGTCAATTTTCAAATAGTTAGGGACTAGATGGAACATTAGATGAAAGTTCAGGGATCAAATTGAGCAAATCGAAAGCTCAAGGATGAAATTGAACATTAGATGAAAGTTTGTGGACCAAATTAAGCAAATCGAAAGCTCAGGGATGAAATTGAACATTAGATGAAAGTTCAAGGACAATTTGTGACATTTTCCTAATTTTTTTAAAATTTCTGAATTTATTATTATTTTTCTTTCCTTCTTTATTATTATTATTATTTTTTTACGAAGTTCGGCGAGGGTTGTTAGCTGACTCTAAGCGAGGGCCAACATGGGTGAGGGCCACAATTCTTGCCTGTAGCCAAGGAGGGCTTTGCGGCCCTCACCTATGACTAGCGAGGGTCACTACTCGGCAAAGGTCGCGACCCTCACTCATGACTAGTGAGGCTTAGAAAGAAAAAAAAAATGAAAAGAAAGAAAAAAAAGAAAAAAAGAGAACAAAAAAATTACATTTTTTTTTTCACATTAGCCATCGTGTCGCATAGGATGACCAATATTACATTAGCGATTTTTGGTCAAAATTGGCTAGGTGGACTAAATTGACAAATCGTCAAAAGATTTATAATTAAATTGATCAAATCAAAAATTTAGGATTGATCAATAGATTTAAGACTTTTTTTTTTTTGGTTTGTAATTTCTCCCATTAAATCATGTATAACGAAATCCCTTTCATAATTTCTTTAGTGTGTTTTCACTCATAATTTTTCGGCCATACTAAAAGCAAAGAGAATTATCAAACTTCTCCATCCCATGGAAAGAAGACAAATCGATGCCTTTCAACTTCAAGTATGCAATCTAGCCAAAGGGACTAATTCTTTTGCACAATTAGTTGATACGATTATCGAGTTCATGACTTCGATGGAATAAAGTGACGCCGAACATTTTCTATCTGTTGGAATATGATCACATATATAAAGGCCAAGAGAGGTGAAATTCGCTGAAATCCGATTCTAAGCTTTGGGGAAGGCTTGCACATCGAGGTCATGGAAAAATAAAAATAAAATGCCTCTACCCTTTCTCCATATCTCAACTTTTGTTGATATAATGAAATGGCTTCCATGCTTTCTTTCTCGGCACATTTCACTAATTATAAGTGTTGGAAAAAAGTGTCAGGAAGAAATGACTAACCTTTTCAATGCACGACAAACGAATTACCCAAGAAGATATGTCGAATCACCAACAAACGATTGACGATACAACTTCACGATGGTCCGAATACGATCACGAGGAAGTTATTTCTGTTTCACAACGTTAATGCTGATCGTCTTCTCAAAGTAGTGATAGAAGCCTTTTGTATATTTTTTTTCAATGGAGAGGGGATGAGAGAACCGTTCTCTTTTAGAATGTTCTATTATTCTATGTAGATTGCACAATGAGAAAGTTACCTTAACTTCCCTTAAGAGACAATTGTTTGCACCTCGTCAAAGGGTGCCTCTTGAACAAATTACTTCAGGATGAACCAATGTCTCTCAAAACATACACCTTATCATTGGCGAACCATTGCAATATAATATATTCCACTCGAACATGATGGGCTTAATAATACTCTATCAAGAATATAAAACATTCAACATTTATCTACTATAGAAACAATTCATACTGCCAAAAAAGTCGTGCGATCAATGAGTACACCTGCATTTGGGAGCTCAAATTATGCACATGTTAGGGAGAATATAATAGCCACAACCCCAAAAGAAATAAACAATTGATGTCTCATTGTCCCTAGACATATTTTGTTGCATCAATCCAAGTATACTTATCCTTTAAAGGTTATACTTGACTATTCTCAAATCACAATGTATTTACAATTATAACAAAAACCATAGAATGTGATATAATTAGTCAACCAATAAATACATGTGATAGATGTAAAATAATAATAGTCTTTCTTCACACTAATGTCTCTCTCCATTTCAGAATATCTGCTTTTCTAGACACATTCCATAAAGCCATATCTATTTATGACTGTCAGTAACATGCTAAAATAACAATATTGATTCGTTACTTCCAAAACATAGTCATAAGTAACATAAGGCATAAAAATGAGGTAAATTATGAATTACTTCAAAGGCTTACATGATGAATAAATGGGGATAATTTCACTTACATTCCCTTACCAGTCATACAATGCACAGGTAGTATGGATCACATGCCATAGTGGATTTCTCTTTCTATAAGGGCGTATGTCATTTATTAAATACATCCATCATACAAATCTTAGTCTAAATATAGTCATGTGCTTCTCACGTACTTATGTTTAGCTTGAGTGCTATATTAGCTCGATTTCTATAGCGCCCAATTAAGTACTCGCATCCAACATCCTTCAGGCGTACATGATTGTAGAACTATCATGTTCGGTCTTGTCACATACAAATAACTATTCTCATCATAATTCTAATCAAGGTGACGTAAAATTATATTATATACTAAATTTGCTCTTCTAGCATTTATAGTACATAACATCTTAACTCAACGTGCTAACTGTAACATTTGAGGTGATTGCTCGTGTAAATGAGATAATCATTGCTTGTTGATATATTTTTCAACAATTTATATGTGTTTGTGTTAGTCTCAAATGGATTTGTACTTATTGATGAAACATTAGGCCACTAAAAGATAAAGAAGTACAATACATATGTTTTTTTTTTTGTTTTGGTGAAAATACAATACATATGTTCTATATACATAAACTAATGATCCTCAATAATATTACAAAACATATTCTACATAACCTTAGAGACATATTGTGGGTCAAGAACACGTATCTAAGAATGGCCTTCATAAACAAATTAGTAACTATTCTATTAGTTGAAATGTATCGTGGGATCTATTCTTTTTGTGCTGTTATATCTATGATGAAGTTATTCTTTATATCAATGTGCTTTGTCCTGCCATGATATTTGAGATCTTTTACACAAGTAATGGCTCCTTAACTATTACAATAAATTGTCACTGGTCTTGAACTTCAGTGACAATGGCTAAATTTTCTAACAAACATTTTTGTTATACTACTTTTGTACTACAACAGAGCATGCAATAAATTCTGCCTCCATCATAGATAATGTCATGTATGTTTATTTCTTGTTATTCTAAGAAACTGCATATTCATTGAGCAAGAGCATATATCCAAAAGTCAATTTACGCTCATCTAGGTCTCCTCTCTAATCAGCATCTTAGTAGCCTAGTAGGCGTGAATAATTTCTTTGACAAAGTTGATAGTCTATAATACCTTTCAAGTATCTCAGGGTCCTTTTCATTGCTTTCCAGTATACTTGACTAGGATTTAACTGGTATCGACTCATCAATCCCACAGCATGACATATGTTGGATCAAGTACACATCATAGCATACATCAAACTTTCGATCGCACTTGCGTAAGAAACATTTTTCCATTTTTTTTCTAAACTCTTGTAATTCCTAACTAACAAAATATCGTTCATATAAAGTGATAAAATCACAAATTTATCTTTAGATTGTTTGATATACATGTAATGATCTTCTTCGATCGTCATGAATCCAAAAGCCGTTATGATTCGATGAGAACGAAAATACCACTGTCTAGATGATTGCTTAATGCCCTATATTGAGCGATGTAACTTACAAACTTTATGCTCCCGACTTTCAGTTATGAAACCTATTGGTTGCCTCATATAGATTTCCTATCTAATTCTCCATTGAGAAATGCCATCTCTACATCCATATGATATAATTATAGGTTAAATGTGCGACAATAACTAAGATAAGGCATATAAAGACAAACCTTACAACTAGTGAAAAAGTTTTCTTATAGTCTATACTTTTTTGTTGAGTATAACCTTTTGCCACAAGATGAGCCTTATACTTTTCAATAGATCTATTCGACCTTCGCTTAATCTTGAAAACCTATTTATTTCTAATAATCTTGCAATTGTGTGATAGATCAACCAAGTCTCAAACGTGATTTGTCCTTACTGACTTTATTTCATCTTTCAAAACTTTTCTCTTTTTTTCCTTGTTAGAGGATGGAGGAGCTTATTGGACAATTTAAGGCTTGGCATCGTCTTGCGGAGCAATCATAGATTCTTCCCATTCAATCTCCAAACGATGACGGAGAATAGTTTTATGATTACTTTTACTATAATTGAACTTCTTGTGAATCAGTTTGCCAAGCGATGTGATACTCTCACTAGATCTTGTATATTAAGGTAAATTTTCATTTTTCTCGACAATATTAATGGATGTGTTATCAGGATTTTCCATCTCATATAATTGGAAGTTCTTATCGATCTCACTTCTATTAGGAAAATAGTTCTTAAAAAACGTGATAACTCATGACTCTATTTCAGTCACACTTCCATCATCTTGTTCACTTTAGAATACGTATCCTTTAGAGTGTTCATAATATTTAATAAAGATACATTTATTCCATCTTGACCCTAAATTTACAATATTTATGAGAAGAATCATACATATATGCACACTTCCAAGGTCTTAGATAATTTAAGTTTGGTTTTCTATTAGTCCATGGTTCATTTGGGTGGAAGCGATCGACTTAGAGTGCACATGGTTAAGTATATTGTCAGTAGTCAATAATGCATCTTCTTAATATAAAATGGATAGATTTGCCCATGTAATCATAGAATAGTTAATTGTCTTATAATTCCTTTTTTATCACAAAGAATCTTGAATTACTTAGGTATATACTCACATTCACGATCAGTTTTCAATGCCTTTATTGTTTTGTTAAATTGATTCTTTACTAAAGCTATGTATCGTCTAAAGTAATCCAATACATCAGAATTATGGGAGATCAGAACGATACAATCGAAACGTGTGAAATTATCTATAAAAATGATGAAATATGAGACTTCATACCTTACTGTCTCGTTTAATGCATCATAAATGTCAGAATATATGAGTTATAATGGAAGTTCAACTCTTTTACCAAATGATTTTCTAGTTATTTTTCCCGCTAGACAATGTTCACATATGAATAGATCAACATTAGCGAGTAACCCTAAGATGTCTTCTTTAGCTACTCTTTTCATCTTTTGTAACCCAAAGTAATCTAATTTAGCACACTAAATACTTGAATCAATTTCTAATTATTAGAAGATGCAAAACAACTTTCAACATTAACATTGAATACATCATAATCAATATCTAACACCATAAAACCAGTCATTACATGATCAGAATCACAATAAATTGTTCCAAATATAATATTACACAATCACCATGAAAATTTAATGCGTAACCTAAGTTTAAAAGGACAACTACAGACACCAAGTTTTGTTGAATATTTAGAGTATAGAGGACATCATGTAAGAGTATGTTTCGACCACCGCATTAAATCAGTTTACATGTATCGATACCCTTCACTTCAACTCTAGAGTTGTTTCCAATGTATCCACTTTTTTTCAAGTTACATCCGGCGATACTTTGCAAATGTTCCTTGATTTCTAGCTATGTAATCTATTGCTATCGAATCTAGAGTCTTCATAAGATGAGATTTGATAAAAGTTACAATGTTAGAAACATAAGTATTATTTAAAGTAGTGGAGTAATATGGTAATTCTTTCGGCTCAGTACATTCACGAGCAAAGTAACCCAGCTTATCATAATTATAACACTTCATCTTAGTCTTGTGCTTATTCCTATCACGTTTTTTTGCGTTGGAGGGTCTTAGCTCTCTTGGGTGCTTGACCAATCTCTTTCTCTTCGTTGTTGAATTATATTTCCTCTTCCACTTAAAGTCTGAAACTTTACGTGAACTAGATTTAGCAACATAAGCACCTGTGGAGGGTCTCGTAGCCTTTAGACGCTTATCCTCTACTATCAAATGACACGCTATATCATCAAAAGTGAGGATATTCTCATTGTGCATCATGTTGATTTTCATATGCTCTCAATTATCAAGAAAAAACTTTATAACTTATCTTTCAAGATAGCCCAAATTGCTTGAGCATTTTTACAATTTCCAAATTTACACATGAGATTATCTTACATATAGCTCAGCAACGTGATACGAACAATGCTATTTTTTTTTTTTAAAGCTTGATAAGCTTCTTAATTTTTCTGTATTGAGTAAAAGTTCCATGCTCAGGTTTATCCATGGTGTGATTGAAAGTTTCCAAAACCTCTTGCTCTTTAAAGATGTACTGAACCTTTCAAATACCAAATATTATAATTATCGTCGTTCAGTTTCTCATCTTTATTAAGGTTAGCTACAATGGTTTTGGATGCCGAAGTAATAACCAATAACTACTACACATTGACATGATACACACATAATCCATACTAGCGCATTTTTCACATTAATACACATATTTAATTTGTTGTAAAAACAAACTAAATTGATGAAAATTCAACAAAAGATACTAGGGGTGATCGGGTCCAGGGTGGGTAGGGTCTAGACCTGGACCTTGTTCCCTACCCTGTTATAACTAGTTCTCCTTTTTTTGACCCTGTTAACTACCCTGTTTGCATTGGACCCTGTTCCCGGCCCACCCTGTTTTTCCAGTCCGGGAACAGGGTTGACCCTGTTTATATTGGAACCTGTTTTGCATAAAAATTGTTGTATCTTTATATTAACCTTAGAGAAGCAAGTCTGGATGAGTTGTCTGCTGAAACAAAAAGGCCAGACCAAGCACATCCTTCGACCAAACTCATTGGTAACATGTATAAAATTTGGACCCCCCTTGAAAAAACAACCAAGTATATAATTCGACCATCTCGCATCCCCATATCCCACAAGGTACATCGAGTTTCTCATATTCCAGTAATATACAAGCTAGCAATTTAGCCAATTAACTAGATGTAGGACAATTTTTGGCTGATCACATATCAACCTTGTCCTTCATGTGCTCGATCTTCTTCTCCTTCTTTGGCCTTGCGTTCCACGTGGTACAAAATCTCTGATAAAAACCTAAAATTCATATATAAAGAAAAATCAACAAGAATCCATACTCTAGAGACATGCAAAAGTTATGATTTAATAAAGTCTATTTACTTACCACAAAATCGGAGTTTCGACAAAATGAAGTTTATTTTCCAATGATAATGTCGTTGGTAAGACAATCCAAATCTATAAAAAAAGAAAAAAGAAAAAAAGAGAGATTAAATAAGGCATGCACTTAATAGATAGTTATGCGAATGAATTACAAGATAGAAATATATATAACTTACCAACCTCAAATTGTTCCGCATTCTTGATGCACTCTTTAACATTAATTGGTACGCGAACAGCTCTCAACCAATCTCGAGTACAAATTAAACCTTCCACCACTCTAGGAGTCAAAGAACTTTGAAAGCCATCAAGTACACGTCCCGATGTACTAAAAGCCGACTTTGAAGCAACGGTAGTCACGGGAATAGACAAAACATCTCAAGCCATCAAAGATACGATTTTATACTTTGACCCAGTACTCTTCCACCACATCAAAAGATCAATATTAAGGATATCTTCACTTTCAGCTTCAAGATACCGATCAAGCTCAGATTTGTTTTCATCCAACACTCTTTTCTTCGCATGGAGAAAGCTTTTGTGCCAAGCATCGATTTCACAATCATTGTCATCAATATCAACATTGGAAGCACTACTACTGTTACTCACACTTGAATCTGTTAGGACTAGAATTAGCACCTAGAGGGGGGTGAATAGGTGACTAGAGCGATTTTATAAATTTTAACCCGAATGAGATATTAATGAATTAAAAACAACAATCGCTGCAAATGAAAGTAATAAAAGATAAAAGGATTAAGGATAGAGAATCAAGACTCCAGATTTATAGTGGTTCGGCTTAGACCAAGCCTACGTCCACTCTCCCGCACGGACATCTCGTTTGGCTGGATTTCACTAAGAATCAAAAAGAGTGTTTACAATCTCATGCCCTTGAATCCACAGTGTAGAAACTCTACTACACTTCCTCAAGGTCTCACCACACTTTACTCTCTTTTGATTACATGTAATGCTCGAAGAATCGAGATCACAAAATAACAAGGAGATTCAAACTTTGGAATTCTTCTATCCGGCACCCTTCAACAACTTGAGCGTCTCTCTTATATACTTCTTCATGCCTTCATTACCGTTGGCACCTTCCAAAGAAGTTCTTCCAATCAACCCGTTGGACAGAATCAATTTAGAGAGATCTCGAGCTCTTTAAGGTAAGTGTAGATAGCCCATCAATCCTGCTCGCCCATACAATCAGGAACTTGGTTTCCATAAGTAGAACTTTCCAAATAAATTGCGAATCTTTAGAGAATCTATATTAATTCGGATATGAATATAAGATCTTGTAGTGCTGAATCCAGGTCGAAAGATATTCCATAGCCGTTGAACCAAAAACCATATTAGATAGAATCAGAATAGAAGTTTTTAACTTGTCGGTCTGGAAACTGTCCATGAGAGTAGACTTTGAAACTTGAGTCTTGCTATCGTCAGACTTTGATCTTCAGACTTTGCCAGTAGAGTCTGCAAGTCTTCGAGACTAGACCGATGGAAATGTTTTGTCGACTTCAAAATATCTCGAAGAGAATATATCCAACAATCTCCCCCTTTTTGATGGTGACAAAACTTTCCTGCATTTGAATACTATTGCCCCGCAATACAACATTTAAGCTAGCAATGATAGATTAGAGTAAAGATAGTATAAGTTGTCCCGTACACGGACTTATCCTGTACTCGATTTGTCTTGTACACGATCTGCATCCACGAAAATAAATTAGTCCATGTGCGGATATCAATCAACTATCTTTATCTACTTTAACAGCTTAAAGTAATGCAGTAATGAGCAAGCATTCAAAAACTCAAGATAAAGTCAAAATGTCAAACATAACCAAATAAAAGTGAAAGTTAGAAAGTTTGGAATAAAGTGAAAATCTGCAAAATCTTCTCCCCCTTTTGTCATCATAAAAGGTGAGAAAATCAAGGAGCGCGAGGAATGCGAACAAGTTGAAAGTCCTCCATAGACTTGACAGGTTCCTTCCAGCTTCCTCAAATCCTCCTGTAGTTGAGTTAGAACAGTGCCTTTTGCAGTGGCCTAAACCTGACGTTGAACATCTTTAATCTGATCATGTAAGGAGCTGAACATAGCATGATTCTCATTTTGAAGAGTCTGAAATTCACACCCCATAGCATAGATCTGGCCTTTTAGCTCCAGAATGATTTCAAGCAACCTTCCGAAATCAGCTGAATTGTCAGTTTGTGTGCTTGCATCAACTTGGTCTGATGGTGGAGTTAAGCCAGTGGAGTGAATATCAGTAGGGAGATCAATCCAGTGGAGTGAATATCAGTAGGGAGATCAATGTTTGGAGATGTTGCCTCTCCCTCTGGAAAATGAGCAGCATGAACATCTTACGCACCCGGGAGGTGATCTACTAACACTTGCACTTTGGTAAATGTTAAGAGAAGAGGAGTACTTTCTCTTTGGATATCTCCCCCGTTTCAATGTCTTACGGAGGGGAGAAGTACTCTTCTTTCGAGGAGTTTCCTCGGTGGCAAAGTGTTGTTGATCCTCCTTTTCTCATTGGAGAATCTCGCTCGATCTTCTTCGGCATGTGAGTCTGCGTTTGTTGCTGGGAATCTGTCTTTGCTGTTTCTTCTTCTTCTTCTTCTTCTTCTTCTTCTTCTTCCTCCTCTTCTTCTTCCTGCAAGGATTCCTTTTCCTGGTTTCCTTTCTCAGTTTCCTCTCGTAACTTGTTGTTACAGTACACTGATATAGGAGCGAGAATCGAGAAACAAAGGCGAGATAGGCATATCATCCTCATCATCTTCATCCTCCAAGATGATTGCCCACCTCTTCTTGATAGGACCAGTCATAGGTTCCTTTCCTTTCCTCTTAGCAGCAGAAGAGTCTGGTCTGGTCTTCACAGGGGTTTTCTCCTTGAACTGCTCTAGCTTCTTGCTAAGTTCTTTTAGACGCATTTTTGTAATCATCCTCAGCCTAATGACCATTTGATCAATAGTCTTCACAGAGAGAATGTGGGGAGGCTGAATGTTCAAGTGTCTAAAAAGACAAGTGATGAGAGCAGCATAAGGGAGTTTTCCCTTGTCCTTCGCCGTAGACCTGTACATGTGAAACATGATAGTATGGGGCAAAGAGAATTTAAGACCGATCTTGATTGCATACATCAATTTGGCTTCGAGATAGATACATCCGTCTTCGAAGTCGATTTCGATGCGAGACAGTTGATCACTATCTTGTGAAGCAAAGTGTTTGTAGCATTCATCCTTGAGTAGGAGAGACGACCTTCGCGATTACGTCTCTCGCAAGTTCCAGAGTTGCATGACTCGCAGACACTGAGATTGATTGGAAAGCTCCTCTTTCCACACCAATTACATCTGCCAGAGTATCTGTGTCCACCACATACTCTCTATCTCTCACACTGAACGAAAAACTATTGGCATCAAGAAAACTGAGGTTGGAATAAAAATAGGCCGTTAATTCGAATAAGCCACCTCGCACTCAGTACAGAACTTATGAAGTTGAAGTTTCTCAAACTTCTCCCTCAGATTGATGCTCAATAGATCTAGAAAATCAAAATCCACGGTTCGTGGGTTCATCACTCCACGCTTCAGCAATTTCCCATATACTTTCTTGTGTTCCTCAGATCGAAACAATTCATCCCTCTTTCCTCGAAGAGTTGCAGCCACACCCATTCTAGGCTTAAAATGCACATACATTTTCTCATCATCATCCTTCACCTCAGGCTGATTTGCGCTACCAAAGCGAGGGTCACTCGGAAAGTTTGCAAAGGTTTTTGCAGCCGTTCCAACAGGAACAACGCCTGATCGCTCCATCATAGTGAGAAAATGTGTCTCATTCTTATAGCCTTTCTCTTTCAAAAACTCATCAATGAAAGTCATTGCAGAACCTCCTTCCTTCAATGTAGAATAGAGCCTATAAACAAAAGCAGGCTTAAGAGACCTTACAGGTTCGATATCTTCAATGATCCCCTCTGCATGTTGAGGATGACGAACATGGGATCTAGTCGAGGAGGTGCGCTGTTGAGATTGTTGGTGCGTCTGTTCACTTTGAAAGTCACTTTGTTCTATGAGATCAAAATGCGTAGGCCCCTCACCAGAGCCCTGTGGTCCCCTGTTCGCTATTCTTGAGGATTTCCTTTGGTAAGACATTGTCGCTTTCTTGGATGGAACTTTCACACTTGTGTCGCAAGAAAGTCAAAAACTCGAGAAGAACTTTGAGGAGAGAAATCTCAGAGAGTGAAAAATTTGTGAACTAGGGTTTCTGGGTAAAGTAAAAAGAGAAGGAGAAGGAGTATAAAAAGTAATCGAATCGTGGTATCTGAAGCGTCGCGTTTAGAAAAAAAAATTCCTTTTCAAAAAATAACTGCCTTAAATAAATCGATAACCACCCTTTTTAAGATTAACTGCCTTAATAAACTCGATTAGAGATAACCGGACAAACTTACCTTTTCGAGATATCGGTTTAAGTGAGTAAATGAACGTAATTGTAACAACTTACGTCGTGTCGATTGGTATTCCAAGTCTACATCTTTGAGTCGATACTTTGTCGGACTTAGATTACAGAGTCGAGCTTCAGTAGTCTTCAAGAGACAAAATGTTGAGTCTTGAACGAATAGACTCAAATAAACTTTTCTCAAGTGGCTTTGTGAAGATGTCTACCGCCTGATTCTTTGAGTCAATAAATTGTATCAAGACTTCTTTGTTCTGAACATGATCTCTTATAAAATGATGTCGAATCTCAATATGTTTTGCTCTTGAATGTAGGATAGGATTCTTTGTAAGATTGATTGCGTTGGTATTGTCACATTTGATCTACATTGCAAGAGTCTTCAATACCAAAGTCTCTTAGTTGTTTTTTTTATCCATAGTATTTGAGAATAGCAACTCCCAAGTGCTACGTATTACTCCGCTTCAGCTGTTGAAAGGGCCACGTACTTTACTTTCTTGAAAACCAAGATACGCCCTGTTTCCAAGTAATTGACAAGTACACGAAGTGCTCTTTCTTTCAACTCTACAACCTTTGTAAGATCCAACGTCGAATAACCAAGAAGAGTAAAGTCTCATTCTTTGGGATACCATAGACCAATCTTAGCAAAGTAGTTGCAACATATTTAATGATACGTTTGGCAGCACTTAAATGAGATTCCTTAGGATCGATTGAAACCTAGTACATATGCAAACGCTAAATAATATGTCGGGTCTAGATGCTTTGTAAGATAAAGAAGTGAACCAATGATACTCCCGTATAACTTTTGGTCGATTTTCTTCCCCGCTTCATCTTTGTCTATCTTCAAAGAACTTGACATAGGTATGTTAGTCTTTTTGCAATTCTCCAGACCGAACTTTTTGTTAGGACTAGAATTAGCACCTAGAGGGGGGTGAATAGGTGATTAAAGCAATTTTAACAATCAAATCCGAATATGAGATTAAAGAATTAAAAACAGCAATCGCAGCAATTGGAAATAATGAAAGATAAAAGGATAAGGGATAGAGAATCAAGACTCTAGATTTATAGTGGTTCGGCTTAGACCAAGCCTACGTCCACTCTCCGCACGGACAGCCCTTACGGCTGGATTTCACTAAGAATCAAAAAGAGTTACAATCTCACGCTCTTGAGTCCACAATGTAGAACTTCTACTACACTTCCTCAAGGTCTCACAACTCTATGATCACTCTTTTGATTACATGTATTGCTCGAAGAATAAGATCACAAACGAAATATGGAGATTCGGACTTTGGAATTCTTCTATCCGGCACCCTTCAACAACTCGAACGTCTCTCTTTTATACGCTTCTTCATGCCTTCATTACCGTTGGCACCTTCCAAAGAAGTTCTTCCAATCAACCCGTTGGACGAGAATCAATTCGGAGAGATCTCGAGCTCTTTAAGGTAAGTGTAGATAGCCCATCAATCCTGCTCGCCCATACAATCAGGATCTTGGTTTCCATAAGTTAAACTTTCCAAATAAGTTGCGAATCTTAGAGAATCTAAATCAATTCGGATACGAGTGTAAGATCTTGTAGTGCTGAATCCAGTCGAAAGGTATTCCTTCTCCATTGAGACAAAAACTATATAGAATCGGAATAGAAGTTCATTTATCTTGTCGGTGCGGAAACTGTCCATGAGAGTAGACTTTGAAACTTGAGTCTTGTTGACGTCGGACTTTGATCTTCGGACTTTGCCGGTAGAGTCTCGCAAGTCTTCGGACCCGGGCCGAGAAAATGTTTTGTCAACCTCAAAACTTCGAGGAGAATTTATCCAACAATCTCCCCCTTTTTGATGGTGACAAAACTTTCCTGCATTTGAATACTATTGCCCCGCAAAACAACTTTTAAGCTTGCAAAGATATCATTAGAATAAGAATAGTATAAGATGTCACATACGCTTGAGATGTCCCGTACACGAGACTTACCACGTACCGCAGTCTGCATCCACGAAACCTCATTAGTCAATGCGAGACTTTACTATCTATATCTACTTTTAACGACTTAAGATAATGCGGTAGTAAGCAATCATTCAAAAACTCAAGATAAAGTCAAAATATCAATCACAAATAAACCAAATAAAAATGAAAGTTTAAGATTTGGGTTTGGTCTGAGAATGGAGTGAAAATCAGAGTGAAATCAGAGTGAAAATCTGCCTGCAAAGTCTTCTCCCCCTTTTTGTCGACATTAAAAAGTAAGAAAATCAAGGAGCACGAGGAACGCGAATAAGTTGAAAGTCCTCCATAGACTTGACGGTTCCTTCCAGCTTCCTTAAGTCTTCTTGAAGTTCGAGAGAGAGCGGTGCCTTTTCTTTGTGTCTTGAACCTTACTTTGAACATCTTTCGGTGATCATGTAAGGAGATGAACATAGCATGATTCTCATTCGGATAGTCCGAAAGTCACACCCCATAGCATATACTTGACCTTTTAGCTCCAACATGATGTCAAGCAACCTTCGAAATCTCCCGAATTGTCGGTCGGGTGCTTGCGTCAACTCGGTCTGATGGTGGAGTCAAGCCGGTGTGAATGTCAGAAGGAAGATCGATATTTGGAGATGAAGCCTCTCCCTCAGGATGATGAGCAGCATAAACATCTTCTGCATCAGGTGGCGATCTGCTCACACTTGCACTTGTAAATGTCAGGAGAAGAGGAGTGCTTTCTCTTTGGATATCTCCCCCTTTTCCATGCCTTCGAAGGGGAGAAGAACTCTTCTTTCGAGGAGTCTCCTCGGTGACAAGATTGTGCTGATCCTCCTTTTACTTTTGGAGAATCTGTCTTTGCTTGTGAGTCTCTTTGGTTCATGCTTTGAGAGTCTCGTTCGGCTTACTCTTCCTCTTCATCTTTCTCTTCCTCTTTCTCTTCTTTCTCTTTCTCTTCCTCTTCCTCTTTCTGTTCTTCCTCCTTTTCTTTCTCTTTCTCTTCTTCTTCTTTCTCTTCTTTCTCTTCTTCTTTCTCTGTCTCTTCTTCCTTTTGCAAGGATTCCTCTTCCTGGATTCCTTTCTCAGTTTCTTCGCAAACCGTTGTTGCGGAACAGTGATACGGGAGCGAATGCGAGAAACAAAAGCTGAGATGGGCATATCATCCTCATCATCTTCATCTTCCAAGATGATTGCCCACCTCTTCTTGATAGGACCGTGACGGGTTCCTTTCCTTTTCTTTTTGCCGCGAGAAAGTCTGGTTTGATTTTCACGGGGTCTTTTCTTTGAACCGCTCCGACTTCTTGCTGAGTTCCTTTAGACGCATCTTTGTTATCATCCTCAGTCCGATGACCATTCGACCAATAGTCTTCACAGAGAGAATGTGGGGAGGCTGGATGTTCAGATGTCTGAAAAGTCTTGTGATGAGAGCAGCATAAGGGAGTTGTCCCTTGTCCTTTGCCATCGACCTGTACATGTGAAACATGATAGTGTGTGGCAGAGAGAAATTTACGCCAACCTTGATTGCAAACATCAACTTTGCCTCGGAGATGGATACATCTGTCTTTGATGTTGATTTTGGTCTAAGACAGTTGATCACAATCTTGTGAAGCGAGATATTTGTTGCATTCATTCAGGTAGGATAGACGACCTTGACAATTCGGTCTCTTGCAAGCTCCATGGTTGCATGACTTACGAACACCGAAATTGATTGGAAAACACCTCTTTCCACACCAATTACGTCTGCCAGAGTGTCTGTATCAACAACATATTCTCTATCTCGCACACTAAATGAAAAGCTTTTCGAGATAAAAGATTAAGTAGATGTACTTACAGTCGTGTCGATTGGTATTCTCAGTCTATACCCTGTTGAGTCGATACTCCGTCGAGACTTTAAGATTACGAGTCGAGCTTTAACGGTCTTCAAGAGATACAATATTGAGTCTTGAGCGAATAGACTCAAACGAGCTTTCTCGAGTGGCTTTGTGAAGATATCCGCGTTGATTCTTCGAGTCAATGAATTGTATCAAGACTTCTTTGTTACGAACATGATCTCTTATAAAATGATGTCGAATCTCAATATGTTTGGCTCTTGAATGAAGGATAGGATTCTTTGTAAGATTGATTGCGCTGGTATTGTCACATCGATCTCGTGCAAGAGTCTTCAATACCAAAGTCTCGTAGTTGTTGTTTTATCCAAAGTATTTGAGAACGGCAACTTCCAAGTGCTACGTATTACTGCTTCAGTGTTGAAAGGGCCACGGTACTTTGTTTTCTTGAAAACCAAGATACCACCACATTGCCAAGTAATTGACAAGTACCCGAGGTGCTTTTTCTTTCAACTCTACAACCTGCAAGATCTCGTGCGAATAACCAAGAAGGGTAAAGTCTCCTTCTTTGGGATACCATAGACCAATCTTAGCGGTAGTTGCAACGTATTTAATGATACGTTTAGCAGCACTTAAATGTGATTCCTTAGGATCTCGATTGAAACTGGCACATATGCAAACACTAAATAATATGTCGAGGTCTAGATGCAGTAAGATAAAGAAGTGACCCAATGATACTCTTGTATAATTTTTGGTCGACTTTCTTCCCTGCTTCGTCTTTGTCTATCTTCAAAGAACTTGACATTGGTATGTCGGTCTTTTTTGCAATTCTCCGGACCGAACTTTTTCACAAGTTCTTTTGCATATTTCTCTTGATGAATGAAGATTCCTTCTTTGAGTTGTTTCACTTGTAGACCAAGGAAGAAGGATAGTTCACCCATCATGCTCATCTCAAATTCATCCTGCATAGACTTAGAAAATTTCTTGCACAATGTCTCATTAGATGATCCGAATATAATATCATCAACATAAATCTGAGCAGTAGAAAGCTTTTGCCTTCCTTTTTAACAAATAGAGTAGTGTCTACCTTTCCTTTAGAGAAACCACTTTGAATTAGAAAATTACTTAACCTTTCATACCAAGCTCGAGGAGCTTGTTTTAATCCATATAAAGCTTTCTTCGATCCGAACACCGAGTCCGGTTTCTTTGAGTCTTCAAATCCGGGAGGTTGTTCCACATAGACTTCTTCTTGAATAAATCCATTCGGGAATGCGCTTTTGACGTCCATTTGAAATAACCTGAAATTCTTATAACATGCAAAAAGCAAGTAGTAATCGATTGCTTCTAACCTTGCTACTTTGGAGCATAAGTCTCATCATAGTCTATCCCTTCTTCTTGCGTGTATCCTTTAGCCACGAGTCTTGCTTTGTTTCTTGTCACTTTGCCTTTTTCATCAACTTTGTTTCTGAAAACCCATTTAGTTCCAATAACAGATTTACCTTTTGGTTTAGGAGTTAATTCCCAAACGTCGTTAATACTGAATTGTCTGAGCTCTTCTTGCATTGCTTCAATCCAGCTTTCATCGGCTAAGGCTTCTTCAATGTTTTTGGGTTCTATTTCAGAAATAAGTGCAAGCCGCACTAGACTCTTCTCGCCTTTTGGATCTTGTACGAATTCCCTCATTAATGTTCCCAATAATGAGTTCTTCGGGATGACTGGACTTGTGTTTCCGATTCTTGGATGGTCGATGGGTTGTTGATCATTTTCTTGAGTTGAATCTCCATCGACAACTTGTTGTTCTCGCATCTGGATTTTGGACTGCTTTATGGGAGATAGATCTAGCGATTGTGCGGAATGATTCGATTCTTGATCTGTATTGGCTGAACTTGTGGAGAGTCTTGAAATTTGACGTTCATTGATTCTTCCACGATCCGAGTCTTCTTGTTGAATACTCTATAGGCTTTGCTCGCGCTTGAGTAACCAAGAAAGAATCCTTCATCGATTTTTCTTCAAACTTACCAACTCGATCATTTGCATTCTTCGAAATAAAGCATTTACAACCAAATACTTGAAAATAAGAAACAGTTGGTTTCTTTTCTTTAAAAATTTCATAAGGAGTTTTCTCAAGAATTGGTCTTAAAAATACTCTGTTAATAATATAACAAGCGGTTGAAACACTTTTCGGCCGAAAACCTTGAAGAAATATTACTTTCAACTAAAAGAGTTCTTGCCATTTCTTGTAAAGACCTATTCTTCCTTTCCACAACCCCATTACGTTACGGTGTGTATGGAGAGGAGAATTTGTCTTGAAGACCGAATCATCACGAGAATTTAGTAAAGTCTTGATTTTCAAACTCACCTCCATGGTCTGTACGAATACTTGAGATAGTGTAACCTTTCTCATTCTCGCACCTTCTTAGCAAACTTTGAAAAGAGAGAGAAAGTTTCAGACTTACTTGAAAGGAAGTAGACCCAAGTAAATCGTGAATAATCATCCACTATTACTAGGCGTAACCTTTTTCCACCAATGCTTCGCGTTCTAGTAGGTCCAAATAAGTCCATATGCGTAAGGCTGCAGTACACGATTAGTAGAAACTTTACTTATTGGTTTATAAGAGTTTCTAACCCGTTTACCCAAGACGCATGGTGTGCATAGATCGACTTTGAATAATTGAGAATAGGCAATCCTCGAACAAGTTTCTTGGAGGAGATCTTGCTGATTTGCTTCATATTGATATGGCCAAGTTTTTCGTGCCATAGATTAGCTTCATCTTGTACCGAGATCAAGCACTTGTGATCTTTCATGATTTACATCCGAAGATAGATATTTCCATGTCTTCGTCCGATGGAATTGAGTAGAATCTTTGCGATTCCCGAGCACTTTCTTTCCCGGAAGTTGATCTTGAATCCGGTATCACACAACCGGCTTATGCTTGAGAGCAAGTTGTAATTTAATCCTTCAACTAAGGAAACATTCTTGATTGACAGACTTCCAATCTTGGACTGTTCCACGACCAATGATTCTTCCTTTGTTGTTACCACCAAAGGAAACTTTTCCTCCGTCTTTCGGTCAAGTGTTATGAAGCAACTTGAGTCTCCCGTCATATGTCTTGAGCAGCCACAATCTAGATACCATTTAATCTTCTTTTTGATAGTGACCTGCAATTAAAAGAATTCAAGCTTTCTTTGGTACCCACATCATCTTGGGTCCGAAGAGTTAGAGCAATAAACAGTCTTTGCCCAATTCCTTTTAACAGTCTCCAAACCAAAGGACATTCTTTCTCAAAATGTTCGAGCTTTGACACTTAGAACACTTTAAGGCATTTTCGCAACAGGTTTTACAAAGACTTTCTGAAAATGATTTTTATAAGCAATTCGGTTGGTCTTTGTTTGATTCTTTCCTTCACCTTTGGAAAATCAATTAGAGGAATAGTTTCCGAAGTCATACCAGGACCTAACTTATCAAAGTAGGGTCTTTGTATCGAAAGAATCTTATCCAACTTTTCAGAACCATTTGAAAATCTTTTTGATATATTAGAAATATCATTTTTCAAAAGATCATTTTCTTTGGAAACAGTCGAGTTTTCTTTCAAGACAAGTAAAGTTGTTTTCTAACTTTTCAAACTTTTCTTTCCAAAGTTTTTCCTGTTGCTTCAATGTAGAATTTTCCTTTTTCAATTCGGAGATCCTCTTAAGAGAAGTTTTTAGACTAAGACAAAGTTCATCAATGTATTTCGAAACTTTGATAGGAATTCTGAGATTACTAACCTCGAGTTCACATGTCCCGAGTGCGTATCTCGAATCGGTGCAGTCTCGAATCGATTTTGCCATTAGACAGATATTGGCATAGTCGTCATCACTTTCTTCACATTCGGTATCACTCCAGTCTACGCTTTGAGTGCTTTTCGTATTTCTCGGTCTTTCCTTTTCTCTTCTTTAACGAGAGGACGGTTGGGTCGATGTGTCCCTTTTCTTGCATTCAAAGCAAGTCACTTCTTTGTTAGAATCATCTTCCTCTGTTGATTTGTTCGAAACCTTTGTGAGCTCTGTTTCTTCCGGTTGAATTTTCTTCCTTTTCTATTCAACTTTCTGAATCTCTTTATCATAAGTGCCAGCTCTTCATCATCTAGATCTTCTTCGAATGTAGCAGCATCGAATAGTCATTAGACTTTAAGGCAATTGATTTCTTACCTTTTGAATCTTCCTCTTCGTTGGTTTGTTCTACTTCATAAGATTGAAGAGTCCCAACCAATTCGTCTACGAGAGAGTGGAGCAATCCTCTGTGTCTCTTTATTGAGGTTTTTATGTGATTCCGCCTTTAGAGAGTCCTCGTAGGAGTTTGTTGACCTTCATATGTCCCGAGATTGGATGTCCCCGATATTCAAGACCATTCACAATTTCAGAAAGCGACTAAACATGTCGGTTATTGATTCTCCCGATCTCATCTTAAAGACTTCATATTGTCCCAAAAGAATGTTGATCCTCGTCTCTTTCACTCGATCTGTTCCTTCATAGGTAATGTGAAGCCTATCCCAGACTTCTTTTCTGTATCACAAGAAGATATTCTGTTATACTCGGTAGGAGATAAAGCACAATATAAGGAGTAAATGGCTTTAGCGTCAAGAGTCTGTCTCTTGGTGATTTCTTCTTGAGTCATTGGAGTGGGATCAGCAACTTCTTTTCCTCTCTCGATCCCGATCTTTGCAGCGAATGATTCCTTTGTCTACCACTTCCCATTCCAAAGGATCTTTCGATCTTAGGAATGCTTTCATCTTGTTCTTCCATATGTTTGTAGTCTTTTCCATCAAAGTATGGAGGTGCAGGTATTGCTTTGACCTTCAACCAACCCCGTAGGTAACATACTAGCCATAGATCTTTTACTCGAAGTAAAGACACTTCTCATGAGCAGTACACAAGCTCGATACCAATTGTTAGGACTAGAATTAGCACCTAGAGGGGGGTGAATAGGTGATTAAAGCAATTTTAACAATCAAATCCGAATATGAGATTAAAGAATTAAAAACAGCAATCGCAGCAATTGGAAATAATGAAAGATAAAAGGATAAGGGATAGAGAATCAAGACTCTAGATTTATAGTGGTTCGGCTTAGACCAAGCCTACGTCCACTCTCTCGCACGGACAGCCCTTCTGGCTGGATTTCACTAAGAATCAAAAAGAGTTACAGTCTCACGCTCTTGAGTCCACAATGTAGAACTTCTACTACACTTCCTCAAGGTCTCACAACTCTATGATCACTCTTTTGATTACATGTATTGCTCGAAGAATAAGATCACAAACGAAATATGGAGATTCGGACTTTGGAATTCTTCTATCCAAAGCACCCTTCAACAACTCGAACGTCTCTCTTTTATACGCTTCTTCATGCCTTCATTACCGTTGGCACCTTCCAAAGAAGTTCTTCCAATCAACCCGTTGGACAGAATCAATTCGGAGAGATCTAGAGCTCTTTAAGGTAAGTGTAGATAGCCCATCAATCTGCTCGCCCATACAATCGGGATCTTGGTTTCCATAAGTTAAACTTTCCAAATAAGTTGCGAATCTTAGAGAATCTAAATCAATTCGGATACAAGTGTAAGATCTTGTAGTGCTGAATCCAGTCGAAAGGTATTCCTTCGCCATTGAGACAAAAACTATATAGAATCGAATAGAAGTTCATTTATCTTGTCGGTCCCGGAAACTGTCCATGAGAGTAGACTTTGAAACTTGAGTCTTGTTGACGTGACTTTGATCTTCGGACTTTGCCGGTAGAGTCTCAAGTCTTCGGACTGCATCGAGAGAAATGTTTTGTCAACCTCAAAACTTCGAGGAGAATTTATCCAACACTTTTTAACAAGTTCTTTTGCATATTTTTCTTGATGAATAAAGATTCATTCTTTCAGGTTGTTTCACTTGTAAACCAAGGAAGAAGGATAGTTCACCCATCATGCTAATTTCGAATTCATCCTGCATGGACTTAGAAAATTTCTTGCACAAAGTCTCATTAGATGATCCGAATATAATATCATCAACATAAATCTGAACAAGTAGAAAGCTTTTACCTTCCTTTTTAATAAACAAGGTAGTATCTACCTTTCCTTTAGAGAAACCACTTTGAATTAAAAAGTTACTTAGCCTTTCATACCAAGCTCGAGGAGCTTGTTTTAAACAATATAAAGCTTTCTTCAATCTGAACACCGAGTCCGGTTTCTTTGAGTCTTCAAATCCAGGAGGTTGTTTCACATAGACTTCTTCTTGAATAAATCCATTTAGGAATGCGCTTTTGACGTCCATTTGAAATAACCTGAAATTCTTATAACAAGCAAAAGCAAGTAGTAATCTGATTGCTTCTAACCTTGCTACTGGAGCGTAAGTCTCATCATAGTCTATCCCTTCTTCTTGCGTGTATCCTTTAGCTACGAGTCTTGCTTTGTTTCTTGTTACTTTGCCTTTTTCATCGACTTTGTTCCTGAAAACCCATTTAGCTCCAATAACAGATTTACCTTTTGGTTTAGAGTCAATTCCCATACGTCGTTAATACCGAATTGTCCGAGCTCTTCTTGCATTGCTTCAATCCAGCTTTCATCGGCTAAGGCTTCTTCAATGTTTTTGGGTTCTATTTCGAAATAAGTGCAACGACACTAGACTCTTCTCGCCTTTTGGATCTTGTTCGAATTCCCTCATTAATTTTTCCAATAATGAGTTCTTCAGGATGACTAGACTTGTGCTTCCGATTCTTGGGAGTCGATAGATTGTTGATCTTCTTCTTGAGTTGATTCTTCATCCGTAACTTGTTGTACGCTTCCGAATTTTGAACCGCATCATGGGAGGAAGATCTAGCGAGTGCGGAACAGATTCGATTCTTGATCCCGAATTGGCTGAATTTGTGGAGAGTCTTGAAATTTGACGTTCATTGATTTTTCCACGTTTGAGTCTTCTTGTTGAATACTCTATAGGCTTTGCTTGCGGTTGAGTAACCAAGAAAGAATCCTTCATCGATTTTTCTTCAAACTTACCAACTCGATCATTTGCATTCTTCGAATAAAGCATTTACAACCAAATACTTGAAAATAAGAAACAATTGGTTTCTTTCCTTTAAAAATTTCATAAGGAGTTTTCTCAAGAATTGGTCTTAAGAATACTCTAATAATATAGCAAGCGGTCGAAACTTGACTTCAGCCCAAAACCTTGAAGAAATATTACTTTCAATTAAAAGAGTTCTTGCCATTTCTTGTAAAGACCTATTCTTCCTTTCCACAACCCCATTCTGTTTTGGTGTGTATGGAGAGGAGAATTTGTGCTGAAAACCAGATTCATCACAGAATTTAGTAAAATCTTGATTTTCAAACTCACCTCCATGGTCTGTACGAATGCTTGAGATAGTGTGACCTTTCTCATTTTGCACCTTCTTAGCAAACTTTGAAAAGTGAGAGAAAGTCTCAGACTTACTTGAAAGAAAGTAGACCCAAGTAAATCGTGAATAATCATCCACCATTACTAGGCATGACCTTTTTCCACCAATGCTTTGCGTTCTAATAGGTCCAAATAAATCCATATGCGAAGTTTGCAGGTACACGATTAGTGGAAACTTTACTTATTTGTTTGTAAGAGTTTCTTACCCGTTTACCCAAGACGCATGGTGTGCAAAGATCGACTTTAAGTAATTGAGAATGGGCAACCCTCGAACAAGTTTCTTGGAGGAGATCTTGGTGATCTCGTTTCATATTGGTATGGCCAAGCTTTCGTGCCATAGATTAGCTTCATCTTGTACTGATATTAAGCACTTGTGATCTTTCATGATTCACATCTAGAAGATAGATATTTCCATGTCTACGTCCGTAAAGGATTGAGTAAAGTCTTTACCGATTCCCGAGCACGTTCCTTCTTGGAAATTGATCTTGAATCCATATCACACAATTGGCTTATACTAAGCAAGTTGTAATTTAATCCTTCAACTAAGGAAACATTCTTGATTGGCGTACTTCCAATCTTTACTTTGTACCACGACCGTAATTCTTCCTTTATTGTTACCACCAAAAGAAACTTTTCCCCCATCTATCTGGACAAGTTTTATGAAGCAACTTGAGTCTCCCGTCATATGTCTTGAACAACCACTATCTAGATACCATTTAATCTTCCTTTTGATAGTAACCCGCAATTAAAACGAATTCAAGCTTTCTTTGGTACCCACATCATCTTGGGTCCAAGAGTTAGAGCAATAAACAGTCTTTGCCCAATTCCTTTTAACAGTCTCCAAACCAAAGGACATTCTTTCTCAAAATGTTCTGAGCTTTGACACTTAGAACATTTCAAAGCATTTCGCAACAGGTTTTACAAAGACTTTTTGGAAATGATTTTTATAAACAATTCTGGTTGGTCTTTGTTTGATTCTTTCCTTTACCTTTGGAAAATCAATCGGTGAAATAGTTTCGAAGTCATTCCAAGACCTAACTTATCAAAGTAGGGTCTTTGTATCGAAAGAATCTTATCCAACTTTTCGAACCATTTGTAAATCTTTTTGATATATTAGAAATATCATTTTTCAAAAGATTATTTTCTTTGGAAACAGAATCGAGTTTTCTTTTACAATAGTAAAGTTCTTTTCCAACTTTTCAAACTTTTCTTTCCAAAGTTTTTCCTGTTGCTTCAATGTAGAATTTTCATTTTTCAATTCGGAGATCCTCTTAACGAGGTTTTTAGACTAAGACAAAGTTCATCAATATATTTGGAAACTTTGACAGGAATTTTTAGATTACTAACCTCAAGTTCACTGTCTGAGTCTGTGTCTGTATCAAGGTCTGAGTCTGAGTCAAATTTTGCCATCAAACAGATATTGGCATAATCATCATCACTTTCTTCACATTCAGTATCACTCCAAGTCTCTGCTTTGAGTGCCTTCCTGTATTTCTCGGTCTTTCCTTTTCTTTTCTTCAACAGAGGGACAGGTTGGGTCCGATGTGTCCCTTTTTCTTGCATTCAAAGCAAGTCACTTCCTTGTTAGAATCATCTTCCTCTGTTGATTTGTTTTGAAACCTTTGTGAGCTTTGTTTCTTCCAATTGAATTTTCTTCCCTTTCTGTTCAACTTTCTGAATCTCTTTATCATGAGTGCCGTTCTTCGTCATCTAGATCTTCTTCGAGTCCGTAACATCGAATAATCATTAGACTTTAATGCAATAGATTTCTTACCTTTTGAATCTTCCTCTTCATTGGTGTGCTCTACTTCGTAAGATTGAAGAGTTCCAACCAGTTCGTCTACAGAGAGTGGAGCAATCCTCTGCGTCTCTCTTATTGAAGTTTTTATGTAATTCCAGTCTTTTGAGAGTCCACGTAGGAGTTTGTTGACCTTCATATGTCCTGAGATTGGATGTCCCTGATATTCAAGACCATTCACAATTTCAGTAAAACGACTAAACATGTCAGTTATTGATTCTCCTAATCTCATCTTAAAGACTTCATATTTTCCCAAAAGAATATTGATCCTTGTTTCTTTCACTCGATCGGTCCCTTCATAGGTAATGTGAAGCCTATCCCAGACTTCTTTTGCTGTATCACAAGAAGATATTCTGTTATACTCAGTAGGGGATAAAGCACAATATAAGGAGTAAATGGCTTTAGCATCAAGAGTCTGTCTCTTGGTTATTTCTTCTTGAGTCATCTCGATAGGATCATCAACTTCTTTTCCTCTCTCTGATTCTGATGCAACAGCATGAATGATTCCTTTGTCTACTACTTCCCATTCCAAAGGATCTTTCGATCTTAGGAATGCTTTCATCTTGTTTTTCCATATGCTGTAGTCTTTTCCATCAAAGTATGGAGGTCTGGAATTGCTTTGACCTTCAACCAACCCTGTAGGCAACATACTAGCCATAGATCTTTTACTCAGAAGTAAAGACACTTCTTATGAACGAGTACACAAGCTCTGATACCAATTGTTAGGACTAGAATTAGCACCTAGAGGGGGGTGAATAGGTGACTAGAGCGATTTTATAAATTTTAACCCGAATGAGATATTAATGAATTAAAAACAACAATCGCTTCAAATGAAAGTAATAAAAGATAAAAGGATTAAAGATAGAGAATCAAGACTCCAAATTTATAGTGGTTCGGCTTAGACCAAGCCTACGTCCACTCTCCCGCACGGACAGCCCTTCGGGCCGGATTTCACTAAGAATCAAAAGAGTGTTTACAATCTCATGCCCTTGAATCCACAAGTGTAGAAACTCTACTACACTTCCTCAAGGTCTCACCACACTTTACTCTCTTTTTGATTACATGTAATGCTCGAAGAATCAGATCACAAAATAACAAGGAGATTCAGACTTTGGAATTCTTCTATCCGGCACCCTTCAACAACTTGAGCGTCTCTCTTATATACTTCTTCATGCCTTCATTACCGTTGGCACCTTCCAAAGAAGTTCTTCCAATCAACCCGTTGGACAGAATCAATTTAGAGAGATCTCGAGCTCTTTAAGGTAAGTGTAGATAGCCCATCAATCCTGCTCGCCCATACAATTAGGATCTTGGTTTCCATAAGTAGAACTTTCCAAATAAATTGCGAATCTTTAGAGAATCTATATTAATTCGGATATGAATATAAGATCTTGTAGTGCTGAATCCAGTCGAAAGATATTCCATAGCCGTTGAACCAAAAACCATATTAGATAGAATCAGAATAGAAGTTTTTAACTTGTCGGTCTGGAAACTGTCCATGAGAGTAGACTTTGAAACTTGAGTCTTGCTATTGTCAGACTTTGATCTTCAGACTTTGCCAGTAGAGTCTGCAAGTCTTCAGACTAGATTGATGGAAATGTTTTGTCGACTTCAAAATATCTGAAGAGAATATATCCAACAGAATCACCAAATTTTCTTTTACTAGAAGAGCCAACAAAAGATCGCTCATAAGATTTATACAAATTCTCCAAGGTGACCTTCACTTTATCATGCATCTCATCAATTTTTGCTTCATCATAATAGATTTGTTCAAAACAGAACTTTACATAATTCAACTTCTTTGTAGGATCTAATGCAACCACAATCAATGCCATCATATTAACTTTATCCAAATTCCCATAATACTTGTCAAACTTCTCTTTCATTTTTAAACCCATAGCTTGAAGCTTTGGGTCTAAAGAATTCGCCGCATTATTCAAATACTTGTACAACTTAGCTATCTTCTCAAAATAATGATTTGAAGTAACATATGAACTACCCGACATCCTTTTGGTTGCATCATTAAACCGTCTCAGAAATTTAGAAAGAATGATGGCATTTTCCCAATCTTCATCTTCAGGAGGATCATTGTCAATTTCCCTTAAGAAATATAAATCTTCATCTTCCATTCTTTTAAAAGCTTTCTTGAACTTTATGGCAGTGTCTAACATCATGTAAGTGGAGTTCCATCTAGTGGCAACATCAAGACAGACCGAACCCTTGTATGCAATCCTCTCACTCTCAATGCAACCTTTGAATGTCTTAGCTCTAGCCGGAGAACTCCTCACACATACCTAACTATGTTTCGGATGCGTGCAATAGAATCACGCACCTCATTCAATCCGTCTCTTACTATCAAGTTAAGTATATGAGCAGTGCATCTCATATGTAAAGCATCACCATTCAAAATAAAAAATCATTCTTCTGAAAATTTTTCTTTCAAATAACTAACGGCCATATCATTTGAACTTGCATTATTCACTGTTATTGTGGTCACCTTCCTTTCTATTCCCCAATCATAAATGCATTTCCCCACCATTTTACCAATCTCCTTACCCTTGTGACTATGCATTATCACAAAATTGATTATTCTTTTTTGCAACTGCCAATTTTCATCAATATAATGTGCAGTAAGACACAAATAGTTCAAGTTTTGAATGGAACTCCACATATCCGTTGTGAGTGCAATTCTAGATTTAAGCTTACCAAAGTAAGCTTTCAAACAAGTCCTTTCACTTAGATATAACTTCATACAATCTCTTGCCATTGTAAAACGTGAAAGATGATGGAAAAGAGGTTGCAATTCAGTAACAAAATCACGAAAACCAACACGCTCAACCATGGAAAATGGCTGCTCATCAATAATAATCATTCGAGCAAGCATATGCCTACAACGTTCTTGATCAAACTTCCATGTCGTTAAGACACTATCAGTAGTAGTATTTTCCCCAACCTCGCCAACCACATCTTTGTCACGTGATGTAAACAACATTTGCTTTTTATCTGTACGAGGATACTTTTTGCACTTTTTCAAGTGCTTCCACATAGTAGAGGTTCCATGATCAACATTATGCACATAATCCATCCCGCAATGAATGCACTTCACCTTAACCGTTTTCTGTGTTTTCTCATCTATAATTCTCGAAAAATGATCCCAACAATCTGATTGATTAGCTCGCTTTTTACTCGAAGCAGTATGAGAGTTAGGTACTCTCACCTTATTTGTCGTGCCCATGGTTGTAGATTCCACTTCATCAGCTCAATGGAATGGCAATTCCATGAGTGGACTCATTTCATTATGTCCCTCTACTTCCATTGATATGTCTTTGTCTTGATCCATTGACCGAAAACTGAAAAAAAAAAAATTATATAACATTAGGATTCTACAAAAACAGATTAGTTTTCATAGTAAATCAAATCTTTCAACATAACTTTGGAGACAGAAAGTAATTCATGGTCTAACATAGTAAATCAAATCTCTCATTAGGTGTGCATTGGAAATGTAGAATGCTGATCTTCTAGCACTATGTAATTCATGGTCTAACATAAGAAATCACTCCATTTTTACTCAACTTCAGTGTCGTGGAAATACAAGTTTCCTATTATCTCTGTCACGAACAAGAATTACAAGCTTCACACAATACTCCCTGTGGAATAACAAAAAGCCTGCCTTTCGTTGATAACTCAACGCTGAAAACAATGGCTAAATCTTCATTGTATAACTAGTAAAGAAAAGAATAACATGTGTTCATGTGATAAAGATTGAAGAACAAGAATCCATCTCGTACGAGGGCGGATGCAAACAACATTGTTCAAGAAAGCAAGTCATCGTACGTGGTACCAGTAGACATAGTCCGATATCATTAGACATACGTTGGCTTCCTAAAGTAGAAAAGAGATTAACAAAGCAGGACGCAGGAAAAAAAAATTAACTTCAAGAAAGCAAGTCACCCTCTTCCTTGCTTGCACGCAGGTTGCCCTCTCTGGTTCAAGTCTCACGACCCTTAGTCACTCCTAACTTGACTGCTTTTGTTCATCTTTTATTTTAAGTCGTTTTATTGCTTATAATATTTCGCTGGAAAAAATGAAAGAAACAACAGAAAAACAGGTTCTCAGTAGACATTGGAAGCGGAGAAGGAAAAAATGGTAGGTTCCAAAGTTGGTTCCAAGGCAAACGAGTAGATTTAAGTTTAAAAAATCAGGGACTGATCACTCCTAGCTCATATGATCATTTCTCAAAAATAATCACTGGTGGCAGATTGCAGATTGGTAAATTGGGCACCATCACACGGGCAATTGCAGAAGCTGCCCCTCAATTTTCCCCAAAACTTATTCCCAGCCAATAGAAAAACGAAAAATGAAGTCACATATCGCCAATCAGTCTTCAACCTCAAATGCTCGTTCGCTCGTTCGCTCAACTCCTAACCAATTCTCAAGTTCGTCCCACCGAGAAAAAAAAAACACTAGACTCGCAATACAAGAACGGTCTGACGGATCAATATCTTCTTAAAATACCATAACGAATCAAAAGAGCAAACAGTGACGGCGGAGGTGAGAGGCTGAGAGCGACGAGTGTGAGAGTAAAGATAGAAACGACTAGGGTTTTGGTCTTTTGGACTTTTGGGGCCCAAAAACCGGTTCTCGAACCGGTCCGGTCGATCCGGTTCCCGGGTGGGTATTCCCTCGGAACCGGTTCCCGGACCGTTTCAAACGGGGTCTGAACTTTGGGAACCAGTTCCCGGACCGGTTTCAACCGGAACCGGTTCCCGACCTTGTTTTCCGGGTGGGCCGAATCGGGAACCGGGTTGACCCGGTCCGGTTGCACACCCCTAGTAATTATCACACTTTCTATTAAATATCAAAAGACATAGCATGGTGTGAGCTAACATACAAAAACAATCATGCAATAACTATAATCATTTGCGGAATACAAGATGTAACGACGAAACAAAGATCTCCAACCATTTAGAATCAAGAAATTGCAAGCGTGTTAAAAACTTAGATATGTTATCGTTGAACCAAGCTCTACACAACTTGTGTGTGGTCATTTACATGTAGGCTAGCTTATGTATTTCCAAAACCATAGTGAAATACAGGTTAAAAGAAATAAACAATGTACTTATACTCCAAAAATACGCGCATTTAGGGTTCTGTACGCATTTTTATACCTTTAAAAAGTCTTGAACGTGTAAAAATAACTATACTATAATGTAGAGCACTTCCATACGAATACAATGGATACCAACCACGTGTAGATCAGACCTCACACACGCTGCCTTTATGAGCAGTGCATGTGACATGCGCTAGTGAGCCAATCCGGCTCCTGGTCGGTTCGACTAGTTAGACTGGTTAAATCGGTCCAACTGCTTTGACCAATTTGACTGTTGACTGGTCAATAGGGTCTGGGTTATCGAGTTGGGTCACGGGCCAGCGAATGGTGGATGACGTCATTGCATTGGTTACAGACCGTTTGCTAAAGTTATCGATGATGTTAGCACTCGTTGGTTCGACACATGTGTGTGACTTATGCGCTAGGCAGTGGGGTGCATGGTGTTCACACCGCACGTGTGGGCACGTCCGGCTTCGTTTGGCGACATACTACATGCAGTTTTGATTGTCTTGATGAGTACTTTTACCCCCATATAGTCAAAATCAATTTTTGCTGGAAAAATATTTCAAAAATCGATCATAATAGAATGGTCATTCATCCTCCAAATCGGTTCCATGCGTCCGGTTTGTTTTCGACCATTCATGTTGCAATTTTCGACCAGTCAAATTAAGAAATTATGAACAGAAGCTCGTTACTTTTTCTTTCTTTATACTTTTTCTTTCTTCCTTTCCAATCAAAAACTTGCCTAGGCTTATGCTAAGACAAAAGTCTTATCCATTTGTAGATGGAACTTCGATAGCATCTAGGTCTAGAGGGAAGTTATGAGCATTAAGTTCATGCATAACTTCCATACCAAGGTTCGTATGATTAATAAGATCAGCCCAGGTCTCCCTCCCATGTCGTCATGTGGGAGGGGCATGGGGACATCAAAAATGGGATATTATCAACTTGTTTCGACCTAGGATAATAAGCTTATATACTTTCGATCCCCATATCAAACAGCAATTGAGAAAATTTGACGGAGAAACAAAATAGAGATCATAACATAGGCTTTCATACTAATATTGGAAGAAAAGTCGGCGGAAGAAACAACTAATATTTTCAATATACAGCAAACGAAATACCCAGGAAGGTACGTTGAATCACCAGTGAATGATTGACGATACGACTTCATGATGATCCAAATACGATCACGAGGGAGATATTCTCATTTTACAGCATTAATGTTGATCATCTTTTCAAAGTAGTAATGGAAGCCTTTTATATATTGTTCTTCGATGGAGAGGGAAAGAGAGGACCATTCTCTTTTTGAATGTTCTGTTCTTCTGTGTAGATTGCATAATAAGGAAGTTACCTTAACTTCCCTTAAGAGACAACCGTTCGCACCTCTTCAAAGGATGCCTCTCAAACAAACTATTTTAGAGCGAACTGATGTCTCCTCAATACATACATCCTATCATGGGCGAACCATCGTAATATAACAATAAGAAACTTCTTTCCAAGACTAACGAGGCCGAATCTGTTCACTTCGGTTCCAAGTTTCTAAGTTTCTGGAACATTTATGACGTTGATAAGGCCTAAAATGCGGGCCCAAACATAAAGAAACTAATGGGATAAACCAGTTTACAACAATGCACTTAACCTACACGGCCCACTTTAATGAAATGCCTAAATAAGCTACTTAATTGCAAAGATAATAACAATATGACTGACCACGATGCCCGATGGAAAGTCTGAAGACTCAATGATCGTGAGAGTTGAATGGACTAAGGTTAAGCGGAGTTCACTACATGTGGCGATGATTGATTAACTCGAAATGTGAAAGGAAATTGAAGTCAACAAAAAAGGATCCAACGACCATAGGGTAAATGTAACTAAAGGATTAGGAATTGTCACAAGTCATCCTTCTTGAATGTGCGCTCAAGTCAAGCGGTAGTTGGAGACTCCTGTAGAGAAAGATGAGGATACATAACGGAATGGCTCATGAAAATTAAAAGAAAGGAAAATTATCATATCAATATTTGAACATATTGTATAAATGCAAATTCAGTTCTAAATCTTGCAAGTTTGTCAATATAGTCATTTCGCATAATTTTCCCTTGAAATTGATAAGATAGTGGCCTAGTCATAGTCAATCATCTTACATGGCACGTTATTGATTTGACATGGACAGCTTCACTCAAAAACAATATTATTTTTCTTAAATATATATATATATATATATATATATATATATATATATATATATATTCTTTTCTTTCTCTTGTTACTGCTTCTTCCAACCTCCGGTTCTTTTACTGTCATCTTCAGTCCCTGGTGATGGGCCAGATATGGGTTGACCGAGTCCACGAGCTTCTAAGCTGGATCGCTCCGTTCCAGCATTTCCCTAATCTTGTCCATCTAACCCTCGCTGTGAGTTGAATATATCTGGGCCTCCAGCTCCATGCCACTGTGAGCTCGAGTCGCCGAATCGGCTCGAGCTCGATGGTGCGACGGAGCTTGAGCCTTCCGGATCTAGGGGCTCAAGCTCAACATCACGACAGATGTCGAGCCCACCAAATCAGGGTCTCGAGCTCGACTTTGATCGAATTAAAGAGATGAGGAGACTCCGGGGGTGAGAGAGAGGGTGGGTGGTTGGTGTCAAAGATCAATCTGCATCTGAAAGAAAAAGCCTACGTCTTCAAAGATCAATTTGCATCTGAAAGAAAAAGCCTACGTCTTCAAAGATCAATTTGTAGTATCATGTCCATACAGATCACGTTCTCAAAACTCCACACTATTCAAAATTCAAAGATAACTACCATATTCAGACTCATATGTGAAAAGGCTTTCGCACCGGTCCTTAACGCGCGCCTTTAATTTTCTATGCAGTAGAAAGATGGTAAGCAAATATTAACATTGCCTAACAAGTTGTTTCTACATTATAAATCACAAGTTTTTACAATAAATTTCAGCCTTTTCTCAAAGCTCAACATAAAATCTATTCACCCACAAATTCATGAAAATAAACGATTTGAAAAATATTTCCTAAAAATGATTACTTGTATCGCTTACAAAAATGACTAAACAAAAGATATTTTCATTACCCACGAAAATGTTTAAATATAAATTGTTGTTGAAAATGAAAATATTTTTCATTAATTAATTATTTTAAGCGATATAAGCGATCATTTCAAGAAAATATCTTCCAAATTGTTTATTTTCCAGAAACAAACGAAGTCTTAGATTCTGCGTGTCATGTCAATCACTTGGGTTATTTCAAGCGTTCGTCTATTCTGCCAATCAATGCTTTTGTTGTTGCAAGCACAAAATCGTTTACTTACTTATTTTTTGTATTGGCCAATTCAAGACTCTTAAGTGACTCATCTCATCGTGTTGCATTTATGGTGGGACAATGGATCAATGAAAGTGAGCAAAATGAGGTACATTATTTTCATTCGTGTATCTCATTAATTTGTATATCTCTTGAGTTTGTGTATCTCTCAAATTCGTGTATCTACTTAATTCATGGTTCATGCATCTCCAAGATTTTATATCTATGTATCTTCTAAATTCTTGTATTTATTTAATTTATGGTTCACCTACAGCTTCTGTACATGAATTCTAAAACTCTATAAGTAGATTTGAAATTCTTCATTCCAAGAGGAACCAAAAAGAAGCAAAAACACCTACATCTCCTCTCTTCAAGTTTCTTTAAGTGTGTTGGTTTCAAGAAGTGCTTGATAGAGTCCTGTTCATATAGTACTAATACCAACAGGTTCAAAATGCTGTATCTTAGGAGGCGAAGTTTGTGAAACTGCTTACCACCGTTGGCGGGAACTAATCGCATTAAGGAGATTCGGTTAACTGTATCTCACCTCCAATTATTATTTCTTTTTGTCATCACTTTCTCGAATTATTATTTTTTTATTACAAAAAACAATGTTACATTCATCCCCCAATACATTTCGTCTTCTTCTTCTATTCTCCTCTCTATATTTTCCAACAATTAGTTCATATAGGTATTGTGGAAAACCTATCTCTTCTAGTGTCTATTTCATTATTTGGTTACTCGCCTCCGCCGAAGGCCGGTGAGGTCCACTGTCCTTTATCATTTCCATTTAACGGATCTTTGTAGTTTCTATTCAATGCTGGCAGCTTATTCAACATATGGTCATCCAGGAAACCAGGGCAAATCTAGGCATATTAGGTGAAAATTTATCAAGACGAGGCCAATCCACCTTGGTACCTCTATTTCTTACCATTTCCCATGCCAAAACCGAAGAAAACATCCCATTTTCAGAAGCAGGAACAGATAAATCTGTCCTCGACTGATGAGTTAGGATTAATTGTACTGCACGAAGGCGCTCGAATGGTTACCAGGTCATCAAAATCAGACATGACAGTATTGATTATTATCAAAGTGGCGTCAGACATGATTCTCCTAGGAGAGTTTCGAGGAGAACACCGTGCGGGATGCCAGCCATCAGTCCACAGACAGGTAGACCGTCCATTGTCAATTATTCCATTTGCTTCTACATTTGGTTTTCTTAAATATGAGAAACGGTTGGAAAGATTATATTGTTAATAAAGTAATGAGCACCCCCCAGAATTTGTTAAGTACATCTTATACAAAATCACTCAATTTTCAAGTGCCTCTAGCCAGATCTAATCAATGGGCCAATGGGGCTCGGTATTATGGCTAAAAGTTCTTATCTATGCCCGCCTATGATGATACAATTTTTTTTTTATTATATTTATGTTTATTATATTCATAAATAAAACCTAACGAAAAAATTAATAAGCATGTGAAAGGCGAGACAAAACAATAACAATAGGAGAATGTATACTGACATAAGCGATGACAGCATAGCATTAGCTTTGCAACGTCTTTTCTTAACGTATTTATGTAGCTTTATACACTTATAAACATAGGATAAACGTAATAACCGACAAACTTGATTAAAGAAGTAAAACGTAAGTAATGCTGGTATTAATTAATGGAAAAGTCAAACGAACATCACACATTTACTCGTAAATTGTGCTCGCTTATAGGTGATGCAAATTATATATCAAAATATCTCTATCGACTTCCGTAAGTCGCCGGTTGAAGTGATCCAATTGAAGGCTAATTGAAAAAGAAACGTGCTACAAGTGTGTATGATGCAAAGTCAGATGATTAAGTATAAGGAAAAATAATTACTTTAGGCGATGAAGGTACCCCATTTTGTTTTGCTTATTTTATTTGTTCATACTTTATATAGAATTTAGATTATGTGTTTGGGTGATGTGGTTCTTAGCATTGTGGACTGTCTTTTAGCTTTTGTTAATTTTAAAAATAGATAAAACAAAGTGGTCATTTTGAATTGCCGGGGAAATTTATTTCCTCTTTTTACCTAACCGAATGACACAGTATTTGAATAAAATAAAACAAAATGGACATATGTTACTCAAAGTATGTGAAAAACAAAGAGATCATGTGTCCCCTTGAGGATTTTCATATGTTTTGATTCTTTTTAGTAAATATGCACATCATAATTATTAAAAAAAGACATTATCATTGGAAGATATGTTGCAACCAAAATAACCTAGCTATATTTTTCCATTACGATGAAATGGTAAGCATGATTGTTTGGACATATATGATCTTTGCATTGCGGGTTTTTCATGGAAATTGATATAATCAGTCGACTTTCGATGATTTGTTGCTCTTTAAATTGAGGGTAAATTTTATTTTTTTCAACATGGATAGGACCCGATCAGTAGATGCGTGCCAATTTAGGAAAACAAAAGAACATTATCTTTTCCATCATCGTAATGGCATTTGAGTGAATGAAGGAGTAGTTATCATGCGAAAAGAAAACATCATACTTTTGCTACGGACACTTGGGCATTCAAATAATGCACCCAAAATTTTTCGAATCACATATCGACACTGGATTAAGCTTTTTATTAGTTATATAATAACAGCGATGATATATAAAATGGCCACTGTTTAGTGGGGGGTCTTAATCGAAACAAATTATTTACTAGACTTAATTAGAGCACAGTAAACTTTATCATTAGCTGAGAGAATAGCCATCCACACGTGTATTCCCCCAACATGTTCTCGCGCGAGGTCGTTGTATATTCTGCTATTTGCCCCCTTTAACTTTGACAGTAGAACAAAACATTTATGGATAGCACTCACGTATCTTAAACATGAATATCATTTGTACGCCACTATTACAATAAAATGTACTAAACTTACCTTTTCGAACTTTCTACCTAATCCAACTCCAAGCCGTCACAATATAATTAAATGCGATATTGATTATAGGCTTTGCATTAGATTCTTTCACCTCCTTGGCTTCATAAATTTGGCCCTATATAACTGATTTATGAGATAATGATAATTCGTCATGAGTTTTTCTCAGTTTAGTACTATTGACATAAATGATTTATGGTGGATAAGCTAAGCATAAGTTTCGTCATGAAAGATTGTACTTTGTGAAGTGGGGGCCATGAGATGTAAGTGGGGGTCATTGTAGATTTGTGAGCCTCAAATCAATGCAGAGTTGGTCGGACCCAGATCTATAGGGGCCATGAGATGCACAACGATTGCGACAGAAGGGCCACTAGATGCGAGCAACGTCTGTCTCTTCTTCTTCCTTCCCTATTGACGTTAGCGAACGCGAGGGAAGCGCGAGTGAAGAAAGAGGGAAGGGAAGAAAGTGAACAGTAAAAAAGAAGGACGGGATAGGATAAAAATAAGAAAAGAAAGAAAAGACAAAATTCGAGAAAATAAACTCAAAAACCACGTGGTTTCACTTAAGGTCATCCACATTAGATGCCAATCGTGCTACATAGGATGAGTGCCATTGATTAGACATCCACATTAGCATTTTTAGGTAATAATTAGCCGGATGGACTTCCTTGTGAAATCATCAAAAGGCTTTACCCTATATTGGTAAAATTGAAAAGTTTATGAATAAATTTGTAGCGGTACTTAGAAAAAAATTTGGATAATTTTTCAGGTAATAACTAGCCGGATGACTGCCATTGTTTAGGACTTTTGGATAATTTTCCCCACAACTTACAATAATAAAACGTTGCACTAAACTTATGTTGTTGAACTTTTATGTTAACCTAATCTGACTTGAAGCAGTCATGATTTAACTATATGTTATATTGATTATACACTTTGCATTGGACTCATTCACCACTTTGATCCGTAGCATATTTTATGCAAATCATGCATTACAATTTCATAAATTGGGCTCTGCATATCTCATTCATGACATAATTGATAATTCATCCTGAGTTTAGCACTGTTGACATAAATGATTTATGGTGAACAAGTGAAGCATAAGTTTAGACATGAGAGATTGTACTTCACAAAGTTTCTTACTCACATGCATGATAGGTTTGTTTTCGTTTGGTTCGTTAAACTTATCAAGAATAAAAAAATCACAACAAATTGACTTATTGACAGCTTTTTAGTCTTCGGTTTTTGTTTTCATGATCTACAGTGGTAATGCTATAACAAGTTTGAAAGTCTTAATGATAATAAGATCATTCTACTAGTTCTATATGTGCGACAAATCCAGTATATTCTAATAAATTGTTAAGAATCATATTCATAAGATATATTTTTAGACAATATTTGTAGGAGAATTATTAAATGACAGCCCATGCTTGGCATGGGAATTGGGCTTGTCGTATTGAAAAGTCAAAGCCTAGAAATGGTCAAGGAAAAAAAATATTGTTATATATAGAATTAGTCATTGACCCGGGCTACGCGTTGGTCAATTTAGAAAAAGAAAAAGGGTAGATGAATGCCTAGTCTGTTCAATTGAATTAACTAGAAGTAGCTGAGCACATCGAGACTTTCCACCAATCGCGCAGATAGAGTTGTTTGTATCTATTTAAAGAATCTGGTCTATACGATCTGGAAACTTCAACAAAAAGTATAACATATGATAGAGTTTAACGCTACCGGCCTTGGAATTTAAGCAACATGGGGAAGTCTCCCTTCTATAATATATAATCTTAAATATTAACAATAGTACAAGTAGATGAATACGAAGTCTGTTCAATTGAATTAATTAGAAGCAGCGAGCACATCGAGACTTTCCACCTATTGCACAGATGAAGTCGTTCGTAGCTATTCAAGGAATTTGGTCTATATGATCTGGAAACCTCAACAAAAGTACAATATATACTAGAGTTTAATTCTACCGGCCTTGGAATTTAAGTAACATATTGAAGTCTCCCTTGTTCGACAGTGACCTAATCTTAAATATTGACAATAATAGAAATAGATTCGTGAGAAGACGTAGGGCCAAAACAAAAAATAAAAGAGATCGAAAGAGAATGTGCTGACGAAACCTTGCTGACGAAACTTTGCCGACGAAAGTATATAGAGGACCCGTCAAAGGCAACGCAAAGAAAGGAACTCGTGCTGCAGCATATACTTGGGAATCTCACGACTGAGTAATAAAACTCTAATCTAGACGTACGCAGAGCAAAAGCTGGCAGATCAAGAGTTGCACGCTTCTTAACACCGCACCATTTTGATATGTGGTGGAAGTGAGGAGCGGGGAGAAGATACAGATTAGTAGTAAAACAATAGGTCAACATGAAAACAAGATCTATGTTGATACATATACATAATAGACATATTATGTAATGATATCATAAACCACGAAAGTTTATTCTATCATTAGTATATCAATTATATACGATACTACATATTTATGTATATTTAGATGATATAATCAAATAAAATAATATAGTTAGTAATTAATAATGTGTAATCATATATGTCGTGTACTTATATTGATATAAGTCCAGATTATACATATTAGCAACATTTTCGCACTGATTACTGCAATTTGGAATTAGTTGCCTCTTTTAAAATAGAGATTTTTTTTTTTGATAATTTAATATTCCTACGTATAATATAGAATTTCTAGCAAAAAAAAAAGGTATAATATACAATTAATTAATGAATAGTCAGTTTAACAATAGCGGAAATAATTGATAATGTGTAATTACATGTGTTATAGCATAATACACTTTTAAGTTAATAATAATTTGTCTCGGGCATTAAGAAAAGTTTTTGACTCTACACAATTAGACTATGTTAAAAAGCTTTTTTCTGTTATCAAAAAGGTCAGTTGTTAAAACTTCTCCTAATTGATCGAGATATAAAAAATGAAAATTTAAAAAAGGCACATAGATTCTTCCATGGCTCTAAGTGCTTTCAATAGATAAATAAGATTGAAAGTACCCTTTTTTGGGAGAGGGGTTTATAAAGTGTGGGTGGGAAAATCTCTTAAACTTCAATATTCTTTTTTATTTTCATCTTGCTTTGGAGAATAAATATCTTATGTAAAGACGACATATACTACAAATATAGTGATAGTACTCGATTAGTTCTTAATAAAGTGAGTATGTTACGAGATTGGTGAGGAGGGGTAACAAAATGATAGGATACCCTCTTTTGTCGAACTAGATTCTCAAAGAAAACCTACTCTAATTTATAGAGAATGTGATGGTCATGGTTCTCCCCGAAATCGATTGACGGCAGGGATTATGGAACTACGGGGACAAAGTGTCGACCATGGTAAGCCCCTACAGCAAAGACATAGACCTAATATACCCCAAGGGTCGGTTCCTAGTTGTGGATGGCAAGGAAACGATGAGGGCATGCGACTCGAGACAAAGACGGACCTAACCCTACTACAGAAGCCCTAGTCATGGCATGGAGGTCGCACAGATTGATCGATATCAAATACTTCGTTGAGAAGCTTTATCTCATGGTGTGTTCGGGGGTCATTGTTGGTCGTTTTGGGAGAATGGCAACTAGGGCTTACGACCTCCGGCTTTCAAGTGTTCTCAATCAACCTCGTAGCGAGCACTTGGACAAAGGTCGACAGTTTGGGCGATGGATCTCTATTTCTAGGTCTCTACTTTATCCATGAAGGTGAACAAGTAACATCGCAGCATCGACCCCAACTGTAAATGCTTCACGGACGCATACTTATGGGCATTACAAAGATCAAGACATGGGCGTTCATTGCCCGGAAGACGGCTGAATTGATTGGCTCTTCAACGGCATGCCGGATTGTCCTGATTCAATGCCTTGGTGGATAGAGCCCTTCTATTGTCTGGAACTCCGATTGGTAGGCAGCGACACCACTGACTAATTCCAAGCCTTTCTAATCTTAATCACTTTAAGATGGGGATTAGAAATACCGTCATTTCTAAGGTTTGTTTCCATTTGTAATCTTAGTCACTTTAGACAATAGTGCTAATGAGTGAAAAACCCGAAAACCTCATCCCAGATAATTAGTGATGAGACAACGCTTTCTAATATCTGTCCCAAAATTTAAGCAATGTTAAAGTAGAGTAAAAATATTTATCTTAAATCAGGGGCAAATATCATTGACCTTGGGCAATACGAAACACCCACATTCATATAAATTTTATTTGGTCTAGCCCATAAAATTAATATAAAAGCACATGAAGGAAGCGACAGTTATTTTGTTGTGGAAGTAACCAATGCCATATACAAGAGAGAATCTCCTATAAAAGAAAGCGAAAACTGAAGTGTAGACCTAGTACACCATCCGGATCTAGGTATCAAAACAATGACGAAACTGCACGTAAAGGTGGCTGTGATCGGTGCCGGCATGTCCGGTCTTGTTGCAGCCAGGGAGCTCCGCCGCGAGGGGCACCAAGTGGTGGTGTTCGAGAGTGGCAACGATGTCGGTGGCACTTGGTTGTACGACCCTCGTGTCGAATCCGACCTCCTAGGGTCTGATCCAGGGCGTGAGGTCATCCATACCAGCATGTACCAGTCGCTTCGGGTGAACCTCCCGAGGCAACTCATGGGTTTCTCGGACTACCCTTTTCTCGAGAAGGGATGTGGCGACCCAAGGACCTTCCCGGGTCACGAGGAGGTACTCCGGTTTTTGCGTCGCTTCGCGGAGGATTTTGGGCTGATCGAGTTGATTAGGTTCAAGCACAAAGTGGTTCGGGTTGAGCATGCGATCCAGGGGAGACGGGACAAGTGGGCCGTGGCGTGGCGGACGCGCAATGGAGAGGAGGCTGCGGGCGAGGATGTTTTCGAGGCTGTGGTGGTTTGTAACGGCAAGCACACCCAACCAAAGATTGCGGAATTCCCAGGTACATCGTCCGATGTAATGTTATCATTCTCGAATTGCTTCGCTTTGTTGGTATCTGTTTTCTTCATTTTTCTTGCCTGAATTTGTCGTAGTTGGAAGAATTATTTAAAAAAGTGCTAAACCTATTGCAATTATGTCAATTCAGTTATAATTTTTTTTTTGAGTCAATTTAGTCCTAAACTTTTTACAATTGTGCCAATTCATTCAATCCGGCCAAAATTGGCCAGCCGGCGTTGACATGGACGTCGGCCGAGGATAGCTGGCCGGCGAATGCTGATGTGGCAATTTTTATTTTTATTTTTTGAATTTTTTTTGAATTTTTGATTTTTTTCCCCTTCTTCTCCTTCCTTTGGCCGGCCGGCCAGAGGTGAGGGCCGGCGAGGCTCACCCCCGCCGGCCACTAGCGAAGCGAGCCTCGCCCGACAACGGCGAGGTCGACCCTAATCTCTTCCCGGCCGTCGAAACTCCACCGAGACCCCTCAATTCAAGCTTTGGCTCCGACGGCTTGAACCCTAACCAAGACAACCCTTCGAACTTGAATTCCTCTTTGACCTCGAGCGACCTAAACCGGGCCTCGCCCGTGGTGGACGAGCACAAGCGGAGGTGTATGATATCGAACTGAGAGTCGGTGAGGCGGTCCCGCATGAGAAAACAAAAGCACCTCGAGAACACGTGGAACTAGGTGAACCGGTTGAGGTTGACCTCAACCTCGCCAGTGGCCGGCAAGGCGGCCGTCGCTAGATCTAGCAAGGCTCGACCTCGCCGTGGCTGGTTAAGGCCGAGCCTCGCCAGATCTGGCGACGGCGGCCTCGCCAGATCTGGCGACGGCGGCCTCGCCATATCTGGTGACGGTGACCTCGCCGGCCCTCATCTCTAGCCGGTGCCAGCCGGCGGGAGGAAGGAGAAGAGGGGAAAAAAAAAGAAAAAAAAGAAAAAAAAAATTTCAAAATTCGAAAAAAAAATTAAAAAATTCGAAAAAAATTAAAAATTGCAACATCAACGTTCATTGGCCAGATGTCCCCGGCCGGCATTACACGTCGGCGCCGGCCGGCCAATTTTGGCCGGATGAACTGAATTGGCACAATTGTAAAAGGTTTAGGACTAAATTGGCCAAAAAAAAAAGTTTATAACTGAATTGGCACAATTACAATAGGTTTAGGACTTTTTTGGTAATTCTCCCTATCATAATCCATTTTAATAGTCGAGTAAGCACCAATTAGGGAAAAGAAGATCCGAACTATACTTCTTAGCAACCCATTTAGGTGTGGGTTTGCCATCAAGAGACACTTCAATCAAGAGACACACTTCAGAAGGAGTTCATCAGCATCTGACAGTGAAAAAGCAGATCACGGTCTTCACAAGAAGATGAGCTACATTCCGCAACACCCTTAACTAGGGTTAGATTAACTCCACACAAGGGTTATCTCTTTAAAATAACACAATAGTTTTGGCATGGAGAGCACTGTGAAATTTTATGAGACCATTACTAATTATTCTAAAAGTTTAAATTGTTAGATAAATGCGTGGTTTATTATTTAAATATTATAATACTCCTCCTTACATTTATTTTGGTCTTCAGTCCAGTATTAGGCGTGTAAATTCAATTGAAGAGGCAAATAGGGGCTTGGAAAGATTTGAATTCAGAACCTCATGTTCTGATATCATGTGAGATTTTTGTAAGATCATCGCCAGTTATTTTAAAAGCTTAAGTTGTTGGATGAAAATCGTGGTTTGTAATTTAAATATTATAACGAGCAAAATGGCATCTAGGTTATAAGGCAAAACCATAAATAGGGCATCTTATCTAATCTTTGCAAACCACGCCATAGCTCCTTCATGAATTTCTTCTCTAAAAGCTACATCGATATTCACCTTAATTACCTTAACCGTGGTACCTACCGGAGAAATCTATCCATCTTCGTGCTGCCCTTGAGAAGAACTAGGGTTTTAACCATAACCATCGGTGAAGTTGCAGAGTAGTCGGGCCTAAAACACCACCATCTCAGGTGTGGGTTTGGTAGTGGACAAGATGAAGCTGTTATCAGCTTTCCAGATGAGCCACAACACAGTAAAGATTAATTCAGCGGAGGGAGATATAATTCCTCTTCTCTTGTCCTAATTTTTTTGCAAGAACCACTATTCGATACGAGCAAGACCAGTCACATAGATGATAGATCTGCAGTTGAAGTGAGCTATGGTTCGATATTTGTGTAATGATAGCTTGAACCACGAAAGTTCATTCTATCATTAGCATTAAGATTCCATCTACAAATTTAGATGGTATAATTACGTAAAGTAAACTAGATTGTAATTAATTATGTATTACTATATATGTTATGTAGATATTTTCATAGATCACGTGTATCGATAATGTTGTTATATTGGTTATCATAAGTTGTAACATGGTTGCCTCTTTTCATAAAGAGAGCTTTTGAGGAATTTATATTACTGTGTATTATGGAGAATTAATAATTAGCAATCATATAAATTGTTATGTAATTGAAATATAGATTGTTTGAGAATGTTGGTAGCATAATATACATTCAAATTACATAATAAAGTGTTTTGTTGATTAAGAAAACTTATTTTGTAGTACCAAATGTAAATCTTTGCTAAAAACTTTTTGTGCTATAAAAAGGCAAATTTTTGAATTTTCTCCTAATTGATTGAGATATTAAGAACTGAAAATTCTTTAAAAAAGCCACATAGATGCTTACTTGGCACAAAGTGTGCTCCCAATAGATAAATAAGATAGAAAGTGCCCTCTTTTGGAAAACAAATTTATAAAGAACGAGGGTTCGGGAAAAAACTTCGAAAACTTTAATATTTTTTTCGGTATTCATCTTGGTAAGGAAAAAAGATATCTTATGTATATAAGACATCTAATATAAGTACAGTGACTTAATTCGATTAGTTCTTAACAAAATGAATATGTTAAGAAACTAATGACAGGTGACAGAGTTATAAAATACTCTCTTTGTTCTAGTTACCAGGGGTGATCATGGTCCGGGTTGGGCCGGTCCGACGCCTAACCCTAGGACCAACCCGCACAGTGTCGGTCCTCAATTTTTGGGACCAAGGATCGACCCGATCGAGTCTGGGACCAAGGATCGGACCGACCCTATGGGTTCGGTCCGGTTCCAGGGTCAACCCGGGACTAAGCGATAATTTTTTATTTCATTTTTTTTTTATTCCTTAAAAAGCAAAACTCATTAATTCAAATTACATATCAATCAACAATATGATGTTGAGCAACCAAACTATAAATATAAGTACATATTCAACATAAATTTAAGATAAGGTGATCATTAAAATTTCACACTAGTTAAAAACAACAAACTATATTAATGATCGAGATTGCTAATAGAGATAAAGTGTTTCCATCGCTGAAGCATACTATAATTTTCTTGCTTTTGATTTTTCTTTGAATCATTCTTCCCTTCAGGAAATGGGATGAGATGGGAAGTTTAAGAGAAAAGAATTCTAGGCCAAAAAATGTTTTCTAGGCATCTTCTCCTACAATCATCTATCAATAATACTTGTAACACCATATGCAAAAACGATTCATACATTCAATCAAGCAAAGTCTAATCAACCAATAATGAAGCTTCACACCACTTGACAAGCACATAATCATAACAACGGCAATACTACTATTCAAAACCTTCTTCCATTTGATACAAACTCAAAAGCAAAGTGCAACTGAACAATTAAACCATAAGAAGTTCAAAATACTTAATATAAACTATGAATATACAACTTCACATTTTTAAGTGAAAAATGAACAGGATAAAGACGGAAGAATAAGGCAAGAGACTAAGGATGTTTTAAGCCATTTCACAGCGTTATTCACACCATTTCACGGCGTCATTCATGCCGTCATTCAAGCTGTTCAAGTGAAGAATGCTGGCTGGGTTTGCTATTTATAAGAAAAACATAAAAAAATATTATATATTAAATATCTAAAATATATTATATATAAATATATTTTATCAGGGTTGGTCCGGGTTGGACCAACCCTAAACTTCTAAGACTGATGACCAACCCGCACAGTACCGGTCCTGGAATCTTAGGACCGAAGATCGACCCGATCCCCTTGAAAACCGGACCAGGACCAGCAGGGTTGGGCCGGTCCAGGGTCGGTCCAGGGTCGACCCTAGACCGCTGCTCACCCCTACTAGTTACCGTGATATTCAGACATAAACACGTCATCTAACCTAAACAAATATAGTGAAAACTTGATTTTACCTACCTCTCTCCTTTCTGAAAAGAGAAAAACTCGTACTGCAATTTTTTTTTTTTTGTCAAACTAAATTCTTGGACAAAAAGCTTTATGCAAATGTATACAAAGTGTCATAATTTGCAAGGAAGGGAGTTAGACAATGTGAATTGCGCGACTTCTATTCTATCAATTTCAAAGGATTTATAATTCCATACTTGTGCTTTGTCTTGGAGTCATTTGAGGAGTATTTTTTGGATATGAGTCGAAATGTAAGAGTAGTGAGGATTATTCATGTGTTCGAACTTGTCGAACACAAAAATAGAATAACAACAGTTAAGTCATTTGCCTAATTAAAAATTGAGTTGGCAAACAGGTGGACTTATATCTTTATATAATCAACTTAAAATGTTGGATTGCGTTATGAAAAATATATTACGTAAACTTGACGCACATGCTTTTTGGAATAGTTTTCTGTCTTTTTCTGTAGTTATATGTATACCATACGATCGTGAGGTCTTCTCTTTATTGTTCACTTTTTTATCTCACTAGAAAAATGCTTGTCACAGGGAGATCAACATGGCCAGGAGACCAACTACACAGTCATAATTATCGAGTTCCCGAACCATACAAAGATAAGGTGTGACTGATATGACTTCTTTATTTTCTTCAAACATAATCTCGAATTAACTTATGAAATTTCTTAGATTACATGCAACAATCAAATGATTTATGTAAACCAACCCTCGAAATGGAGCATTAAGTGTTTATCATTAAGGGGGCGGGGGTATTTACTTGATGAAAATATCACAAGCACACTCTCATGACTAGAGAGGTGTTGCGAATTCCTTTATGTAAAACACTAACATCCTCATTAGTGTTAGCTTCAATTGTCCAATTAGACATTCATCATATAATATGTGATTTGGTTCATGTCTACTCTCTCCACTATTCTAGTTAGAAAACTGCAAGGAGTGTACTTTGTCTACATTTTCTAGCCCTCGAGGATTACTCCCTGCTTTCATCAGGGTAGCTTGGGACTTAATTCGTCCTTGAAACTCACATCTAATTCCTACCTCGGCCTGATATACATGGGGTCAAGTCGTCAAAAAGCGTACATCAGTGATGATCCTTTGAGTTGGATGAGTCCTCTCACTCATGAATCACATTGCCAGTCCTTTCTCATCACTTACAATAACGTCGTATGTGCCTGTTGGAAAAGTTTAGAATACATAAAAAATAATAATAATTGTTAATACATTGGGAAGGATTAGAAAATAGAAAAACAAATGTCTGAGGCGTGCAAGCACTATCCTTAAGAATAATTCCGCCCCTCGGAGTACGAAACTCGGTGCGTAAGGCTTTAGCGGCTATCCTCCCAAGATACAACAGATCTTCCTCTATACTCCGCACCGAATATTAGAAGGAAACAGAACAACTTTTGTGTATAACCCAGCTGAAAGAAAAGGAAAGATATGAGAACATATTGTGTCTTATGAGATCTTATTTTTATATTCAGACAAAATAGAGCCGTTAAAAGAGTCGTTGTAAAATAATGGAGGATTTATTTGAGAAATAAATTAAACGTTACAAAACGATTAAAAGGCCATTATATGACCGTTAAGAAGCCGTTATGTGATCGTTAAAAATAATGATGGTTTTCAATGCGATCATAACTTTTATCGAAGCTATTATTGTAAATATTTCAAAACTGCTGAAATATCCAACAATCCCCCACATATTTCAAAATGTTTTGACAAGAAAATAGAATAATGCTGGGTTATTGGAGAGTAATGCATCGGAATTGGTGCTTGTTAGGCTATGAACCAACCCTAGAAAGAATGAAATATAATTCACGAAATCATTGGTGAAGTTTGAAACTTCTATGAACCAAAAATTTCTTTTGTGAATTATGATTTTCATCAATCACATTACACTCCCACAAACTTTGTTGTTCAACGCGGTTTTGTGCTAATAGGCCATGCGCGTGCTTGGTTTATTCATAAGTGCTTTAGAGATTTTCGCTAAAAAATCTCATAGAAGCGGCCCCACTCCACACTTATATAGGTGATTCCATCAAGTGTATTCTGCAATTTAATACACCACCAATAATGGCTATGGAATTTCATTAAGATCTTTAGCTCAACCTCTTTTTCCTTGCAATTTTGCACTGTTTTCACCTTAGAAGGGACAATAAATTTTAATAGTGCACTAGATCAACAAATGACTTGTTTTTACTCATATGAACCTAATTCATGGGATTGCCAATCATATAGGTTGGGTTACCATCACTGTTGATTTTCTTCAATTGGTTTGTCTCATTCCCCTCGATATATAGTCAAAGGATTGGCCAAAATCATTTTTGACTTAACATAATCGATCAATATAAATCCCTTTTATAAGGAATTATTTTACCACATCACGTCTCAACCAAACATCTCTTTTTGCCATCGAAAGTTTCATTCTTTGCAATAGCTATTGCCTTTTGGCAATCATAATGTCTAGACATAAGTGTCATTTCATTTCCATAGGAACATACAATAAGAAATTTCTCAACTACTCAGCCTCAATTTTAATATGAGTTTGAGAAATTTTTCTTCTTCCCAAGAACTTGAGTAGTTCTTCAATCATCAAGATAAATATTTTCTTCTCCTTCCTTACTAGAGGTTAGGAGGATAAAGCATTATGTTTTTAACATATGTGCTTGGTAGTGCCTGAGTCTACCTCCAATTCTTTTGCATTTGCCAAAATATTGGCTTGGAAAATGACTACAATAATTACATCATCAGATCATCTACTTCAACCAAGTTAAATTTTGGTTGAGCAGGATTGTCATTTCCCCCACAATTTCATTTGACTGCTTTTTATGTTGCGACACCTCCATAAGGTGGACACATATTCATTAGTGGATTTTGTCTCATATGAATCCGAGATTCACTTAACATCACTGTATTATTCTAATACAGTGGAAAATCCACTATGTAAAATGTCATAGTTTATATTCCATGGCCGCAAAATCCACAAAAATTCTATTGTTGTGAAAATTGATATCACCTGAGGCGTTCATTGGTTGTCATGGAGTCTTTGACTTCTGTCTCTTCACGCTGATCTCTACTCAAATCAGCCAGACATACAAGTTCGTTGATGATGGCATATTCATTCAAAGAAAATTTTGCACTAGGAGCTGCTCTTATTCTAATAAAAGAAGCTTGAAGAAGTGAGTATTTGTAAGGACAAATTTGACCTCCACCAAACCCAATACCAAGCACTCGTCAACACTAAATGGTATATCAGCGATAGAAAATTTGTTGCTTTGCTAAAACATTTATAAAAGCAGCATCATGAAATCATCATAAATCCCATTTGCGAGTGTTGAATCCTAATCAGCAATTTTACATACACATGTAGGAGCATAAAAACACTAATTAACGCTCAACTCTAAATCCTACCACAAAAAGTCCTGTCTTAAGATCAATGGCAATATGATTACCACTCCCAACGCAAGTGAAACTATTCACACTAAAAAAAAAATGAATAAAATAGTTCACATTTTAGAAAGGAACATTAGCTACAATCCTTGAGATTGGCTATGCATTTAACGTTATTTACTATCCTTGACCCACATATTAGATAATGGAAAGTAAGCAGTACGCAATGGGTCAAATGAAAATATCAAAGCAAAGGATATCTAAGGTTATTATAAGATATACAATTACCTTGGTCTTGCACTACCACAAGTAGAGTGATGGCTCTTTCACAAGAATATCATAAAATCTTCTATTTCAGTTTACTTTTTCACCTACTACTTCTAGAAGGTAACAAAATAAGGTGACAAATCGAGATGATACATGAAAACACCACCACTTTCACTTTACAAGCACTAGACCAAAAATGAACTGGCTAAATCTCTTCCACCGGCACTCAGAGTTTATTCAAAATCTCAAACTAAGAAAGAAACAACTACCGGCATGCATCCATCAATGGTGCTCATCCAATATCCCTAAAATATAAAGTAGTGCAAAGACAAAACACAAAAATATATATAGCTTGATTTCGTATGTTGTACCTCCTCTATTCTTAATGAGCATAAAGAAGGCCAATATGAGACTCATAATTTTCAGCTTGCATTATTAACAATTGCACTCGGATAGAAAGGTCAAAGCCAAGCAATACTCAAAGTCAAACCTACTAATATAACAGTTCAAAGTTAAATCAAATACACCACCCGATCACAATCACTACTGCTCTCTCCTAATGGAAGAGCAACTGACACCTTAATGAATTTTCCGAAAAATTAAACAACAAGAAGAACATGGTTCCACTAACAACAACATCATTACGTGGTTCTCAAGCTTGGAGACATACTTCTCGTCCTATCGACGCAAAAATTCCTTGAAGGATACTAGAAGTCGTCGACATTCAGATGGTAAGAATTTGAAACCATTTTGTAAAATAAAATTTACTCGCAAAAATCCAATGTTTCCATTTTTTTTTTTTTAAAATATGAAATGGGTCACTACATAATGGTTAATATCAAGCGGTCAACCAATTAAAACATTAGGAGTAATGAAGTCACGATAAACAAACAATCTCTAATCCTAACATTACAACTTCCAGATCAAGAACAGAATTAAAATAGGAAACCCCAATGCGGATAGAAGCTTACGAAAATAATCATGAACTTGAGTGAGCAAATAAATACAAACACCCAACTTCCTCTCGAAACAAATTTAGGTATTAAAGCCTCAAAGTACGATTTTACCTGACATTCAATAACCTTACCAAAACGACCAAGAAACCTTTGACGATGCTTAGTAATTTCCCATGACATCCGCCCATGAATATGTGATACTTGTCCTTCACCATCTCGATCATTCTTTCAATTCCAATTGCGGTGGCAGCGATAGCAACAACTTCAACTTGGAAATCCATAGGACTTATCCTTAAGATTGTTGGAAAAGTTTATAATACATAAAAAATAATAATAACTGCTAATACATTGCGAAGGATTAGAAAATAGAAAAACAAATGTCTGAGGCATGCAAGCACTGTCCTTAAGGATAATTCCGCCCCTCGGAGTACGAATCTTGGTGCGTAAGGCTTAGCGGCTATCCTCCCAAGATACAACAGACCTTCCTCTATACTCCGCACTAAATATTAGAAGGAAACATAACTACTTTTGTGTATAACCCAGCTGAAAGAAAAGGAAAGATATGAGAACATATTGTGTCTTATGAGATCTTATTTTTATATTTAGACAAAATAGAGCCGTTAAAAGAGCCGTTGTAAAATAATGGAGGATTTATTTGAGAAATAAATTAAACGTTACAAAACGATTAAAAGGCCGTTATATGACCGTTAAGAAGCCGTTATGTGATCGTTAAAAATAATGATGGTTTTCAATATGATCATAACTTTTATCGAAGCTATTATTGTAAATATTTCAAAACTGCTGAAATATCCAACAGTGCCTTCAACTTACAGCTCACTCCCATTAAGTTTATGTATGAATTGTTTCTCTCTATTTTGCACGACAGATTGTGGTGATAATAGGAAAAGGGATTAGCGCAACCGAAATAGCCAAAGACATCTTACCTTTTGCCAGAGAAGTTCATCAAGCCTCAAGAGAAACAAATGCCCAAGTTGTGAAATTGAGAAAACTCGATGGGGTGTTCCCACATACCATGGTACCTTACATTTAATGGTTTATCTTATCTTTTTTTTTTTTTTAATTGCAACTAAGTTTAGATGAAAATCCAAGTGCAGCCTTGAAAGTCCTAATTTCCATCCTCGAATATTAAGTGCGTGATCATTTTAATCTGATCTCAATCTCATTTATCTGGTTTTGTCTTTTGGCAGATTGCATGTGCGGAAGAGGATGGTAAATTAGTGTTCCAAGACGGATCGTCTGTATATGCAGACGTTATTATCCATTGCACTGGGTATAAAAAATATATATATAGTTTTCTGCTGTTACTTATTCGTTTACTCATGACAAATTCCACAAGTAATTTCACATATGCCTGATAATAAATGTGCAAACATGGTGTCGTATGTTGCCTGATATATATGATTCTCATGTTGCAGATATAATTATCATTTCCCATTTCTGAAGACGAAGGAACTTGTAAGTGTGGACAACAACTGCGTGGGGCCTTTATATAAACATGTTTTCCCACCAACCCTAGCTCCTTGGCTCTCTTTCATTGACATACCCTTTCTGGTATAGATTTTTCTATGAATTATTTTCTCTTCCATTGCGTAGAATAACTGGAGATTAAGGTTGTGCCAGAAGAATGTCAACTGATATGTGATGGTAAAAGGTCACACTTAGTACTCGTTTTAAGCCAAACAAACGACTTGTTCTCCAGCAATTAGAAAATCGATGACTGATTACTTAATGTTTAAGTTCAAAGATGTAGGAATTGATCTTTCACTAGTTGAAAATGCAAAGAAAGAAAATGGGAGAGGAAACACTTCTAGTTTGGCTGTTTTATGCCATGTTTAAGGTTTAGACATTTTATCAATATGCGAGTTTAGAATTGTGGAAGCAATCTAATGTATTCACATGGGTTCCAAATCACTAATTCTTTGGTTTAATTCCTTATTCGCACATTCTTGCCATCGGTCTCGACTGGGATTAGACTGTTCATGCATACCTGAGCGAGTTACAGTCCAAATGGGTAGCCAAGGTTCTATCTAGAGAGTTGGTGTTGCCAAGTGAAGAAGAGATGATGTCTTCTGTTCAAGAACATTACCAGCACATCGAAGAACTTGGATGGCCTAAGCATCACGCTCACAAGCTTGAAATGGAAAAGGTTGAAACTAACTTGTCATTCCTCAGTTCATTGTGCTAGACTTTTTAATAAATTGGACAACTCATAAAGTTAAAAAGACAAAGTACTTTTTCAATTATTATTAGTTCCTCTGCTAGTGTAAAAAAAGATTTACACATTTACCATTGGATGAATGATGCGTTTTTAGAGTTGATTTTATTACCAAATTCTTCCATATGCCAATCATCCAGTGGTAATTGTTTGAAGCATTTCTTAAGTAGGCATTGGACCTATTTTTCTCCCAGTTGACATGAACCTGGTATGTATGCTAAACTCAATTTGGAACATCAGATATGGTAGGACACTCATGGGACCAACCATTTTCAATGATCCAGATTCAATTTAGTATATATGTTGCACTCATTAACAATTTCTCTTAATAGTGGGCAGTATCCACAATAAAGCACAAGAATAGTATGATCCCCGCAAATTCTTTTGAACGATGTTGGCTGAGGACCATCTTATTACCTATGATATGAAATGAGGCTACTTTATTTATTTTTTATATATTTTTTTTTTGGTTCTTATGCGAAGACGTTGATCTTCTTTCATGTGCTTGATAGTTCCAGTATGAGAAGTGGCTTTTGGGTCAATTGGGACTACCATCATTCGACCAATGGAGAGAGAAGATGGGTTTTGCTGTTTTCAAATTCCTGCAATCTCCTGATCAAAATTGGAGAGACACATGGGACATTGAAAAGTGGATGCAAGAAGAAGGATTCGGCAAGCAAGCTCATTGATTTTGAACATCTTTTGGAATACGTGCAACCCCTGCAAATAGAATTTCAAGAGAGTGAAAAAGACAGCAACAAAGAGTTTGATTTGGATGTGGGGCATTTCAACATTTGTAACCCGTTAATGCTCATGTAACTGTGTATGTTTTTTAATTACTTTGGTTGCGCTCCAAATGAAAAAGACATTTAGAATAGCATAACGAGTATTGTTAGATACAACTATCTTTCAATATTGTGAATAATGTCTTGCATTTTAAAGGCACATAAAGTTACTCTGGATCTGGTTCGCTAACAATTTAAACGTGACACTAATTGGAGAAAATTAATGTGCCAATAGTCTAAAATATATTACTTGTGAAGATTATTTGCCTTAATGGCCAAGTAATTTCTTTATAAATGCTAATAAAATGACAATCATCTTGCTTTTGTCAAAGCAATTAGGATGTCTAGGTTAGCTTTTGCGCATTTTAACCGGTTCACCTCCCCAGGCGATCTTAAGTTGAATTCCCGCATGTCTGTCTAGATCACTTGGATTCCTATTTTAAATACTCTAAAAAACAACTCAAAACTATAAGAAAATGAATGAACTCTTTTATTATCTAAGCCAACACCTTATTGGTGGATAATTAACCAGTTTTTTTTTCTTCTTTCGATCCCATTCTACTCCTATTTTAACTCTTACTCTCAGACTATTGCCATATTTCCTTACAGGGCATGAGAGTTGAAACCCATATTTGAAATTAAATCGTCCTCACCCCAACCCCCGAGAAGATGGGGATTCGAATCTTCTACTTCCCCCTTCCATGTTGGAAGAGTGGCCACTGGGGCAAACCCCAGTGGTTAGTTAACCAGTTTTATCGGCTTAGGATTCTGTAGGTTCATTATATTCCGTCAATCAATCAGCTAGACGAAATTCCATGAACTTTTCTTTTGGTCTAAAAATTCCATTAACTTTGAATTATCAATTTTTTCATAAATTGCAAGTGATAGTTATTAGGGAGTTGCCTACATCATCACGGTCCTTCCTTTGAATCGAATTCATTAGGCTTTTACGTGCAAATTTCCAATGATTGTTTTGTCGAACTATCACCTTTTTTTTTTTTTGACGAAGATAAGCGTTTCATTAGCTAAAAACGAAATTTACATCCTGCTTTAAAAGCGTCAAGAACTAGAATATCAAACAAAGGATTAGGGGGAGAGAAAGCCCAATTAGATGGTAGAGAACCATTGTTATGGGCCCTAGTGGCCTAGTCCGCAGCAGAGTTGGCATCTCTTTGGCAAAACCTAACGCTCACACGAGAGAGACGAGAGAGAAGAGCTGCAGCTTCAGTCATCAAAGGCCTGATCTCCCATGGCGACGCCTCTAGATCGCGAACCGCTTCAACCAGCACAAGGCAGTCGGACTCGAGGAGAAGATCCCTATTCTTGTTTGAGTTGATCAAGTAAGTCAGAGCAATAGTCAGAGCTTGGACCTCGACCTGCAATGCTGAGGACGCAGGTACGGTCTCTGTGAATCCTTCAAGCAATGTACCGGAATGATCACAACACAGATATGCTACTGATCCGGTGGTGCTTCCTGGCTGAAAAGCCCCATCAATATTGATCTTTAGGACTCCGGGAGAACTATCACCTTGAAGGATTATGATTCAACTTTGTGTTTTAGCTTGTTAACTTAATAGAATGTTTGACATGTTTGAATTGATTTTCCCAGAAACAGAGAATTAGAAATTTAGCTTCCTTTAGTAGGGTAGCAAATTATTATGTTATTTTGTCAGAACCGGGGAAAGTACAAAATTTTTTTCAAACTTATTGCATTGGTACTATTTGGTCACAATACTTTTAACAGGACCAATTTGATTCTAAACATTTTGCATATATACTTGTTAAGTTCATCTAACCAATTTTGGATACAAATCTTGATATAGATGCCAACCGTTCTACATAACACCATTGACGCCGATGTGGACATATTTAAAATTTTTTTATATTTATTTTTATGAATTTATTGTTCTTTTCTTTTCTTTATCTTTTCGTTTTTTTTTTTTTCATTGTGGCCGGTGAGGGCGGTGAGGGGTGCAACCCTTGCCGATTCGACAAGGGGCCCTCACTGGAAATGGTGAGGGATGAACTCTCGTGGCCTAGGGTGAGGTTGCCCTCATTACTCGCAATGAAAAAAAGGAAAATAAAAATAATAAAAAGAAAAAAATTAAAAAAAAATTCAACAAAATTTAAAATTTATAAAATTTATCAATGTCAATGCCAATCTTGCCACGTAGAATAGCTAGCATCCATGTTAGCGCTTTTTTTCAAAAATTATCCGGATAGAGTCAATTGGCATAAATGCAAAAAATTTTATAACTAAATTGGTCTAATTGAAAGATTTAGAATTGAATTTGTATTAATATAATGAGCTTATGACTTTTTTTTTTTAACACTTTTTCCATTAGAACCTGATTCGTTTAGCATGATATAAATCACTCATCGACTGTCTCTGCCTTTCAAACACCAGCAAGTCCAAATCAAGAGTTTCTTGGCTTCTTCCATCGCTCTCTTAGGCATTTTTCTCGAGTTCAATCCAATCGATTACTCTTGAATCTAACGACAACAGCCAAATAGGCATCATAATGAGCAGCTTCTCATTCCTTTTGGGACATGCCTTTTGATGGCCCATATAGTCATTCATTGCATAGAAAAATTAGGGATTAATCTCAACCCTTAAGAAGAAATATATTAATCTGTATTTGCATATTATGAGCATTTTCTTAATCATAAGCCCACATAAATTGTATTCTTATTGGATTGGGGCTAATGGGTTCAAGCAAGAAGGCTTCGAACTTAATTACGTTATCTTGACTATGTTTGTGAGACTGATAAATTCGGCCAAGCCCATTGCATGTCAATTCTAACGTGCTATGCACATGGGGGTGCTCTAAATTAGGGATGTTTATAGGTTGGTCAATTTGGGAAATAATAGGCAGGAATGGAAAGAATTGTCAACAAATATTCGAAGTAGGAAAGATGGAATTCTCGGTCAAAGAGCAATTGGAAAGTAGAGCGTAATTGGCTACTTTTTTTTTTTTTTTTGATCGGTCCTACTCTAACGCTCACTCTCAGACTTTTGCCCTGTCTCTTTATAGGACGTGGGAGTTGAAACCCACTCCTGAAACTAAATCGTCCTCACCCCAACCCCCCCGAAAATGTGGGGATTCGAACCCCCCACCTCTCCTTTCCATGTTGAAAGGGTGGCCACTGGAGCAAACCCCAGTGGTTGTTATTGGCTACTTTGGAGAGCAAGAATTGAAGGAAAAATAATAAATAAAAAAAACATTAATTAATGGAGGAGAAAAAAAAATCAAGCTTGATATAATTTGCTCCGCCAAAACACCACGTTCCATTTTCCACTCCGTCATGATATCTCCACGATATAAAAAGAAGGCAAAAAAAGCACAGAAGACGACTCTACGCCCCCTACTTTGCTCTCTGATCTACTTCTCTATTTCATTGCAATACTTCGCGGAGGATAACTTCAATCTCTTTCATTCCTATTTACTTTATAGCTATAAATGCATGATTTATGAAGAAATCGATATTCATTCATTCCCTCTATCGTCCAACTGTACCGTGTTACAATATTCGGCAAGAGCCCGCAAAGGATAGATGTTCCTGTAATTTGGATAGTGCAACATGCAATTCTTTTTGACAATAACATCCTGAATCAAAACTATAAATATATTCACTTATCAAATTTTCAATTATGCTATAACATATAATTGAATATTTTAACGGAATTATGCTTATTTATTTATAATAATTTATATTTATCAAAATTTTAATTATGGACAATAAGACTAGTATTATAAAATAAAGCTTTATTGATACCTTCTTCTCGGTTCCTTCTTCCATTATTAAATACTTAAATTAATTAGAAAATATTTAATAATTTTCATATAATATACTATTCAATTATAACTTATAAATTAATCATTTCAAATTAATGAAATGTAATTAAATAAAATCTTTATTAGATTAAATAACTCATACTTATAAATTATATTTAACAAATATAAATTATTGTACTATTAATGCAAGTACAATGTAAATTAAATTCACTATGAAATTCTCTTTTATTCCATTCCCGAAACATCATTTCTCACTAGCGAGAGCCAAGAACCCGCCATTCAATTCCATTATCATAGTCAACCAAATAAAGTAATTGAAATCATTGTTCCATTCATTGCGCCTAGAGGTGTTAAAATGGGTCATAAACCCATATATGACTCATTTAAATCATAAATGGGTCACTTGTTTTTGATAAAAAGTAGTTAAATGGGTTTCACAATTAAAGATTCAAGATAGGTGAGTCTTAAGTGGGTTTTAAATGGGTTGGGTGGAGAACCCATTTTCAACAAAAACCTTATAATCTCTCTCTTCCCTCTTTAACTTAACAAAAATATTTTTATTTTTTGTAAAAATCGAAATTATAATTTTTTTATTTTAATTTTCTCTTTTCTTTTTCTTTCCTTTTTTTTTTTTTCTTTTTTTTTTTCTTTCTCCTTCCTCCTTCCGGTTCGCTGGCACGGCGATGGCCGGCGACCGGCCAGGCGAGCCTCGAGCTCATTGGCGTCGGGCGAGCTCGAGCTCGCTAGATCCGGCAAGCCTCGAGGCTCGCCGCCGGCGAGCTCGAGGCTCACCCGTGGCCGATTCTTGGCGGCCGTCGTCGTGGCCGGCGGCCGGCCAGAGAAGAAGAAGAAGGAGAAGAAAAAAGAAAAAAAAAAAAAAGAAAAAAGAAAAGAGAAAAAGAAAAAGAAAAGTATATTTAAAAATAAAATAAAAATAATTTAAAAAATTAATTTTTAAAAAATAAAAACATAATTAAAATTCGATTTTTAAAATAATTATTTTAAAAATTATAAAAATTGTCAATTAAATTTGTGTTGTATAAAACTATTTTAGCAATACAATTTTAAAAATTGTCCATTAAGAAATAAGCTTGGAAGTATTTTAGTAATATAATCTTAAAAAAAAACATAGGAATAAGTTTTTCTAAATTTGGTTAAATATGAAAATATTTTATTAATATGGGTTGGGTCGGGTATGGTTGGGTATAGGTTGGGTCGGGTATGGGTCAGAAAATTTACATTATGCATAAATGGGTCATAAATGGATTAATGGGTCAATTTGGGTCGGACCATTAATGACCCAACCCAAACTCGACCCAATCCACCCATTTAACGGCTCTAATTGCGCCCCACCAAATGCAACATTAAAGATTTGACAAAATAAGAGAACACACTAACCGGCCCAGTATGAATCAGGCCCATCACAGCCCATGCAGTCTGAACCAAGTTCGATCTATTTCCTCTAAGAGGTTTGTACTTCTGCCTCAGTCAAAGAGCGATATCAATTCTTAAAGCTCATCGTTACTATATAAGGGCACCGCTAAAATAAAAATGTCCAGAATTTCCAATATAATATTACTTTATATTTCTTTATATTTTATTTTTCAATTGTGTTGGCATGGACTAAGATATACAATAAAGATGAATTTGTCTACCTCATGGGGTTCTAGTTCTACTTTTGGCAGTAGAATATAAATGATTAATATATTTCTTTTTTTTTCCAATGATTAATATTTGCAAATGGAACATTAATGATTGTTCACTATATTGTGCAATCCCTCATAAATCCTATATATAGTTACTTTACTTTTCAAAAGAATCTAAACAATACAAAAGCCATCCACTTCTGCTGTTTTTGGGCTTTTAGAAATCAGATCTGTCGACACATCTTTTCAATGAGTTCTGTACCGAACTCAATCAAGCAATCTTCAGGAGCATTCTACAAAAGTTACCTTCCCCGGGCAAGAGGTAACTCTCTCCCCAGCCACCAACTTCTAATTGCGTTTCCAAAAGAAATGCTGCTCCTTTACGGATAGCTGCGCTATTGTTTTAGCTCTTGCCGGCGGTTGTCAGTGCCATGAGCGCAAACCATGTGGAATACGTAAAACAAACTCCCCACTCTCCATACCTGTGCATATGCTCCAATAATCGCTGTTTTAATCGAATTGAACTCCCGAAACTATTCCCTCGGGAGAAGAGGAGCATACCATGATCCATCAGGCATTTGTACGCTTTCGAGGAATCGGGTAGCATTGGATATGCAGTCTTGGATCTCTTCTTTCCGGTGCCCTGGGTACGATTTCTTGAACAAAAACTAAAGCCTTGATAGCTGATGAAGTGCACTCAACGTATTCATGCTCAATGATAATGTCCTCAAGAAATTCAAGTGGATCGAGGAGATACACCATTGACGATTGACAAATTTGTATGTTCTCAGTGATGTAAAGGAAAATGAGACCTGAAATGAATAATAAGACCCTTTTTGAGCATACGTACTTCCAACCAGTTTTCTCCTCTTATAGGATCCCATGACAAAGATCCACCATTTTTACTCTGCAAAAAATGTTTGATAATACGATTGAAATTAAGAAACTTCTATTAAGTATGGTTGACAATTTTTTTCTTAAGTTCTTTGTCTAAGTGTTATAAAATTGTATGTTTCATCATGGTGCTAGCAAGTTATCACCTGCCTGGAGAGAAATAATTATGTTGACAGCACCAAATAGTCTCTTTGGCTCCATGTTCTCACTCACAATTTGCGGTGGCATTTGTGCTAAAAGCAGGCAACACTGCATTATTGGAAAGGAAACAAAAAGTTGGGTGGTAGATCAACTGAGGGTTGCAGACTCGATGGTCTATAAATAAAATTTACCATCAAAGCTTCTGCAGTGCAATCACAACGTTGCCAACCATCATCTTGGTCGGAAAAAGGTCCAAGATCCTTTGGAGATATGGCGATAAATGCTTTGGAAGTCACCCGAAGGATTATCCTTGACCTTCAATGTCATTAATGGATTGACACTGCTCCATAATTTATGTGTATGCCACTAGAAAATTTCTAGAAGTCGTCTATTATGGAGAGAAGATTGATAAAAACTAAGGGATCTACCTGAGATGCTTTAATAAAGTCATGTCCTCTTGCAAGTGCTGGTCCCATTTCGTGGGTTAGACCAGTAGCTAGCAACGCTTGTATTCCTAAGCTAGTATCCCATAGTTGGCTACCAATTGTGTAGCACCGACACTTTTCAGGAGCCTTCATATTGTGTCCGACACTCCAACATGTGTTCAACACGCTCCAACATGTTCCGACACGCGGTCAATGAGTGTCAGAAAATCTGACACATGATCAACTCCCCCCGTCACGCAAGTCCAAAATTCCGACACGTGATTCTGGCATGCGTGGGGTTAATTTTAAAAATTTTCAATACTTAAAGGGCCAAAATGTAAATATATGAAAAAAAAGAAAAAAAGGAGGGATCTAGGTGCTGCTGCCACTATTGGAAGGGGCCGGCAACCTCGTCAACCCTAGGTGGCGAAAGGGGGAGGGGTCCTCGCCGGCTTGGATGAGGCCATTGTCGGCCAAGCAAGGGTCGGCGAGGCTCGCCCAGACCTAGTTGACGCCGCGCCCTTGCTCGAGCCTAGCAAGGGTTTCCGACCCTCACTTGAGGCCAGTGAGGCCTTGCTCAAGGCTGGGGAGGCTCCCCGACCACAAGCGAGGGCCAGCGTTGTCCAAATCTGGATGAGCCTCGCCTAGGCCGGTTAGGGTCACCCACCCTCCACTTGCCTAGGACCCTCTTCGACGGTGGTAGCGGCATTCCTAGCCACCCACGACCCTGCCCTTTCTTTTCACGACCTTGCTTTTTTTTTTTTTTTTTATTTCTAGTTTTTTTTTTTAGAATTATTCCCAGCCACCCACCTGCCTTTTTTTTTTTTTTCACGGCCTTCCCTTTTTTTCTTTTTTTTTTTTTCTAGTTTTGTTTTTTTAGAATTATTTTAGCTTTTTTAGAATTTTTTTACTTTTTTAATAAGATTTAAAGAAAAAAAGTAATAAAAATTACCACGTAGGATAAATAAATAAATTTAAAAATACTACTTCGGCATTTTCGATTAAACAAATTAACGGTATTAACGAAAGGACTCGATTTTACCAACTTGATAAGTTTTAGGATTCAATTGCACTTTCGCGATAAGTTTTGTGACCTATAGTGCACATATCCCTAAATTTGATAGTAGAATGTGGATTGCTTGGTTTTTTTTTTTCTCCAAGTTTTATAGATTATTGCAATGTAATATAGTTGAATTTGTCAAATTAAAATGATGAATGATATTAACAATGTTGGATTAATATTTTTAGTGTAAATTAATTCTAGGCTCTTTTTATTATTTATTTATTTATTTGTGTATTTATATATAAAAATATATTTAATATATAACGTGTCGGAATTCTCTAATTTTTGAGAAATGACATATTGGCGTGTCGTGTCGCGTCGCGTCGCGTCGCGTCGCGTCGCGTCGCTTGTCGCGCATCCGTGTCAATGCTATATAGGCTACCAAAACTTTGCACCCGAGGTGCAACCACCAAACTCAACTATCCCTCCTTGAAATAAGCAGTGGAGTTTTAACAATAAAAAGATAGTATTCACTGGTTCTAGCTTTCGTTTAGGGTTGAATTATCTAAATATAGTGAATCCGAGTGACTAGCCTGAATCTTAAGTCCATCTTCAGCAATCCATATAAAATCCTGAATCGAGATGCGTCTTAAAGTATTCACTGTTTGGTCTTCCACCCAGCAAGCAAGCATACTCAATGCCAATAGAAAGCAGGTTTTAATCCCACTTCAGGTTTAAGTGTTGTAAGAATACTGTAACATTAAATCTATTTTGTCATTATCTTTATTACACATCCTGAAGTGATGTACCAGCTATTCTCATCTTCATAATGAGTGTGCTTCATTACCGCTTCCAGTGCCTTTTCTCAACTTGTTTAGCGGCCAGTGGTTTAGCAAAGGCTCCATAAGTATGTACAAACAATCCCATAATAGAGCTGTAACAAAATGATATGAGTAGTAGCGATCCTCCTATGAACAATGATTAGGAACTTACATAAGAAAATTATTAAAGCAGGATACATGGATTAATAGTTTGGAGCTGGCTAATTAAACTTGCCTTGGCACACAGATAGCGTGCTTTTCTCCAAGAGATTGAGTCATAGGGTTGAGTGTGGAGTTCCCCTCTTAATTCATGAACAAGAGGTGTACTGGGGACTTCAAATCTTCTTCCATACAAATATGAAAGGGGCATGTAAAGGGATGGAAAATTGCACCACAACTTAGCTGCAGTATTTTTGGAGTAAAAAATAAGACATATAACTAGCAAAGCTAATGCTATGAAGAAAGATCCTACATACTAAAGCGGAACAAAATTCAATAATTTCAAGATCTTTAAACTTCCTACCATAAGTTTGAAACGAGAAAATGACTTAGTAGCACATGTTGTATTTAGAAATTGAAACAACGGATACACTTTTCAAAATCTATATGAATCAATGCACGCAAACTACATGGCAAACCTGGATGGAAGGGGAGAATTGAAGGAATCATCCAAAACTCTGGAGGCACCGGTTGGGTTCCGGACCAATAAAAAACATTTGGTATCTATCGAACATAAACGGTAATTTATCAGTTTCACTTGACATATGGGAACGAGTATGTCGGTGTCTACACTCATTTCAGTGGGCTCGAGGCTCCCAATCTCTTTTGAGTGAAGCGCTTTATCAGAATATTCAAAGGATTATTACCGTTGCCATAAGTACAGATTTCCTTCCAAAAGCCAAATATTTCCCCAGGAGGGTATGTACGTGACTCCACCGTGGTCGAGGATCCACTTTTGTGCTCTTGCACAAGCATTGCCTTGTCCAACATCAGGGCCTTGATGCAACCCATATTCAAGTTCAACTTGTTCAATTAAAAAGATCCGCGTGCATTCAAGATTAATGACACTCTCATCGATAAACCTAATATCGGTAAACCTCATCCACAAGTGAAGAACCTCATCCTTGACTTTGTCATTTTTCATTCATCAAAACTTGCATCAGGACACTTTGGAATATCCGCAAGCACTGGAAATATTGTACATTTAATAGCTCCCACTTTCTATGTACATAAATGATTATTAGTTTCTAGGTTTGAATCTAGTGTTTTCTTGTTTTCATTATAAAAGGTCATGGAACCTCTGTAAATGAGAGGCTGAATTGATTAATGAAATTTGCTTAGTGCAATTCTCTTGAATCTTGAAGAGTTCAAATCCCTTAAAAACCTAGAAGAGTTTTCATTCTGCTCTTGAAGAGTCGGGGCTTTTAAAGCCTATATCCTTGAAGAGTTGCAGCCATCAATCTTGAAGAGTTGATGCCATTTCAACTTCCTTGGAGGCATTGAAGAGCAACCATTAAAGTCTCTATCCTTTATTCATTCTGTCCAATCCTGTTTCGCCCACTTCCATCAAAATTAGACAAGCCTATAGTGCTTATCTGAGAAAACTCAAAACATGAAAGTTATATATCTTCAAGTCTCCATTCTTTTAGCTTTGGAATCAGGTCATTCTAATTTGAATTGACAAAGTTATACTCATTTTCTTGAGTTAGCATAGAACAGAAATTTCTGCTCGATTTTGTTAGAAGAGGATAGTGTCAATACCACAAGCATGTCGAGGGATTTGGACCCCAATAGCACAAAAGAGTCTGTGGCGGATAAACAAGGTCGAGTGAGAGAGAACCCGCCACATGCCTTTCACGGTGTTCTGCACATTGACAACATTGTCGTTATAGTCTTCAAGGTTGTCAATAGCCTTCTTGTTGCCGGCATACCGAAGCATGGCCTCCTGGTTAGAGTTGGAGATCTTAGCAAGGACAAGGCTTGCATTTGCCAAGTGTCATTGCATGATGAGCCACCAAGGGGATTCCGGCATGGCGAGGATCGCAACGACGAGCTTGGTCAAGGAGATTGCTCCCACATATAGTGTTACATGCCACCCGCTAAATAAGAGCTTGGAAAAGGTGTAGTTGACCATGTAGCCAATAGCGATGCTTGCGTTAATGAACACCTAAACCACTAAAATGGATTCATATGTATAAATAAACAATCACCTTAGTAGAATGCACGTTACACTTAGAAAAGACAAAAAATGATAACATATAAGAAAATGGAAAAGATACACCAAAATTATTTAAAAAATAAGAAAAGAAAATAAGTGAGTATCTAAAGCACGGAGGTGAACGAGAGAGTCCTCGGCAGCGTAGACGGCGGCAATCATTTGGGTGTAGCTGGCATCGAAATGAGTGACGAAGCGGCCCAGTAGGATCAAGGCATAATTGGAACCAATGCCTATGAGGAAGAGGGCGCCGAGGAAGAAAAACGTCACTAAGACTATTGTGATGCGGCGCCCAATCCGATTAGAGGTCCAACCCGCCATCACCGTCCGAGGAATACCAACAAGTGGAGGAACACCTTCACAATCTCAACAAGCTCATCACTCATCCTCTAGTCCTTTTTATGGATGTCACCGTCTCGCTCAACCCTCTTATTTCTACCAAAATTCAAAAACAAAACACAAGAAAATCTTATTTGTCATAATAGTAACCATATACAAGAAATTGAAATAATAGAAATAATATATATATTCAACGTCCTATTTTCCTCCCTTTTCTTTGAATTTATTTTCCTCATAAATATAATTATAAAAATAGAATGGTGGGATATATTAAATGCAATGGACTGACAATTTTTTTTAATTTGCTTGGTAATGGATGATGTTATCCGAATTAAGTAATTTTTTCTTACTTCCTATGCATTAAAAAATGAATTTTGTTCATAGATTTATCGGTAATAAAGCTAGATGAAAAAAAAAGGCAATAACCTAACTTGTTTTGTTTGCAATAAAGACTACTAACCAAAACCGAGTAAAATAGATGTGATGGAGGCGGCTAGGGTGTATATTATGGTGTATTTATTTGGGTATGACTTTGTAGGAGACTTAGGCTATGTTTGGTTGTCCGAATTTCTAATCGGGATAAGACTGGATAGGATAGAATATGAAATTATGGGATTTTTTTATATGTCAATTGTTTGGTGAATCGCAGTATTAAAGTTAGATATGTTCACATCATATCATGTACATTTTTTTTTTTTTATATAAACAGCATATCATTATAAATGAACCTAAATTTATAAACTAAGATGGTGAAAATCTCTCATAACACTATTCCTTAATTTATTTATATTTTATTTTTCCTCTTTTTTATATTATTTTATTTATTATTTCTTTTTTCCCCTTTCATCATTCTTTAATAAAATGTTATCAAATAGTAAACCGTACTAACATACCTAAAATACAAAAATACCTAAAATATACAATAAATATAAATATTTAATTTATAGATTGAATGTTTATTATAAGATAGAATTAAAGTTGAATATATAAATTAAAATATGATTAATTAAAAATAAATTTTTATTTTTTTTTTATTTTAAATTTCTTAAATTAGAATTCAAATATTATTTATATTTAAATATAATTTCAATTTTGTTAATTTAATAAGTTTGTTATTCGAGAAAAATAACTTTCCTATTATGAACGTTAGAAATCCTATCCACCTTTATCCTACCTCTCCCATGGGATAATTTTATCCTGTTTATATTCCCCTTATATCCGACTTTATCCTATCCTGAGTGAACACCAAACGTAGGATAGGATAAATCATATCTTATCCGAATTTTATCCCGACTACCAAACGTAGCCTTAGAGTCCTCAATTGAATTTAGCTAGACATTGTTGTTAATGCTAGAATCAAACGTGTCTATTGATACTTGCAAAATAAGTCAATTGACACCTTATTTTAGTCTATTAGTCAATCATGAGAATAAGCCTGCTTATAGCAGCAACAACCGAAAAAAAAAAAAAAACGGTCGGAGTCACTATGATCTCAAAGCAAATTTTCAAATCCAATAACATACAAGTGCAAATATCATATCTCAGCATATTTGGAAGAAAATTGATTTTTTATTTAAAAATAGCATGGGCACCTATTCATCCAGTTATCGGAGCAACCTCCAACTCATTGGCTTGGTCAGTTTACACCTTACCTAAAGTAGCGATTTCCCCCAACATCACTTGCAGCTTTAAAGTCCACTACTTAACCGGCTCATCGTTCTTCGGTTAGAGCTTGAAGAATAACAATTTCTTCAATTTCTTTAATCTCAGTCGCTTCCTCACTAAGCAACCGAGTGTGAACTTGTGCGAGAGTGAGAGATAGGAAGTAATCAAGCATTTTAGAGTCGATTCATAGAGCAATTCCTCCTGTCTACTACCGATTCCTTCTAGTGAAACGAGTTGAGAGGCTAACATATGGAGAGGGGCTAACGCGCGAAGGACAAAGAAGCTCGCTAGCTCCAGCTTTGTGTCATCTAGAGCGAATTTGATATGGAGGGAGCGACTGAGCATTCTCTTCTTCTTTCGGAGCAAATCGAAGAAGCAAAGGAGCAATTCATGATTGCTTCTAACTCCCTCAATCTTCAAAGCGAGAACCTGACATTTTCATGAAATCTTTCCGTGTCAATCGATTTAGTCCTGACGTGGAATTGCCGCGTAAGAAGACTTAGTGATGAATTTTTATAGAGGGTTAACAGGTGATATTTGGGACTAGAATGCAAGCTAAGGGTTTTTTTTTTTTTTTAAATAAAAAAATTGAGCAAATTTGAGGTTAAATCTAAAGTTTGGGGGCCTTTCATAAAATAGCACATGCAACTCGCAAATTGGTTTGTTGTGTTCGCTGGGTGAACTAATGTGCAGCATTCTTATTTGCTAAGAAAAAATCGTGAGAATTAAAAATAGGGAGATTGACATTTGTCCGCTAAGATTGAGCCACAAGCAATTATATTGATTAAAATGTACATCATGTCAAGACCTTTGTTTCGTTAGTCCTTTTAGCTTCTTTAAGAAAATTATTAGGTGAATTCAGAGGGATGAACATTTAGGCACTGTTTGGTAACCATCCAAACAGTGTCTGATTCTGTATTTTTGTTTCCGAGAGCAGTTTGGGAACATAATCGCGTTCGGTAAAATTTTTGTTCCTGAGAACAAATTTTTATTTTTTTGTTCCCGGAATTAGATTTGGAACAGAATCAAGAATAAAAAAAAGAAGTTGATTATTGTTCCGAGAACAAATCTAAGAATCAAAACCAACTCTTCTTCTTCTCTTTTCTTTTTCTTCATTGACCGCCATCCCGCGGTTGCCGTCCGCCGCCGTCCGCCGCCCGGCCCGGCGAGCTTGCCGGAGGCTCGCTGGGCAGGGTGAAGCCTGCGCCGGCCCCGCCGGTGGCCAGGTGGGCCTCGCCTAGCCCCGCCGATGGCCGCAGGCCTCGCCCAGCCCCGGCGAGGCGACCCGCCACCGGCGAGGCTTGACCGACAAGGGCCGGCCTCACCGAGGGCCGGCGATGCTCCGGTGAGGTCATTAGCCCTCGTCGGCGATCACCGGTCCGACGACCGGCCACAAGAAGAAGAAGAAGAATAGGAAGAAAAAGGAAAAAAAAAGTAAAAAGTAAAAAAAAAAAATTATTTAAAAATTTTTAAAAAATTGATTTGGAATAGAATCAATGAACACGGTACCAAATACAATTCTATTCCAGAATCAGAAATTTTGGACAATTACCAAACGGCTTAAAATGCTTAGAAATTGTCCCTTGGAACATAATAAAAAAGAATAATTTCTAATCGAAATCTGTTCCTAGGAACGTAATCGTTACCAAACGCGTCCTTAGGGATACTACGTGGAACAATTGATTCTATTCTTTTATTCCCTAGAACAAAAAAAAAAAAAATCAATTTGGTAAATTTTTTGTTTCCGAAAATAAAATTCTGTTTTTTTGTTCTCGAGAATAGATTTGGAACAGAATCAATAAATAAAAAAAAGTTATTTCTTGTTCTCGAGAATAATTTCTAGAATCAAGTCTAATTTTTCTTATTTTCTTTTCTTCTTCTTCTTCTTCTTGGCCATGGTGGTGACCGACCAAACGAGCCGACAACCTTGCCGGAGTATCGCCGGCCCTTGGTGACGGCCCTTGGTGACGCCAAGCCATGATGAGGCTCGTCGGCCCAAGCTTTGCCTTGCCTAGGCGAGGTCGACCTCTCCTAGCCTCTGGCGAGGCTCAACCTCTCCAAGCCACCTCTAGGTCGGCCTTGCCAGGCCACGGCGTGGCTCATCCTTGCCTAGATCTGTGAGGCCGAGGCTCATGATGGTTAGGCAAGACAAAGAAGGAGGAAGAAGAAGAGAAAATAAAAAAGAAGAAAAGAGAGAAAAATAAGAAAAATATAATTAAAGTAATAAAATATTAAAGAAAAAAAAAATTAAGACTCATACCAAACACATTTCTATTCTGGAAATAAAAATTTTGAACAATTACCAAATGGCTTTAAAAACTCAGAAATTGTTCTTAGGAAATGAATTAAAAAAATATATATATTTCTAAGCAAAAACTATTTTCAAGAACAAAATAGTTATCAAATACGCTCTTAATGGCTCTAAAAGGAGAAAAGTTTGTGGCTGTAACAAAAATCAAAATACATGAAATAACCTATAATTTGACAAAATTCAAGGGTTATTGTGCAACGATGCCAAAATTTAAAAGGTGATTTGTAACTTTTAAAAGTTCGGGACTTGTTTAACAGCACCAGTTTATGGAGTTTGAGCAATTAACCCAGAGAGTAATGTACTTTGGCATCTTTGGGGTCTTTTTTAAAAAAAAATAAAAAATTATGCTAATTTCTATAAACCCCTTTAGACTTTGGCACTGTTGTGTAATAGCCCTCGAACTTAGAGAAGTCGTTCATTATCCTCTCAAACTTTGGCACAGATGCATAATAGCTATGAACTTTAAAATTAACAAATTATTTAGCGAGGTCATGGTCAGTATACTTCCACTCCTAATCGCTTCATCCAAACTAGTGTCAAGTCCAACTATATTCACGATTTCTCTCGTCTCAAAAAGGAGAAAAAAAGCTGCCCTATCTAAAAGTTGCATATGGTAGTTTAGAAATAATGACTATATGGACACGAAAACATTGAGCACCAAGCACATGATTAACCTGTTGAGTAACGGTGAGTGGAGATCAGAAGGAAATGATGTAAACATTGTCAAATGAAACTATACTCGAGTGTCCGTGCATCACTTCAATACAATAAAACAATCAATGGCTACTCTTTCTTTTTTCCTCTATCACAAGACACGATCTGAACTTCATGTATTCTGTCAAAAATATGAAATTATTGGCACTTAATAATACAATAACAGTGATTTTGAACCTTGCAGTGAACGAACCCGTGCAAATACCGTTCATCGACAGGTGAGGTTATTCAAATTGAGTTGATTCACTTAGTTACTTTTGTCCTCGTTGAGTTTTTATCAAATGCTTTATCGTGACCCCTGGAATTGATCATATTTTCATCAATCAAAGATGTACCAAGAGCATACCAGTAAAGAGGAATTGTTCGAGGTAAACGAAAGGGGAAAAACCAGAAATTTCTTTTTCAAGTAGAAGATTAATTTGGCTAATGGCTGGTTATGTGTTCCCTTCCTTGGAAAGAGTATAATGTTTTGTTGCTCTCCTTTGATGGGTGGAATTCCCATTTTCTCTTCTATTTTCATCAGTTCTGGGACGTGATGCGGTTGTCCGTTTGGCTCTGTTTTCATGTCGAGAATTCATGTTAGAGAACTGACACGTTGGCTCGAATACTTCGTATTTTATCTTTCCGTTCAGAGTCATTCATGCCCTTAAGACTTTATGCCTTTAATCATTCCATTAGACCAATCACCGGAGTGTTGGATTGCATTCTTGTATGGTCCATGAAATGTATGGATTATTTTATAGGTCCGAGATTCATGTCTTTCAAAGCAAACTTCTTGTTTGAAAAGGTACTTTCAAAATTCCGTCTCACCCAATGTTGGTGTTTCTTTAAGGAACATCTCTAATCTGCTAAAACCGATGGCGATTATTTTAGAAACCCTGGCTCTTCCATGCGCAACAGCTCATGGAGCACGCAGATCTCTATGGAAACCGGACAAATGAGGGATTTAAAGATGCTATTTGTTTTGAGCGTTGTCGCTCGTATCCATGAAAAAGAAATGGGGATACCGCCAAATCGATTTTCGCGTGATCAATGTCAGTTCTCGAGGATGTCTTTCGGGGGTTTTGTAGGAGAGAATATAGCTCATAAAGTCCAAGGGAAAGATTACAGTCATAAAAGGTCAAAAGCAAGCTCGAGCTCTAGGTTAAGAGGGAAATTACTTTAAACAAGATCAGATTATTTAATTAATAAGACGGCCCTAGGGACTGTCTTTCTTGGTGTGAAAAGTCGAATAAAATATATCTCATGTAAAATGTATCTCATGTAACGTAATTTGGAAGATCTCCCAAAAATATAGTTGCAAAAACATATGATTCTACGCTTCTCTTCTTGGTTGTTGCAAATCACTTCAACTATCAAAGAAACATCATATGATTAGTAGATAATATCAATCAAGTCCATCTTAATAATTGATCATGTAAGCCTCATGGTGAGACTTTGGTCATGATGCTTTTAGTTCACACGGTTTATAGATTGTGCGATGGCTTCTCTCCACGATAGAGGTTTTTGATTTGGCGAATTGCAACATTTTGTTAAATGTACTCGAGGATCTTAATTTTCTCGGGTTATTCATTCAGTGGATAAAGCTGTGTACCGCCTCACCATTGTTATCTGTTATGATTAATGGTAGACTTGAAGGCTGTTCTAACGAGAGAAAGGTTTATGAGAAGGAGACACTTTCTCATCTTATCTTTTCGTTTTGGTTATTAATGTTCTGTGCAAGATGTTGGATGATGCTGCTAAGAAGAAATCACTCTCTTATTACCCTTCGTGCTCTATACTTAAGCTGACACATCCATGCTTTGCTGATGATGTGATAGTGTTTCCTACGCTTTCACTCTCTAGGTTTTTTCCAAGTTTTATGGCATATTTAGATTGAAGTTAGATCATGCCTAAGTGTTAGAAATACTATGATTCCACATATCTCTTAGAATAATGCATATATCTCATTTGATAGAGCATATCTTTGATTGATTATATTTAATATTATGTTTATCTTGTTGGTGATCGATTCTTGATTTTTGGAACCGAGGACCGGACTGCCCAGTCTTGGGACCGGTCCAGTTCTCGGCAGTCCAATGGAACCAGCGGATGGGCGGTCCTCTATCAGTGATACCGCTGCAGCACCTCCGTGAAGCCTCTCAGATGTTGTATATTACGAGATTTGAGGCTCTGGGCTCTTCTGCAGCTTTATTGATTCGAGGGCGTGTAGTGGAGGGGCGTGCTAAGTGGTTTGTTTCACTTTGATTATTGTGTGAGGTCGCCATAGAAGTAAGTTAGTCGACACAATGAGTAGCAATTATTCCACCGGAGAAAGCATTCATGGCTGCCTGAAGAATATATCGGCAGAGCCACTTTGCAGCTGGTGGGTTTCTCATTTGATCTCGCAGTGCTAATTAAGTTAGGGTTTACTATTGATTACAGGGCTGGAGCTGAAAGATCGATTTATATGCCACAGATACTCTATATAAAAGGGAATGGTTTGAAACTTTTTCATCACCAGCAACTGTTGCTAATGAAGTTGACATTCAGTGGCTTATTCCTTCAAAATAAATAAAATAAAATAAAATAAAATAAAACAATAATCCGTTCGACTTGGATGGTCCGATTTGCCCTGGAACCGAGAAGTGGACCGAAAATCACTAGTTCCAATTTTATGTAACTGCGAATCGAACCGACATCCCTACGAACCGCCCAGAACTGACTAGTCTAGTCTAGTTCGGTCCGAGCGGTTTCTGATTCGGTTGGTCTGTGTTGCTCACCCTTATATTATCTTAGATAACCATCTCCTATAGTTTATAAATATGTTGATGTAATATTGATCATAATATATTGAAGTACAAGGAAATTCCATATTCCCATATTATTTATTCAACTTAGTATTAGAGCCTCATTTCCCGAGGTAAATTAGTGCACCAGGTGCACTTTACACCTGGTACACCTCATGCATCTCAGAAAGATTTGCTTTATCATTTTCAGCCTTGTGCTTGATGCACCCCTAGTAATATAAATTCACCGTGGCCTCAACAGTGTTCACCCAAATGCTTCATTCACGTCTGACCAAGTGCCATGGTGGTGATGTTACAGCATTGGCGATGCGTTGCCAAGTTGAGCTTTTCTTTTTCATGGAGGTATTTTTTTATGCTGCAAAGACGTGTCTTTGCACAGTAAAATTTGCTCAGTAGTGCAAACCTTTCAAGTAGGAGAGGAAAGAGTGAAAAAATTGACATCGAAGACTCTAGCGCTCAACACTGTTGTCTAGTTCTAATTTGTTTTAATTCTTTAGGTTGTTTTGATAATCACATGGTGTGGTCGTTTCCTGATTTGGTGACTATTATTATTACTCATACTCAGTTTAATTATTACTTTGGTATGAAAGTACTCAAATATTCATGTACGTCTATAGATTCATCTTTCATTTTTATTTTTTTAAACTCTGATCTTTTCTTCATGTGACTATTGTGGCTGAACTTTCGGAAGCAGTATTCAAGATGATGACCATTGCAGGACATATTGATAATTTGTTGCCCATTAACGTGGGATTCAAGGTGTCACTTGCATTACTTAGTTATAAAGTGAAATACAGGATCCTTGGTTACCCGTCTGTTCCTATAGCAAGGTCGTACAAGAATCGAACATTAATGTCTTCTTCAGTTGCGATGAGATAGGACACAATTCAAGAAATGATATACTTAGTTCTTCAACTATTCAAAAGTACCAAGCTGCAATATTCGGCAAGTGCCCACATGGGATAAATGTTCCTATAATTTGGATAATGTAACATGCAATTCTTCTTGAAAGCTCCAGTAATTTCCTGTCATGCAAAATTATTTACCGTCAGCAATGTTTATATAAATATAGAAGAAACGAAGTTAAACCCGGTTGACATCTTGAGGTGTAGTTAAACTATGTTAAACTATTCACTTCTTAAACTACGCTAGATTGTCCCTATGTTTGATTAAACTGATCCTCACTCTTTTGAAAAAATGTTTCTGGTATTAACTACGAACAAAACTAATCGCTTTAAGTGTGGGTCGAAATGTATCGAGATTAATCATCGCAAGATATCATCGGTTGAGGAAAGTTACCATTTTCCATTTGGGAATTGATTATCAGCTTTGCTGCTCGATGTAGGGAAGCTGGATCCCTTTTCGCCTGATATAAAGAAATTTTGAGATCAAGAAAGTTGTACAAACTAATTATTTATATATAACTTTGAGGTGTGGCAATTCTTGTGCACATGCAATTTCCCCAAGAAAACTTTAAATGATTGCAGTAACTGGAAAAGGAAAGCACACATATTGGCTTTTGAACTCAAGTATTGGAAATAATCTTTTCCACGGTAGAATAAATTAAAAAGTGAGCTGAACATGATATGAAAGAAGGGAAAATTGTCCAAATGAATTCTAAACATATGGTACTTTTGTTAATTCAGTGCTAACTTTTCAATTTTGTCAATTGAGTCCTAAATAGTTTCACATTTGGCTAATTGAGTCCTAAACCTTTTCAACTTTTGCTAATTGAGTCCGTCCATCCAATTTTAGCTTGAAATTGCTGATATGGACGGTCGATGCCAATGTGGCATTTTTAAAAATAATATTTTAATGATATTTTAATAATTTTTATGCTTTTTTTACTTTACTTTTCTTTTTAATGGTTTTGGAGAGAACGCTTTGGGAGGGCTGGCCAACCCTTGCCAGCCTTGGGGGGGCATTGGGGCCCTCGTCGATCGGGAGAGAGCCGCGATGCCCTCGCTGGCCCTAAGGGAGGTTGCACCCTTGCCTGGGATTGGCAAGGTTCACCTAACCCTCGCCTGATCTAGCAAGAGCATTGCAACCCTCACCAATTCTGGGCAAGGGCTTGCGCATCCTCACTTTAGCCCTCGTCCAAGGCTTGAGAGGGCCGGCCGCCCTCGCTTGTGGCTAGCAAGGGGGTGAGGGTGGCTGGCCATCTCTCTAAAACCCTAAAAGAAACAAAGAAAAAGTAAAAAAAAAAAAAAAAAAAAAAAAAATTCAAAAAAATCATTAAAGTATCATTAAAATATTATTAGTGCCATTTTTCTATAAAAGAAAGGTACTAGGAAATAAGAGAATACACCAACCGGCCAGCATGAATCGGACTCGACCGTCTATGTTAGTAATTTTCAATTAAAATTGGCCAGATAGACTCACTTGACGAAATGTCAAAAGGTTTAGGACTCATTTGGTAAAATCGAAAAATTTACAATTGAATTGTCACAAAGTACAATAGATTTATGATTTTTTGAACAATTTTCCAATGATGAAATAAGAGAATACACCAACCTGCCCAGCATGAGTCAGACCCATCATAGCCCATGCGGTACGAACCAAGTTCAATTTGTTTCCTTCAAGGGTGTGTACTTCTGCCTCAGTCAAAGAATGATAACTAAATCCATTGTTTTCAAGATAATTGAAATAAGAGTTGCTTGAAAATATTATGATATAATCACATTTTGGGTGCATTTGTTCTGTGGAAAACAAATGAGTTGAAAAATATTTTTCAAAAAACGATTGTTTGAATCACTTAAAAAATGATTAAAAAAATATTTTCATCTTCCATGAAATTATTTTTATATAAATTGTTATCGATAATAAATATATTATTCATTAGCTAATTATTTCAATCAATGCAAGTGATCGTTTTCTAAAAAATACTTATCAAATTATTTTTATTCTGCGAAACAAATAGAGCCTTTATGTTTCTTTTTATTTCTTTTGAAGTTCGTGTAAGCGAAGGATCACAAGTTCTATTTTTGGTTGGAGGTCTACCTCGGGCTATTGTGAGAAATTTACCATCCTTGCAATTTTAATCTTTCATCATATTCATTTAGGTTTCAATTTTCATTGTGCAATTCCTAATGGTTTCATTTTTCTCCTTGTTTTTTCTTTTTTCCTTTAAAGGGATCCAGCCATGTGACAAGGCCTTCATTTCTTTTCGAGCTTTTGGATCTATCAAACATCTTCTGTTCTCGTTTGCCGATTTATCAAATAAGACAATTTCCCAAATGCTCATCCTTTGGTTCTCTCCTCCCCCCCACCCAAAAAAAAAAAAAAAAAAAAAGCCACCATCCTCCAAGATTCCGTTTGTTAACATTTTTATTTCTCAAAAATCTATGTTGTTTTGTTAGCCGGAACAGTAAAAGAATTAAAATTTATTCGATAATGTTAGTTAATTTTTCTATTCTCCGAAATAAAAAAGTGGCAAGAAAATAGATTTGGAATAGAAATAAGAAGTAGAAAAAATTGTTTCTTATTTTCAAAAACAATGTTTGGAAATAAGTCATTTTCTTTCTTTTTTTTCTTTTCTATTTTCTACCGGTCGTTGGATCTCACTTGTGATCGGGTGAGGCTCCCTCGAGGCTGGCGACCTCACCGACACTCCTCTCTAGTCGGTCGCGGCCATTGTTGAGGCCCGGCAATCGGCTAGACGAAAAGAAGAAGAGAGGAAAAAATAAAAGAAAAAAAAAAAAAAGAAAAATCTCAAAAAATCATTAAAAAATTAAAAGAAATTTTATGTCACAAAAAAATTTGAGAATCGTATAAAATGTATTATTATTCTTTTTCTATTTCAAAAATAAAATTTTTATGCAATTATAAAAATATTTTTTTGTTTGAAATTATTGTAGAGAATAGAGATAAAAAAATATTTTATTAAATAGAAATATTATCAAACTTCCTACCTGTGTTTAAAGGAGAAAAGCCACGCCTTTGCAAAAAGAAAAGAGCTTTGGATGTGACAGCTCCATATAAAATTAAAACGATGACGCGGAATATTTAGAGAACTAGCATTTCTGGATTAGCTTAGGGACCGGCTTTTGTACTTTTATAATCATATTAGATGGTGACCTATATGTTGAGCGGGATATGTTTAAAAATAAATCTATTTGAATAAAGTTAGCGAGTATTACATGTCCTATTATATACAAATTTGATGTGTTTGTAGAGGATGCAATGATTATATAAATAAATGCGCGGAAAACGGAACTAAATAATAACAGTTAGGTAATGTTCATTTGCAGTTTCAAATCTTGGGACGTATCTCCAAAGTCAAAGCAAATAACATTATTGACATTATTATCTCTATGAAAAAGCAATGAGAGGATAGCATCAACTTTGCAGTATCTTTTTGTCACGAATTTATGTATTTTTATACACATAAAAATATGATAAACGTAGAGACCGGGAAACTTAATAAATAAATAAATAAATAAAAAGACAAAACGTGAGTGCTGTTGCTATCAAGTTAATAAAAAAAATTCAAACAAAATCAAACGAGCATCACTAGTTTCGATTTTATTTTATTTTATTTCTCTATTTAAACAGTACAAGGTCCAAAAATGTGTGCTAATGAAAAAAAAATTATATTTCAGTGTCGTAATTGGGTTTGGGTGAATGATGTAGTTATAATACAAAAAGAAATATCACATTTTGTTACTGGTACTTTGGCATACAAATTGTGGACCCAATTTGTTTCTAACCACTTAATTAGTCATGGAACTTTAACTTTTTAATGATAAATAGTGACGATGATGATATAAATGATGGGCAATGTTTATTGGGGGATCTTAAGTGAAGCATTCTATATACTAGACTTAAGCATGGTAAAACTTTTATGGATAACTCTCTATTATCTTAGACATTAATATCATCTTATTGAACACAATTTACAATAAAAAGTTGTCTTGAACATGGATTTCATCTTATTATGGTGATGAGGACTAACGAGGGCCGGATAGCCCTTGCTGGCCACTAGGTGAGGGCTTGCAAGCCCTCGCTTTCCTTTGACAAGGATCATAGCACTCGCTAGCCATTGTTGTGGCTTGCCATCGACGAAAATATAAAGAATAAAAAAGAAAATAATTTAGAAAGATTATAAAAAAATTCCATATCAGTGTTGGTTTACCATATAGGACAATCAATGTTGACTAGACCATCATGTTAGTAATTTTTAGTCAAAATTAACTGAAAAAACTAACAATTCCTCAAGATAATGAGGACTAAATTAGTACAATTGAAATATTTAAGATTGAATTGGTTGTCTTGCAATAGCGAAATGATTATTTATTAGATTTGAAGTCGAAATATGACTCCAATGACTAAAACAGAATTATTAAGAGAGGCTGCCCACTCAAGAAGTATAAAAGGAAAAATGCGAAGAAGAAGGGCAAACACATATTGAAAGCACAAGAGACAGTTACTTTTCATTAGTTAATTTACTTTTCTACAATTTCTTTACATGCTTTCCCTAGGAAAAATTACCCAAAAAAATCTCAAACTTATTGTATTATCCAATTCAATCATTATTTTTTTTTCAAATTAAGTCATAAACTTTTTGTATTTGTGCTAATTCAATCTATCCAATCAAGTTGGCCAAAAATTGTTAACATGGATGACGGTCATTTTACGTGACATAGTTGGTGCCAACATGGATATTTTTAAATAATATTTTAATAATTTATAGAATATTTTCATTTATTTTTTATTTTTCATTTATTTTTCATTTATTTTTCTTCCTTTCTTTTCTTCCATTCTTGAAGGAAAAAGGAAAAAAAGAAAATAATAAATAAATTCAAAACATTATTAATATATTATTTGAAAATATCCACATCAACGATTTCCAACCATAATTGGCCGATCTAATTGAATTGGCACAAATACAAAATGTTTGAAACTTAATTGACAAAATAAAAATTTTATTATTGAATTGACACAATTATAATAAATTTAAGACTTTTCTAGTTATTTTCCCCTTTCCTTGCTTTCTTTGTTCTTATAATTTGAGGCGTTGCCGATCAGTGGTCGTCCCCCTTTGTAACGAACACAAGTTCTTCTTCCTTTCTCAGTTGTAATCGCTGGCAATTAATTACAAGGACTAGCTGACGATTTTTGAGTGAACAATCGTAGGGATGAACGGATTTTTTTCTATTATCCCAAGCGATGGCCATCGCTGGAAAATGATTTCGGCTAGCGGCTATTCCCCGAAATAGCCGGATCTGCAATATCGGGAGTATCTTCCTGAGGTGCAAGAAATCTCAACGCAACTACTCACGTTTATCAAGCCAACAATATTATAACTAGCGTGGACTATACTTTAATAAAGCCATTGATGGAAGTAACTTGACAGGCTGAACCCGAGATTAGTTATTCAAATCCTAATAGACGCCCTCGTGATTGATACTTATAGTAGAATTCTTGCTTGAATCTTCCAAAGTCTCAAGACAATTTCCACACAATGCATCCCTTCATTGTGTTCGGCTTGATCCTACCCTGTTTTTTCTTTCTGTTCGTGCTGATTGAAATCTTCAACGCATATGCCGCAAAGAGCTCCGATAACCGGCCTTAGTTGCCTCCGGGGCCAAAGAAATCGCCACTCATCGGGAACTTGCACCAGTTAATTGGCCCCGGATTGCCGCACCATAAACTGTACAACCTGGCCAAAATCTACGGACCCGCTTTCCAGCTTGAAGTTGGGGAGCTTAGACTCATATTTCTTACGACTCCTGAAGTTGTCCAAAAGGTCCTCAAGGCGCAAGAGCTCAACTTTGTGCAGAGGCCGCTACTTCCATCCATAGAGATGCTGACGCACAAGGATTCGAGCTTGGTCTGTGCTCCTTACGGAGAGTACTGGAGACAGCTCCGTAAGATTTGTGCCTCGGAACTTCTCAGCGTCAAGCGGGTTCAGTCTTTCCAATCATTAAGAGATAACGAGACAGGAAATCTGATCGAAAATGTGCGCAGGACACGAGGTTGTCCTTTCAATCTCAGAGAGAAGATTTTCGCCTGCTTGAATTTCATAATCGCCAAGGCGATGTTCGGTGAAAGCCACAAAAGGATGGAGGAGTTCCTTCCGACTCTAAGAGAAGGAGCAGAGAATGCCAATGGGTTCAGCATCACGGATATCTTCCCGTCCATTGAAATTCTCCGTTACCTGAGCGGAATGAAATGGAAGCTTGATAAGCTCCGTCAGAAATTCGACGGAGTTATAAATCATATTCTCGTCGATCACAGAAGGCAGAGAGAGAACTCGAGTAGCCAAGAAGGAAGATTGATCAAGAAAAATTTAGTCGACGTGCTCCTCCGAATTCAAGGGTCCGATGAGATTGGATTTCACCTCACCACTGATAACATTATCGGATTCCTAAAGGTATGTGACTTGGTAAAATTCTTACGTTCAGTTTACTTTCGGCTCATTAGTTTGGAGTTTGGACCAGCCTAAAAGAAGATCCCCTTAGTACATACTGAATTATTGCTTTCTAGGATTTGTTTGCCGGGGGAAGTGACACTTCAGCACTAGCTGCCGAATGGGCCATGTCCGAATTGCTTAGGAACCCACGAGTGATGGCGAAGGCACAGGCTGAAGTACGCAAGGTCCTCAAAGAAAAGGATCATGTGCAAGAACCAGACCTTCAAGAACTCAAGTACCTGAAATCAGTCGTCAAAGAAACTCTTAGATTACACCCACCTGTCGCATTAATCCCAAGAGACGCAAAGGAGGGCTGCAAGGTCCATGGGTACGATGTACCGATGAAATCGAGGGTCTTTATCCATGCACGGGCAATTTAGATCCGAATTATTGGGAAAATCCGGAAAGGTTTGAACCGGAGAGGTTTTTTCAATCTTCAACAGATTTCACTGGGACACATTATCAATTTCTTCCATTTGGGTCCGGTAGGAGGATGTGCCCGGGCATTGGATTTACCAGTTCAAATGTGGAGTTTATACTAGCAGTTCTTTTGTACCATTTTGACTGGACACTACCGAATGGGCAACCCCTTGAAGGACTTGACATTACCGAGATCATTGGAGCGACAGTCAAGAGAAAGAATGATTTGTATGTCATTGCCACTCCTCATAGCCATAATCCTTCACTTAATGGATGAACATGCCAAATTGTGCCGGTGAACAGTTAATTGTGGTCATATCTCATATCAGAATTTGGGTTTCTTTTGATCAGTGTTTACTCTGTCTCTTGCATTCGTGAGTCGTATTAAAAATTGTCCTCGCCGGTTACGAGAGGTTCTAGTTTTCTGATTAACAATATCTTTCATATTATAATGACGCCAACTTTGAATGTGACATTGCATTTTGGGATTGTTCAAAGGTTGTGTCTAGGCATCTCATTTGCCCTTGCGCATATGGAACTCATGCTGGCAAATTGCAAGGATTACCATGTGAGTCATGAAAACGGCACCCTAAAATCTCCGTGGCAAAAATCTAGAATACATTAATGAAGAAAAATAGTTTTGTACACTTGATTTATAATCCATCGTTTTTGATGTGAAATAGCGACAATCCAAAATTTAAGTGCTTCTCCTTCATTATCATCCGTATCATTGGCTTAATGAGGCCGCCCCTCCCCTCAGCATTTAGTAAACAATTCTTATGTGAGATTATTTGTGCATCATGGTTAGATAAGAAACTGGGGCACTATTTATATAGATTTGGGTCACAAGCTCTCTCATCACAACTGGGCTTTATTCAACTTATACAAATTAGCTCCATATTAGACTAATTAAGAATTCATATATCTTATCTTATTAGATCATTCCCATAAAATGATCAATTCAATCTCGATCAATATAGCTCACATTAAGAAAGCTTCAACTAACGCCTTTGTCTTATTGGGGCTAATACGACAAAAAATCTTGAAGTTGTATCCTTTTGTACAGTTACCCTAAAATATTTTTGATCCACAAATGACTAACATGGCACCACTATTCCAAATGTACCCTTTATTACTATTCCGTCTGATTTCACCAACAACTTTCCAACTTGTAGTAGTCGCCGTGAGATGCTTGGCCAGCAGATCCATTTCCTATTACTCCCAAGAACTTTGATCCTACCCTAATTTTACCATGTGTTATGTGGTGATCTTTCAGCTCTTGATTAAGTGTCCTGAAAACGGTGTCGTTCCGACAAAAAAAGGGGCGTTTTGGGAAGGGCACATGTAAAATCAGTCGACGTACAATCCATGACGTTCTCATCTATTGCATTTGTGACATCCCGATTTTACAATTCTAGTTTCAATTGAATAAGTCGGGCATTTCGTCTTCGCGCCTATAGCTCTCTTCTCTAAGTTGGCCACTCACGAGATAACTAGTCTATCAGGTGAAGCCGTTAAGGGATTCTAATGCATCAGACTTGAGAATTCGACCAGGAAACGACCTCTCGACCGAGCTAATCTGCAAGGGTCATTACGGCACAGTTAAAAATCGATTAGAGATCGGAGATAGGCCGACTCGACAAAGGTATGTGATTAAGTGTGGGTGATTCCACCTAATTGCACAAACTTGTCGACCGGCACTAGACCGATTCTTCGTCGTTTTGGTACCCTGTGTCCGCATTTGAAACCTTGAGATTTTCACGACAATCGAGAGTGGCCAATGTGTCGAAGATGTACATTGTGGCTTGAAAATAATCAACCACAAGTCAAATGCACGAAAATTCCTAAAAGCTACCCGGTAGGTTAGGACGCGCTAAAGTCGCGCCAGATTGAAATTAATCGAGAAATTGAACTCGATTTCAGAAATTGAAGGTTTTGTCATGTCACAATTCATTTTAGGAACGTCGACTCATCCTCGAGTATTTTTCTGCAAATCGGGATTTTTGGCGGAAAAGCAAAGTAAGGCCGATTTTGTTCGGGATTGTCGAGGGCCGGTTTTGATCGCATCTTCGGAATGCAAGTTGGATCATTTGTTGGGAAAAAGTCGTAAGAGAGAGAAGGACACATGGGCGGATTTAATTGAGCTTCAATTGATTTGAATTGATTGAGAATTGATTGGAATTGAAGAGGATTTGAGGGAGAAATGTCCAAAATTCGTAGCCCCATGGTACACAACTTGTTGGACCATTTGGCAAGCTTCTTGAGGAAGCTAAGGTGAGGAAAATGGCTGAGGGTGAGGGCCAAGAGTGGTGGGGGCATGAGTGAGGAGAGTTGGACAAGTGTTGAGCTCTAGAGAGCCCAAGGAGACCCCCACTCTTCAGCAGCTTCTTCTCCCTTAATCCAAGGCTTTCTCCATTGTTGTTGAAGGAGAGAAGCTCAGCAAAAAACCAGAGGAACCGAACAGCATCAGCCCTCCACCGTCGCATGCCCTTCGGACCCCATTTCCTCCTCTGTTTTCCCCTCGTTCCAGTTTCTGCTCCAGCCGACCTTTCGCCAAAGATTCGAGTTAAAAGTTATCTTTCCGTGAGAATCAGCCAACGCTCCACCCACCGTCGCGAAGAACACATCCAAAACGTTCAGGAGGACTTGACGTTTCCCCGAAAGGAGCCCTGTAGCCTCCCGAAATTTGGTGCGAAGGAACGGCCCGCCGGACCGCCTGGTTCCGCCCTGCTCCGCCTGTTTCGCGTTTTCTTGCTGTTTCGCCCCTTTCCGACCCTTTCTTTGCCCATCCCAACCTCCAATAAGATCCCCAAGACCCCCGGGAGCCACCGGTTGCTAACCACCCGCTCGCCGGAGCTCCGAGCGGCCCGTTTTCGCCGTTGAAGTTGCTGGTTTCTTCTCTGCAGTTCAGCCCAGAACAGAAGCAGAAAACCAGCAAGGGTTTTCAGTCGTCGTGGCCCGTTTTCAAGCCCTTCCCGGCCTCCGTTGGTGTCGCCGCTTTGGGGTTTATCGCCCGCCTTGGCGTCGCCTTCGCCGTAGACTCGCCGGAACGTTAATCCGGTGAGTTTATCCTCTAAACCTCGCTTAGTAAGTTAATCATGCTTAAGGGGTGTTTAGATTAGTCTAATTAGGTTTAGGTGGTTAGATTAGTTTATTTTAATGTAAATTAGATTAGTTGTATGATTAGTTTAATGGATGTTTAATTAGGGCTAATTGTATGATTAAATTAGTGTAATCTTGTTTAAGCCCTAATTAATTATTTTTAATTAATTAATTATTTCGAATTTATAAATATTATTTTATTAAATTATATTATTATAATATAATATTTAATTATTTAATTTTCGGAATTAAATTTAATTATTTAATAATTTCGAAAATTTTGCCTGGGATGGCCTCTGGCCGTTAGAATTTCGTGGCCGATCGTAGCGGTGCGGTCGGTTTGTGCTAATTGTATGTTTAAATTGAGAAATTGAGTGATTGATGATTATGGTTAATAATTCCAAAAGTGTGGAATTGAGTGATATTGATGAAGTTGTGGTATTTAACTTGAAAATACCCGGTGTTGGCTTTTAGCACCGTAATTGCTTTGTATGACTAGTTTGAATCGTTGGTTGTTATTGGATTGAATATCTAGTTCTATGGTTTATTATTGAATGATAGCTTTGGCGAGCATTGGTTTATATATATATATGTATCAGCTTGGGCGAGCAAATATTATATACATATATATACAGCTTGTGCGAGCTATTATATATGCTACAGCTTGTGCGAGCTATTATATTATCTATATCAGTTACAGCTTTGGTGAGCTATTATATCAGTTACAGCTTTGGTGAGCTACTATATCAGTTACAGCTTTGGTGAGCTACTATATCAGTTACAGCTTTGGTGAGCTATTATATCAGTTACAGCTTTGGTGAGCTATCTATATATACAGCTTGTGCGAGCTATTATATATGCTACAGCTTGTGCGAGCTATTATATTATCTATCAGCTACAGCTTTGGTGAGCTATCTATCTATACAAACTTGAGCGAGCTACCGTCTATATGTTACAGCTTTGGAGAGCATATGTCGTATTAACGACGGTTTGATAGACGGTATTAAATGATAGATAGTATGGAGTGGAATGGAAAGATTGATGGTATGATTGAATTGAATCGTTGGATCAATTGTTTGATTTGAGAAATGTTCGAATTGTACTGACGTGCAGGAAGGGACTGAGGCGAGGTAAGTCCTCTGTCCTCTTTGTGTGGCTAGAACGCCCTGGGGCTTATTTTCTTCCTAATCGAGTTTTAGGGGGTAGGACTCGCTGAGACATTGTCTCATCCCGGTTTGGGGAAAATATTTCAGGTCCTTAGATGGCGGTCGTGGAGGACTCGAAGCCATGGACATTTGTGGAGGTAGAGATCGAAGAATCGGCGAACGTGTCGACTAGTGGTCATAGGACAGCTCCCTTTTTGTTGAGCCTGTCTATTTTGTAGACAATCCAAAGGTGTTGTATATAAACCTATGTGTTTATAAGAAGGCTTGTTTGGTTGTAATTGATTGCCGCTTTTCTATCCCAAGTTAAATGTTGTCGGGGATTTGTTTCGCTTCCGCATGTGCAATAAAAATGAATGGGTCGGCGACGTGTCCCGGGAAGTCGCATAATTTCTATCGACCGAGTGGGATGTTCGCGTGCTCGAGGTTCGGGCGTGACATCCCCGTTTAAGTGGTATCGAGCGGGTCCGTGAATGGAGTGATAAGGTGCGATGAGTTATGGGATAGTTAGTAGGAATGGCTTTTATTTCATGCTTTGGTGCATGTGACCGATAGTTGTTTGGTAAATTGATTGGTGAGGATCACTCAAATTCTAATGGGATTAGAATTGAGAAACAGGTTTCGTAAAGATCCTAGATGAGTGATCGGGAGCAGAGGACTCCTAGAGAGAACCTTTAGACCGCCACTCGGGGTGGTATGCCGACGGGGATCGGTACCCGAGGTGGTCGTGGCGAAGCGCCGGCTTAGACCAAATATGAGTGTGAGAGTACCGCCGTAGGTCGGTACTAGTGTAGCAGCACCGAGCGATCCTAGGTTCGATGGGATCGTTCGGCGCTAGTGTTCTTTGGGAGCACGTTGAGCCGCAAGCTCAGGGATCGAGCCGCCGTTGTTGCCGTGCCCGTTGAGGCCCACTGAGTTGTGATGTGGGAGCAAGCCGTTGCATCCGAGTCGAGGTTCAAATTCAGTAGAGATGGAAACCAGTTTGGGAAGGAGCTTATGATTGGAGAAAAGTATCCCATTTTCGTCCAATTGGAAATGCGGGATGGTCAGGTCAGCAATGAATCAGAATGGAGTGTGTCGTGCTGGCGGAAGCCGACATGGATCAGCCCCGTGTCTTGGTAAGACGGGTGCTTGTTCTGGGTGCGACCAACAGGGTTGCTTGGCCAGAAACGGTCTTAGAAAGCCGATGGGACAGATCGAAAGGAGTACGCCATAGAACACATCGTGGGGTTTTTAGAACAGGTCTTCAGTACAAGAAAGAGTGCATGTTGTCACCTGACAGTAGACAGGGGACTCACTGATTGTATGCCAAGTTTGAGAAAAGAAGTGTGTGTCAGCCCGGTGACCAATTATAATGGGAGCATGCTTTGAATGTGGCCAAAGACGGCCATCGGGATAGGAACCGTCCGCATAAGTCAAAGAGAACTCAAGCATCGCTACCGCCGCGTGACACCACTAGGATGGCGAAAGGAATATGAATGGATTGACCATGCATCGATCAAAGGAAGAATGTTTTGAGATGTTTTTATCGAGTATCGCAGCGAGATTTTCAAAGGAAGGTTGTAGAATTTTCGTTGTGGTGATAAAGTAATAGAAAGATGAATCTCGACTATAGCCGTTCTTGAAGGGTTTGCTTATATATGACCTGGAAGTCATTTATAAAAGGTCTGGCTCGAGGAGCTCAAGGTTATGAATCGTGGTAGAGATATAATTCGGTTTGTTCGGTTAGCGTGTGAAAGTTTTGAATTACTAAAAGTCGGAAGGGACCTCCGATCCCCTGTTATTCGTCACCGAAGACAACCTGGTTCTCGGTTGTAGGTTGCCAAATGTATGGCAACTGTAGTGGATACATCAGTTGAGGAACCGACTATGGAGAACATAGCCATGGTACATAAGTTGTCTGAGGTGTTTCCTAAAGAATTGCCAGGTCTGCTGTCAGAAAGGGAAATAGAGTTCGTGATTGAATTGGCAATCGAATCAGAGCCCATCCCTAAGGCTCCTTACCGGATGGCTTTATCTGATTTGAAAGAACTGGAAGTGTTGATACAGGCATTGTTAGATAAGGGATTCGTACGTTCCAATGCATCACCTTGGGGAGCACCAATGCTGTTCGTGAAAAAGAAAGATGGTTCGTTGCGTTTGTGCATCGATATTCTCCAAGATCGACTTGAGGATAGAATATCATTAGTTGAGGATCAGGAAGAAAGACATACCGAAGTTGGCATTTCGCACTTGATACGGCAATTGTGAGTTTACTGTAATGCCGTGTGGTTTGACGGACACTCCAGCTGTTAGTATGGGTCCGATGAACGTAATGTTTAAGGGTACTTGGATTAGTTTTGTGATCGTGTTCATTGATGTTATCCCGGTGTGTTCAAAGAGTGCCTAGGAGCACAAGAGACATTTGAGGATGGTACTTCAAATCTTGAGGACTCTTGGATTTTACGATGAGCTTAGCAGATGCGAGTTTTGGATGACTCGTGTTGCGTTTCTAGGTCATGTGATTTCAGGAGGAGGAATCTCCGTGGACCCCGTTCAAGATTGAAGCAGTGAATAGTTGGCCAAGATTGACTACAGTGACAGAGATCAGAAGTTTTCTGGGTTTAGCAGAGTATTACAGAAGGTTTGTGGAAGGGTTTTCAGCCTTAGCTTCGTCGTTGACTCGACTACTGAAGAAAGAAAAGAAGTTCGTGTAGACAGACAAGTGCGAGCGTAGTTTTCACGAGCTTAAGCAGAAGCTAACTACCGCACCCGTGCTGACCATTCCATCTCGGTCCCGGAGCTTACGAGATCTACAAAGTGGTGCGTCGTTTAGAGGATTGGGTTGCGTGCTAATGCAAGCATGGCAAGATTGTTGCATACTCGTCCCGTCGCTTGAGACCTCGTGAACGGAATTACAAACGCATGACTTAGAACTCCCAAAAGTATTTATTTTAGCTCAAGATTTGGAGGCATTACCGGTATGGAGAAAGATTCTAGATCTTCACGAGACCATTAAAGTCTCAAAGTATTTATTCTCTCAAGTAATTGAATATGAGATAGCACCGTGAACCGATCTTTTGAAGGACTAGGATGGTGGTATCTAGTATCACCCTGGAAGGATGAAAGAAGTCATTGCTTTGCGTTGAGTCGAGAGTCTTCATTTGTGCATATGTCGGTTAAAGTATGGACCTTACTTGAGAAAGTTCGAAATTCGATTTTCAAATCGAGGTAGGCCACCTTCGAATTTTATGGCCACCCTCGACTGAACCGGATAATCAGGTTAGAATCGACGCTGGATAGACTCGTAGATTCAAAAGATTCTGCAAGAGGATACCGAGAAAAGGAGAACTGATTTTCAAATTTCTTAGGACGATTGTGTGTACCTGAAGATACGAGATTAAAGAAGAGATCTTATCGGAAGTTGGTCGTAGCAACTTCAACATTGTCCGACGATGCACGAAGATGGGTCGAATTTGCATCAACAGATTGGCGAACTGGGGTATGAAGACAGATATCACTGACAGGTTGCAAGTGTCAAATGTGCTATCAAGTGAAAGCAAGGTTTTGCAATTCGAGAGGACCTTTGTAATCTCTCGATATCTCCGTGTGGGAGTGGGAACAAGTCACAAATGGATTTTTGTGACAGTCTATCGAGGAGTCGCTGTGTTAATAATTTCATTTTGGGTAGTGATCGATTGACGATGGACGAAATCAGCCCACCTTGTGGCTATGCAGAGGATCTTGATTTGATTAGGCATGTAGAGGTGCTTGTGCATCGATAATTCGTTTGCTTAGGTGACAATGACCGAGTTGTATCGATCTAGACCGGAGGATCTCGCCTTTAGCGCATCGCCGATAGTTCCTTTTAGTTAGTACGAGCCGAGTGTTCAGAACTTCAGTTGTTGAGTTGAGATCAGAGGATGAAAGGTCGCAGCCCAGAGTCAGTTCAGCAGTCAGTGGACGCAGTTGCAAATATCGGTGACAGATTAAGGACCGCTCAAAGCCGCCGGGAAAATTTACGCAATTAAGTATTGAAAACCTTTGAATTTTCAAGTTGAGAACCCTGTTCATCCTTGGATGTCGCCTATGAAAGGGACATCTCGAATTGTTAAGAAAGGAGAGTCGGAACTATTTAAACAGTGGAATACCTCGAGTTTGGGATCAAATAAGAAATTTGGCTTTATATGGAAAAAGAAAGCGCTTTGGAGCACCATCGGCGCCTCTAGCCGAGTGGTACCCGGTGAAGCCGCAGTCCGAAGTCGGGAGTTCGACCCCGACGCGGCGCTTAGCCGCTTAGTGGAAAGAAAAAGAAAATAAAAAAAAAAAGAAAAGAAAAAGAACCAAAAATTTTGCAATTTTCATTTTTGTAAAGATGGACAAGTGCTTAGCCTTTTTGGGAATCAAGAATTGGTCTGGTCAATTTGGAAATGTTTCGGCAGCACCGAGGATCTTGGATAGCAGTACGAAGCAGAATGAAGGAGCAGAATTGATGAGACGACAATACCCCACCATTTTGAAGAAGAATTTTAATGGTTTAAATTTCGAGGACGAAATTTTTATAAGAGGGGAAGAGTTGTGACATCCCGATTTTACAATTCTAGTTTTCAATTGAATAAGTCGGGCATTTCATCTTCGCGCCCTATAGCTCTCTTCTCCGAGTTGGCCACTCACGAGATAACTAGTCTATCGTGAAGCCGTTAAGGAATTTAAATGCAATAGGCTTGAGAATTCGACCATGAAACGGCCTCTCGACCGAGCTAATCTGCAAGGGTCATTACGGCACGCTTAAAATCGATTAGAGATCGGAGATAGGTTGATTCGACAAAGGTATGTGATTAGAGCGTGGGTGATTCCACCCAATTGCAATATCCTTGTCGACCGGCACTAGACCGATTCTTCTGTCGTTTTGGTACCCTGTGTCCGCATTTGAAACCTTGAGATTTTCACGACAATCGAGAGTGGCCAATGTGTCGAAGATGTACATTGTGGCTTGAAAATAATCAACCACAAGTCAAATGCACGAAAATTCTAAAAGCTACCCGGTAGGTTAGGACGCGCTAAAGTCGCGCCAGATTGAAATTAATCGAGAAATTGAACTCGATTTCAGAAATTGAAGGTTTTGTCATGTCACAATTCATTTTAGGAACGTCGACTCATCCTCGAGTATTTTTCTGCAAATCGGGATTTTTGGCGGAAAAGCAAAGTAAGGCCGATTTTGTTCGGGATTGTCGAGGGCCGGTTTTGATCGCATCTTCGGAATGCAAGTTGGATCATTTGTTGGGAAAAAGTCGTAAGAGAGAGAAGGACACATGGGCGGATTTAATTGAGCTTCAATTGATTTGAATTGATTGAGAATTGATTGGAATTGAAGAGGATTTGAGGGAGAAATGTCCAAAATTCGTAGCCCCCATGGTACACAACTTGTTGGACCATTTGGCAAGCTTCTTGAGGAAGCTAAGGTGAGGAAAATGGCTGAGGGTGAGGGCCAAGAGTGGTGGGGGCATGAGTGAGGAGAGTTGGACAAGTGTTGAGCTCTAGAGAGCCCAAGGAGACCCCCCACTCTTCAGCAGCTTCTTCTCCCTTAATCCAAGGCTTTCTCCATTGTTGTTGAAGGAGAGAAGCTCAGCAAAAAACCAGAGGAACCGAACAGCATCAGCCCTCCACCGTCGCATGCCCTTCGGACCCCATTTCCTCCTCTGTTTTCCCCTCGTTCCAGTTTCTGCTCCAGCCGACCTTTCGCCAAAGATTCGAGTTAAAAGTTATCTTTCCGTGAGAATCAGCCAACGCTCCACCCACCGTCGCGAAGAGCACATCCAAACCGTTCAGGAGGACTTGACGGTTCCCCGAAAGGAGCCCTGTAGCCTCCCGAAATTGGGTGCGAAGGAACGGCCCGCCGGACCGCCTGGTTCCGCCCTGCTCCGCCTGTTTCGCGTTTTCTTGCTGTTTCGCCCCTTTCCGACCCTTTCTTTGCCCATCCCATCCACCAACAAGATCCCCAAGACCCCGGGAGCCACCGGTTGCTAACCACCCGCTCGCCGGAGCTCCGAGCGGCCCGTTTTCGCCGTTGAAGTTGCTGGTTTCTTCTCTGCAGTTCAGCCCAGAACAGAAGCAGAAAACCAGCAAGGGTTTTCAGTCGTCTTCAAGGCCCGTTTTCAAGCCCTTCCCGGCCTCCGTTGGTGTCGCCGCTTTGGGGTTTATCGCCCGCCTTGGCGTCGCCGCGCGCCGTGAACTCGCCGGAACGTTAATCCGGTGAGTTTATCCTCTAAACCTCGCTTAGTAAGTTAATCATGCTTAAGGGGTGTTTAGATTAGTCTAATTAGGTTTAGGTGGTTAGATTAGATTATTTTAATGTAAATTAGATTAGTTGTATGATTAGTTTAATGGATGTTTAATTAGGGCTAATTGTATGATTAAATTAGTGTAATCTTGTTTAAGCCCTAATTAATTATTTTTAATTAATTAATTATTTCGAATTTATAAATATTATTTTATTAAATTATATTATTATAATATAATATTTAATTATTTAATTTTCGGAATTAAATTTAATTATTTAATAATTTCGAAAATTTTGCCTGGGATGGCCTGGTTGTTAGAATTTCGTGCCGATCGTAGCAAAGGCGGTGCGGTCGGTTTGTGCTAATTGTATGTTTAAATTGAGAAATTGAGTGATTGATGATTATGGTTAATAATTCCAAAAGTGTGGAATTGAGTGATATTGATGAAGTTGTGGTATTTAACTTGAAAATACCCAATGTTGGCTTTTAGCACCGTAATTGCTTTGTATGACTAGTTTGAATCGTTGGTTGTTATTGGATTGAATATCTAGTTCTATGGTTTATTATTGAATGATCAGCTTTGGTGAGCATTGGTTTATATATATATATATATGTATCGTATCGCTTGTGAGAGCAAATATTATATACATATATATACGTTTGTGCGAGCTATTATATATGCTACGGCTTGTGTGAGCTATTATATTATCTATATCGATTCTGTTTTGGTGAGCTATTATATCGATTCAGCTTTATGTGAGCTACTATATCGCATGACTTTGGTGAGCTACTATATATATATGGTGAGCTATTATATCGATTCTTTTGGTGAGCTATCTATATATACTATCGCTTTGTGAGCTATTATATATGCTACGCTTGTGCGAGCTATTATATTATCTATCGCCTACGCTTTGGTGAGCTATCTATCTATACAAATTGAGCGAGCTACCGTCTATATGTTACGCTTTGGAGAGCATATGTCGTATTAACGACCGGTTTGATAGATAATATTAAATGATAGATAGTATGGATTGGAATGGAAGATAGATAGTTTGATTGAATTGAATCGTTGGATCAATTGTTTGATTTGAGAAATGTTCGAATTGTACTGACGTGCAGGAAGGGACTGAGGCGAGGTAAGTCCTCTGTCCTCTTTGTGTGGCTAGAGCGCCCGAGGCTTATTTTCTTCCTAATCGAGTTTTAGGGGGTAGGACTCGCTGAGACATTGTCTCATCCCGGTTTGGGGAAAATATTTCAGGTCCTTAGATGGCGGTCGTGGAGGACTCGAAGCCATGGACATTTGTGGAGGTAGAGATCGAAGAATCGGCGAACGTGTCTGACTAGTGGTCATAGGACGCTTCCCTTTTTGTTGAGCCTCGTCTATTTTGTAGACAATCCAAAGGTGTTGTATATAAACCTATGTGTTTATAAGAAGGCTTGTTTGGTTGTAATTGATTGCCTGCTTTTCTATCCCAAGTTAAATGTTGTCGGGGATTTGTTTCGCTTCCGCATGTGCAATAAAAATGAATGGGTCGGCGACGTGTCCCGGGAAGTCGCATAATTTCTATCGACCGAGTGGGATGTTCGCGTGCTCGAGGTTCGGGCGTGACATCCCCGTTTAAGTGGTATCGAGCGGGTCTTGTGAATGGAGTGATAAGGTGCGATGAGTTATGGGATAGTTAGTAGGAATGGCTTTTATTTCATGCTGGTGCATGTGGCTGATAGTTGTTTGGTAGATTGTTTGGCGTGGATCACTCAAATTCTAATCTGGGATTAGAATTGAGAAACAGGTTTCTGTAAAGATCCTGTAGATGAGTGATCAGGAGCAGAGGACTCCTAGAGAGAACCTTTAGACCAGTTACTCGGGGTGGTATGCCGACAGGGATCGGTACCCGAGGTGGTCGTGGCGAAGCGCCGGCTTAGACCAAATACAGTGTGAGAGTACCGCCGTAGGTCGGTACTAGTGTAGCAGCACCGAGCGATCCTAGGTTCGATGGGATCGTTCGGCGCTAGTGTTCTTTGGGAGCACGTTGAGCCGCAAGCTCGGATCGAGCCGCCGTTGTTGCCGTGCCCGTTGAGGCCCGGCTGGAGTTGTGATGTGGGAGCAAGCCGTTGCATCCGAGTCGAGGTTCAAATTCGGTAGAGATGGAAACCAATTTGGGAAGGAGCTTATGATTGGAGAAAAGTATCCCATTTTCGTCCAATTGGAAATGCAGGATGGTCAGGTCAACAATGAATCAGAATGGAGTGTGTCGTGCTGACGGAAGCCGACGTGGATCAGCCCCGTGTCTTGGTAAGACGGGTGCTTGTTCTGGGTGTGACCAACAGGGTTGCTTGGCCAGAAACGGTCTTAGAAAGCCGATGGGACAGATCGAAAGGAGTACGCCATAGAACACATCGTGGGGTTTTTGGAACAGCCTTCAGTATAAGAAAGAGTGCATGTTGTCACCCGACAAGAGATAGGGACTCACCGATTGTATGCCAAGTTTGAGAAAAAAGAAGTGTGTCGTCCCGATGACCAATTATAATGGGAGCATGCTTTGAATGTGGCCAGCACGGCCATCGGGATAGGAACCGTCCGCATAAGTCAAAGAGAACTCAAGCATCGCTACCGCCGGCAGGACACCACTAGGATGGCGAAAGGAATATGAATGGATTGACCATGCATCGATCAAAGGAAGAATGTTTTGAGATGTTTTTATCAGAGTATCGCAGCGAGATTTTCAGTGAAGGTTGTAGAATTTTCGTTGCGGTGATAAAGTAATAGAAAGATGAATCTCTGACTATAGCCGTTCTTGAAGGGTTTGCTTATATATGACCCGAAAGTCATTTATAAAAAGGTCTCGCTCGAGGAGCTTTTAAGGGTTATGAATCGTGGTAGAGATATAATTCAGTTTGTTCAGTTAGCGTGTGAAAGTTTTGAATTACTAAAAGTCGGAAGGGACCTCCGATCCCTGTTATTCGTCACTGAAGACAACCTGGTTCTGGTTGTAGGTTGCCAAATCTGTATGGCAACTGTAGTGGATACATCAGTTGAGGAACCGACTATGGAGAACATAGCCATGGTACATAAGTTGTCTGAGGTGTTTCCTAAAGAATTGCCGTGTCCGGCTGTCGAAAGGGAAATAGAGTTCGTGATTGAATTAGCACCGAATCGAGCCCATCCCTAAGGCTCCTTACCGGATGGCTTTATCTGAGTTGAAATAACTGAAGGTGGAGATGCAGGAATTGTTAGATAAGGGATTCTTACGTCCCAGTGCATCACCTTGGGGAGCACCAATGCTGTTCGTGAAAAAGAAAGATGGTTCGTTGCGTTTGTGCATCGATATTCTCCAAGATCGACTTGAGGATAGAATATCATTAGTTGAGGATCAGGAAGAAAGACATACCGAAGTTGGCATTTCGCACTTGATACGGCAATTGTGAGTTCACCGTAATGCCGTGTGGTTTGACGACACTTCCAAATGTTAGTATGGGTCCGATGAACAGAATGTTTAAGGGTACTTGGATTAGTTTTGTGATCGTGTTCATTGATGTTATCCCGTGTGTTCAAAGAGTGCCTAGGAGCACAAGAGACATTTGAGGATGGTACTTCAAATCTTGAGGACTCTTGGATTTTACGATGAGCTTAGCAGATGCGAGTTTTGGATGACTCGTGTTGCGTTTCTAGGTCATGTGATTTCAGGAGGAGGAATCTCCGTGGACCCCGTTCAAGATTGAAGTAGTGAATAGTTGGCCAAGATTGACTACAAAGTGACGAGAGATCGAAGTTTTCTGGGTTTAGCAGAGTATTACAGAAGGTTTGTGGAAGGGTTTTCAGCCTTAGCTTCGCCGTTGACTCGACTACTGAAGAAAGAAAAGAAGTTCGTGTAGACAAACAAGTGCGAGCGTAGTTTTCACGAGCTTAAGCGGCTAACTACCGCACTTTGTGCTACCATTCCATCTCGGTCCTGGAGCTTACGAGATCTACGGTGGTGCGTCGTTTAGAGGATTGGGTTGCGTGCTAATGCAGCATGGCAAGATTGTTGCATACTTGTCTGTCGCTGAGACCTCGTGAACGGAATTACAAACGCATGACTTAGAACTCCCAAAGTATTTATTTTAGCTCAAGATTTGGAAACATTAATTGTGGAGAAAGACTCTAGATCTTCGTTGACCATTAAAGTCTCAAAGTATTTATTCTCTCGAAGGAATTGAATATGAGATAGCACCGTGAACCGATCTTTGAAGGACTAGGATGGTGGTGTCTAGTATCACCCTGGAAGGATGAAAGAAGTCATTGATGCGTTGAGTCGAGAGTCTTCATTTGTGCATATGCTGGTTAAAGTATGGACCTTACTTGAGAAAGTTCGAAATTCGATTTTCAAATCTGAGGTAGGCCACCTTCGAATTTTATGGCCACCCTCAGAATTGAACCGGATAATCAGGTTAGAATCGACGCTTCGGTGGATAGACTCGAGATTCAAAAGATTTTGCAAGAGGATACCGAGAAAAGGAGAATTGATTTTCAAATTTCTTAGGGACGATTGTGTGTACCGAAGATACAAAGATTAAAGAAGAGATCTTATCGGAAGTTGGTCGTAGCAACTTCAACATTGTCCGAAAATACGAAGGTGGGTCAGAATTTGCATCAACAGGATTGGCAGACCGGTATGAAGACGGATATCACTAACAGGTTGCAAGTGTCAAATGTGCTATCAAATGAAAGCAAGGTTTTGCAATTCGAGAGGACCTTTGTAATCTCTCAAAATCCCCGTGTGGAAGTGGAAGCACGTCACAACGGATTTTTGTGACAGGTGTACCAAGAAGTCAGTGTGTTAATAATTTCATTTTGGGTAGTGAATTGAAAGATGGAAGAAATCAGCCCACCTTGTGGCTATGCGGAAGGATCTTGATTTGATTAAGCATGTAGAGGTGTATGTGCATCGAATAATTCATTTGCTTAGGGTGACAGTGACTGAGTTGTATCAGATCTAGACCAGAGGATCTCGCTTTTAGCGATCGCCGATGGTTCCTTTTAGAGATTAGTACGGAGCGAGTGTTCGAACTTCGCTTGTTGAGTTGAGATCGAAAAATGAAAGGTCGCAGCCCGTAGTCGGTTCGGCAATCGGTGGATGCAGCTTGCAAATATCGGTGACGAATTAAGGACCGCTCAAAGCCGCCGGAAAATTTACGCAATTAAGTATTGAAAACCTTTGAATTTTCAAGTTGAGAACCCCGTTCATCCTTGGATGTCGCCTAGGAAAGGGACATCTCGAATTGTTAAGAAAGGAGAGTCGGAACTATTTAAACGGTGGAATATTTTGAGTTTGGGATCAAATAAGAAATTTGGCTTTATATGGAAAAAGAAAGCGCTTTGGAGCACCATCGGCGCCTCTAGCCGAGTGGTACCCGGGATGAGGCCGCAGTCCGAAGTCGGGAGTTCGAATCCCCGACGCGGGCGCTTAGCCGCTTAGTGGAAAGAAAAAGAAAATAAAAAAAAAGAAAAGAAAAAGAACCAAAAATTTTGCAATTTTCATTTTTGTAAAATGGACAAGTGCTTAGCCTTTTTGGGAATCAAGAATTGGTCTGGTCAATTTGGAAATGTTTCGGCAGCACCGAGGATCTTGGATAGCATTACGACGCGAAGCGAGAATGAAGGAGCAGAATTGATGAGACGACAATACCCCACCATTTTGAAGAAGAATTTTAATGGTTTAAATTTCGAGGACGAAATTTTTATAAGAGGGGAAGAGTTGTGACATCCCGATTTTACAATTCTAGTTTCAATTGAATAAGTCGGGCATTTCATCTCTTGCGCCTATAGCTCTCTTCTCTCGAGTTGGCCACTCACGAGATAACTAGTCTATCGTGTGAAGCCGTTAAGGAATTTAAATGCAATAGGCTTGAGAATTCGACCATGAATCGACCTCTCGACCGCTAATCCGCAAGGATCATTACGACACGTTAAAAATCGATTAGAGATCGGAGATAGGGTTGATTCGACAAAGGTATGTGATTAGAGCGTGGGTGATTCCACCTAATTGCAAATCCTTGTCGACCGGCACTAGAACCGATTATTCGTCGTTTTGGTACCCCGTGTCCGTATTTGAAACCTCGAGATTTTCACGACAACCGAGAGTCGCCAATGTGTCGAAGATGCACTTTGTGGCTTGAAAATAATCAACCACAAGTCAAATTGCACTGAAAATTTCTAAAAGCTACCCGGTAGGTTAGGACGCGCTAAAGTCGCGCCGATTGAAATTAACCGAGAAATTGAACTCGATTTCAGAAATTGAAGGTTTTGTCATGTCACAATTCATTTTAGGAACGTCGACTCATCCTCGAGTATTTTTCTGCAAATCGGGATTTTTGGCGGAAAAGCAAAGTAAGGCCGATTTTGTTCGGGATTGTCGAGGGCCGGTTTTGATCGCATCTTCGGAATGCAAGTTGGATCATTTGTTGGGAAAAAGTCGTAAGAGAGAGAAGGACACATGGGCGGATTTAATTGAGCTTCAATTGATTTGAATTGATTGAGAATTGATTGGAATTGAAGAGGATTTGAGGGAGAAATGTCCAAAATTCGTAGCCCCCATGGTACACAACTTGTTGGACCATTTGGCAAGCTTCTTGAGGAAGCTAAGGTGAGGAAAATGGCTGAGGGTGAGGGCCAAGAGTGGTGGGGGCATGAGTGAGGAGAGTTGGACAAGTGTTGAGCTCTGTGAGAGCCCAAGGAGACCCCCACTCTTCAGCAGCTTCTTCTCCCTTAATCCAAGGCTTTCTCCATTGTTGTTGAAGGAGAGAAGCTCAGCAAAAACCAGAGGAACCGAGCAGCATCAGCCCTCCACCGTCGCATGCCCTTCGGACCCCATTTCCTCCTCTGTTTTCCCCTCGTTCCAGTTTCTGCTCCAGCCGACCTTTCGCCAAAGATTCGAGTTAAAAGTTATCTTTCCGTGAGAATCAGCCAACGCTCCACCCACCGGCGCGAAGAGCACATCCAAACCGTTCAGAAGGACTTGACGGTTCCCCGAAAGAATCCCTGTAGCCTCCCGAATTTGGGCACGAAGGAACGGCCCGCCGGACCGCCTGGTTCCGCCCTGCTCCGCCTGTTTCGCGTTTTCTTGCTGTTTCGCCCCTTTCCGACCCTTTCTTTGCCCATCCCATCCACCCACAAGATCCCCAAGACCCCCGGGAGCCTCCGGTTGCTAACCACCCGCTCGCCGGAGCTCCGAGCGGCCCGTTTTCGCCGTTGAAGTTGCTGGTTTCTTCTCTGCAGTTCAGCCCAGATCAGAAGCAGAAGACAGCAAGGTTTTGGAGACTTCGTGGCCCGTTTTCAAGCCCTTCCCGGCCTCCGTTGGTGTCGCCGCTTTGGGGTTTATCGCCCGCCTTGGCGTCGCCTTCGCCGTAGACTCGCCGGAACGTTAATCCGGTGAGTTTATCCTCTAAACCTCGCTTAGCAAGTTAATCATGCTTAAGGGGTGTTTAGATTAGTCTAATTAGGTTTAGGTGGTTAGATTAGATTATTTTAATGTAAATTAGATTAGTTGTATGATTAGTTTAATGGGTGTTTAATTAGGGCTAATTGTATGATTAAATTAGTGTAATCTTGTTTAAGCCCTAATTAATTATTTTTAATTAATTAATTATTTCGAATTTATAAATATTATTTTATTAAATTATATTATTATAATATAATATTTAATTATTTAATTTTCGGAATTAAATTTAATTATTTAATAATTTCGAAAATTTTGCCTACCTGGGATGGCCTGGTTGTTAGAATTTCGTGGCGATCGCAAAGGTGCGGTCGGTTTGTGCTAATTGTATGTTTAAATTGAGAAATTGAGTGATTGATGATTATGGTTAATAATTCCAAAAGTGTGGAATTGAGTGATATTGATGAAGTTGTGGTATTTAACTTGAAAATACCCGGTGTTGGCTTTTAGCACCGTAATTGCTTTGTATGACTAGTTTGAATCGTTGGTTGTTATTGGATTGAATATCTAGTTCTATGGTTTATTATTGAATGATCAACTTTGGTGAGCATTGGTTTATATATATATATGTATCGTCGCTTGTGAGCAAATATTATATACATATATATAGCTAAGATCGTTTATATATCTATCTTGTGCGAGCACGCTATTATATATATATCAGCTTGTGGTGAGCTATTATATCGTCTTATCGCTTTGGTGAGCTTATATCGATTCTATTTGTGAGCTATATATATTCAGCTTTGGTGAGCTATTATATCGATCTATCGCCTTGGTGAGCTATCTATATATACATCGTGCCTTGTGCGAGCTATTATATATATATTGCAGCTTTTGGCGAGCTATTATATTATCTATCAGCTACAGCTTTGGTGAGCTATCTATCTATACAGCTTGAGCGAGCTACCGTCTATATGTTACAGCTTTGGAGAGCATTTGTCGTATTAACGACTGGTTTGATAGACGGTATTAAATGATAGATAGTATGGATTGGAATGGAAGATAGATAGTTTGATTAAATTGAATCGCTGGATCAATTGTTTGATTGAGAAATGTTCGAATTGAAATGACGTGCGAAGGGACCGAGGCGAGGTAAGTCCTCTATCCTCTTTGTGTGGCTAGAACGCCCGAGGGCTTATTTTCTTCCTAATCGAGTTTTAGGGGGGGACTCGCCGAGACATTGTCTCATCCCGGTTTGGGGAAAATATTTCAGGTCCTTAGATGGCGGTCGTGGAGGACTCGAAGCCATGGACATTTGTGGAGGTAGAGATCGAAGAATCGGCGAACGTGTCTGACTAGTGGTCATAGGACAGTTCCCTTTTTGTTGAGCCTGTCTATTTTGTAGACAATCCAAAGGTGTTGTATATAAACCTATGTGTTTATAAGAAGGCTTGTTTGGTTGTAATTGATTGCCTGCTTTTCTATCCCAAGTTAAATGTTGTCGGGGATTTGTTTCGCTTCCGCATGTGCAATAAAAATGAATGGGTCGGCGACGTGTCCCGGGAAGTCGCATAATTTCTATCGACCGAGTGGGATGTTCGCGTGCTCGAGGTTCGGGCGTGACAATGCTGGTGCATGTGACCCATAGTTGTTTGGTAAATTGATTGGTGAGGATCACTCAAATTCTAATCTGGGATTAGAATTGAGAAACAAAGGTTTCTCGTAAAGATCCCGTAGATGAGTGATCGGGGAGCGAGAGGACTCCTAGAGAGAACCTTTAGACCAGCTTACTCGGGGTGGTATGCCGACGGGATCGGTACCCGAGGTGGTCGTGGCGAAGCGCCGGCTTAGACCAAATGAGTGTGAGAGTACCGCCGTAGGTCGGTACTAGTGTAGCAGCACCGAGCGATCCTAGGTTCGATGGGATCGTTCGCGCTAGTGTTCTTTGGGAGCACGTTGAGCCGCAAGCTCGGGATCGAGCCGCTGTTGTTGCCGTGCCGTTGAGGCCCACTGAGTTGTGATGTGGGAGCAAGCCGTTGCATCCGAGTCGAGGTTCAAATTCGGTAGAGATGGAAACCAGTTTGGGAAGGAGCTTATGATTGGAGAAAAGTATCCCATTTTCGTCCAATTGGAAATGCGGGATGGTCGTCAAGAATGAATCGAATGGAGTGTGTCGTCGGCGGAAGCCGACATGGATCGCCCCGTGTCTTGGTAAGACGGGTGCTTGTTCTGGGTGCGACCAACAGGGTTGCTTGGCCAGAAACGGTCTTAGAAAGCCGATGGGACAGATCGAAAGGAGTACGCCATAGAACACATCGTGGGGTTTTTAGAACAGCCTTCGCACAAGAAAGAGTGCATGTTGTCACCCTCGACAAGAGACGGGGACTCACCGATTGTATGCCAAGTTTGAGAAAAGAAGTGTGTGTCAGCCCTATGACCAATTATAATGGGAGCATGCTTTGAATGTGGCCGCACGGCCATCGGGATAGGAACCGTCCGCATAAGTCAAAGAGAACTCAAGCATCGCTACCGCCAGGCGTGACACCACTAGGATGGCGAAAGGAATATGAATGGATTGACCATGCATCGATCAAAGGAAGAATGTTTTGAGATGTTTTTATCGAGTATCGCAAATGTGAGATTTTCAGTGAAGGTTGTAGAATTTTCGTTGCGGTGATAAAGTAATAGAAAGATGAATCTCTGACTATAGCCGTTCTTGAAGGGTTTGCTTATATATGACCTGGAAGTCATTTATAAAAAGGTCTGGCTCGAGGAGCTTTCTGGGGTTATGAATCGTGGTAGAGATATAATTCAGTTTGTTCAGTTAGCGTGTGAAAGTTTTGAATTACTAAAAGTCGGAAGGGACCTCCGATCCCCGTTATTCGTCACCGAAGACAACCTGGTTCTCAGTTTGTAGGTTGCCAAATCGTATGGCAACCGTAGTGGATACATCGGTGAGGAACCGACTATGGAGAACATAGCCATGGTACATAAGTTGTCCGAGGTGTTTCCTAAAGAATTGCCAGTGTCTCGTCGAAAGGGAAATAGAGTTCGTGATTGAATTGGCAATCGAATCGAGCCCATCCCTAAGGCTCCTTACCGGATGGCTTTATCTCGATTTGAAAGAACTGGAAGTGTTGATACGGTGCATTGTTAGATAAGGGATTCGTACGTTCCAATGCATCACCTTGGGGAGCACCAATGCTGTTCGTGAAAAGAAAGATGGTTCGTTGCGTTTGTGCATCGATATTCTCCAAGATCGACTTGAGGATAGAATATCATTAGTTGAGGATCGGAAGAAAGACATACCGAAGTTGGCATTTCGCACTTGATACGGCAATTGTGAGTTTACCGTAATGCCGTGTGGTTTGACGGACACTCCAAATTGTTAGTATGGGTCGATGAACAGAATGTTTAAGGGTACTTGGATTAGTTTTGTGATCGTGTTCATTGATGTTATCCTGGTGTGTTCAAAGAGTGCCTAGGAGCACAAGAGACATTTGAGGATGGTACTTCAAATCTTGAGGACTCTTGGATTTTACGATGAGCTTAGCAGATGCGAGTTTTGGATGACTCGTGTTGCGTTTCTAGGTCATGTGATTTCAGGAGGAGGAATCTCCGTGGACCCCGTTCAAGATTGAAGCAAGAATAGTTGGCCAAGATTGACTACAAAGTGATGTAGATCGAAGTTTTCTGGGTTTAGCGAGTATTACGAAGGTTTGTGGAAGGGTTTTCAGCCTTAGCTTCGTCGTTGACTCGACTGCGAAGAAAGAAAAGAAGTTCGTGTAGACACAAGTGCGAGCGTAGTTTTCACGAGCTTAAGCGAAAGCTAACTACCGCACCAGCTGACCATTCCATCTGGTCCCGGAGCTTACGAGATCTACAAAGTGGTGCGTCGTTTAGAGGATTGGGTTGCGTGCTAATGCGGCATGGCAAGATTGTTGCATACTCGTCCCGTCGCTTGAGACCTCGTGAACGGAATTACAAACGCATGACTTAGAACTCCCGCGTATTTATTTTAGCTCAAGATTTGGAGGCATTACCGGTATGGAGAAAGATTCTAGATCTTCACAGACCATTAAAGTCTCAAAGTATTTATTCTCTCAGAAGTAATTGAATATGAGATAGCACTGTGAACCAGATCTTTTGAAGGACTAGGATGGTGGTATCTAGTATCACCCTGGAAGGATGAAAGAAGTCATTGCTGCGTTGAGTCGAGAGTCTTCATTTGTGCATATCTTTGGTTAAAGTATGGACCTTACTTGAGAAAGTTCGAAATTCGATTTTCAAATCTGAGGTAGGCCACCTTCGAATTTTATGGCCACCCTCAGAATTGAACCGGATAATCAGGTTAGAATCAGACGCTTCAGTGGATAGACTCAGAGATTCAAAAGATTCTGCAAGAGGATACCGAGAAAAGGAGAACTGATTTTCAAATTTCTTAGGACGATTGTGTGTACCTGAAGATACAGAGATTAAAGAAGAGATCTTATCGGAAGTTGGTCGTAGCAACTTCAACATTGTCCAGACAGTACGAAGATGGGTCAGAATTTGCATCAACAGATTGGCGACCCGGTATGAAGACAGATATCACCGATGGTTGCAAGTGTCAAATGTGCTATCAAGTGAAAGCAAGGTTTTGCAATTCGAGAGGACCTTTGTAATCTCTCGATATCTCCGTGTGGGAGTGGGAACAAGTCACAAATGGATTTTTGTGACAGGTCTATCGAGGAGTCAGTGTGTTAATAATTTCATTTTGGGTAGTGATCGATTGACAGATGGACGAAATCAGCCCACCTTGTGGCTATGCAGGAGGATCTTGATTTGATTAGGCATGTAGAGGTGCTTGTGCATCAGATAATTCGTTTGCTTAGGGTGACAATGACTGAGTTGTATCAGATCTAGACCGAGGGATCTCGGTTTTAGCGAGCGTCATCGAATAGTTCCTTTTTAGTTAGTACGAGAGCGAGTGTTCGAACTTCGCTTGTTGAGTTGAGATCGAGGATGAAAGGTCGCAGCCCAGTCGGGCCCAGCGGTCGGTGGACGCAGCTTGCAAATATCGGTGACATGACAAGGACCGCTCAAAGCCGCCGGGAAAATTTACGCAATTAAGTATTGAAAACCTTTGAATTTTCAAGTTGAGAACCCCACATCCTTGGATGTCGCCTATGAAAGGGACATCTCGAATTGTTAAGAAAGGAGAGTCTAACTATTTAAACAAAGGGAATACCTCGAGTTTGGGATCAAATAAGAAATTTGGCTTTATATGGAAAAAGAAAGCAGGTTTGGAGCACCATCGGCGCCTCTAGCCGAGTGGTACCCGGGTGAAGCCGCAGTCCGAAGTCGGGAGTTCGAATCCCGACGCGGCGCTTAGCCGCTTAGTGGAAAGAAAAAGAAAATAAAAAAAAAAAAAAAAAAAGAAAAGAACCAAAAATTTTGCAATTTTCATTTTTGTAAAGATGGACAAGTGCTTAGCCTTTTTGGGAATCAAGAATTGGTCTGGTCAATTTGGAAATGTTTCGGCAGACCGAGGATCTTGGATAGCGACACGGCGAATGAAGGAGCAGAATTGATGAGACGACAATACCCCACCATTTTGAAGAAGAATTTTAATGGTTTAAATTTCGAGGACCTAAATTTTTATAAGAGGGGAAGAGTTGTGACATCCCGATTTTACAATTCTAGTTTCAATTGAATAAGTCGGGCATTTCGTCTTCGCGCCTATAGCTCTCTTCTCTGAGTTGGCCACTCACGAGATAACTAGTCTATCAGGTGAAGCCGTTAAGGGATTCTAATGCATCGACTTGAGAATTCGACCAGAAACGACCTCTCGACCGAGCTAATCTGCAAGGGTCATTACGGCACAGTTAAAAATCGATTAGAGATCGGAGATAGGCCGACTCGACAAAGGTATGTGATTAAGTGTGGGTGATTCCACCTAATTGCACAATTCTTGTCGACCGGCACTAGACCGATTCTTCTCGTTTTGGTACCCCGTGTCCGCATTTGAAACCTTGAGATTTTCACGACAATCGAGAGTGGCCAATGTGTCGAAGATGTACATTGTGGCTTGAAAATAATCAACCACAAGTCAAATGCACGAAAATTCCTAAAAGCTACCCGGTAGAGGTAGGACGCGCTAAAGTCGCGCCAGATTGAAATTAATCGAGAAATTGAACTCGATTTCAGAAATTGAAGGTTTTGTCATGTCACAATTCATTTTAGGAACGTCGACTCATCCTCAGAGTATTTTTCTGCAAATCGGGATTTTTGGCGGAAAAGCAAAGTAAGGCCGATTTTGTTCGGGATTGTCAGAGGGCCGGTTTTGATCGCATCTTCGGAATGCAAGTTGGATCATTTGTTGGGAAAAAGTCGTAAGAGAGAGAAGGACACATGGGCGGATTTAATTGAGCTTCAATTGATTTGAATTGATTGAGAATTGATTGGAATTGAAGAGGATTTGAGGGAGAAATGTCCAAAATTCGTAGCCCCCATGGTACACAACTTGTTGGACCATTTGGCAAGCTTCTTGAGGAAGCTAAGGTGAGGAAAATGGCTGAGGGTGAGGGCCAAGAGTGGTGGGGGCATGAGTGAGGAGAGTTGGACAAGTGTTGAGCTCTAGAGAGCCCAAGGAGACCCCCACTCTTCAGCAGCTTCTTCTCCCTTAATCCAAGGCTTTCTCCATTGTTGTTGAAGGAGAGAAGCTCAGCAAAAAACCAGAGGAACCGAACAGCATCAGCCCTCCACCGTCGCATGCCCTTCGGACCCCATTTCCTCCTCTGTTTTCCCCTCGTTCCAGTTTCTGCTCCAGCCGACCTTTCGCCAAAGATTCGAGTTAAAAGTTATCTTTCCGTGAGAATCAGCCAACGCTCCACCCACCGTCGCGAAGAGCACATCCAAACCGTTCAGGAGGACTTGACGTTTCCCCGAAAGGAGCCCTGTAGCCTCCCGAAATTGGGTGCGAAGGAACGGCCCGCCGGACCGCCTGGTTCCGCCCTGCTCCGCCTGTTTCGCGTTTTCTTGCTGTTTCGCCCCTTTCCGACCCTTTCTTTGCCCATCCCAACCTCCAATAAGATCCCCAAGACCCCCGAGCCACCGGTTGCTAACCACCCGCTCGCCGGAGCTCCGAGCGGCCCGTTTTCGCCGTTGAAGTTGCTGGTTTCTTCTCTGCAGTTCAGCCCAGAACAGAAGCAGAAAACCAGCAAGGGTTTTCAGTCGTCGTGGCCCGTTTCAAGCCCTTCCCGGCCTCCGTTGGTGTCGCCGCTTTGGGGTTTATCGCCCGCCTTGGCGTCGCCCTTTCGCACTCGCCGGAACGTTAATCCGGTGAGTTTATCCTCTAAACCTCGCTTAGTAAGTTAATCATGCTTAAGGGGTGTTTAGATTAGTCTAATTAGGTTTAGGTGGTTAGATTAGTTTATTTTAATGTAAATTAGATTAGTTGTATGATTAGTTTAATGGATGTTTAATTAGGGCTAATTGTATGATTAAATTAGTGTAATCTTGTTTAAGCCCTAATTAATTATTTTTAATTAATTAATTATTTCGAATTTATAAATATTATTTTATTAAATTATATTATTATAATATAATATTTAATTATTTAATTTTCGGAATTAAATTTAATTATTTAATAATTTCGAAAATTTTGCCGGGATGGCCTAGTCGTTAGAATTTCGTGGCTTGATCGTAGCAAAGTGCGGTCGGTTTGTGCTAATTGTATGTTTAAATTGAGAAATTGAGTGATTGATGATTATGGTTAATAATTCCAAAAGTGTGGAATTGAGTGATATTGATGAAGTTGTGGTATTTAACTTGAAAATACCCAGTGTTGGCTTTTAGCACCGTAATTGCTTTGTATGACTAGTTTGAATCGTTGGTTGTTATTGGATTGAATATCTAGTTCTATGGTTTATTATTGAATGATAGCTTTGGCGAGCATTGGTTTATATATATATATATGTATCAGCTTGGGCGAGCAAATATTATATACATATATATACAGCTTGTGCGAGCTATTATATATGCTTCAGCTTGTGCGAGCTATTATATTATCTATATCGATTCTGACTTTGGTGAGCTATTATATCGATTACTGACTTTGGTGAGCTACTATATCGATTCTACAGCTTTGGTGAGCTACTACATATCGATTCTGACAGCTTGGTGAGCTATTATATCGATTCTGACTTTGGTGAGCTATCTATATATACAGCTTGTGCGAGCTATTATATATGCTACAGCTTGTGCGAGCTATTATATTATCTATCAGCTATAGCTTTGGTGAGCTATCTATCTGCTATAGCTTTGGTGAGCTATCTATCTATACAGCTTGAGCGAGCTACCGTCTATATGTTACAGCTTTGGAGAGCATATGTCGTATTAACGATTTGGTTTGATAGACGGTATTAAATGATAGATAGTATGGAGTGGAATGGAAAGATTGATGGTATGATTGAATTGAATCGTTGGATCAATTGTTTGATTTGAGAAATGTTCGAATTGTACCGACGTGCAGGAAGGGACTGAGGCGAGGTAAGTCCTCTGTCCTCTTTGTGTGGCTAGAACGCCCTGGGGCTTATTTTCTTCCTAATCGAGTTTTAGGGGGTAGGACTCGCTGAGACATTGTCTCATCCCGGTTTGGGGAAAATATTTCAGGTCCTTAGATGGCGGTCGTGGAGGACTCGAAGCCATGGACATTTGTGGAGGTAGAGATCGAAGAATCGGCGAACGTGTCGACTAGTGGTCATAGGACAGTTCCCTTTTTTGTTGAGCCTGTCTATTTTGTAGACAATCCGGTGTTGTATATAAACCTATGTGTTTATAAGAAGGCTTGTTTGGTTGTAATTGATTGCCTGCTTTTCTATCCCAAGTTAAATGTTGTCGGGATTTGTTTCGCTTCCGCATGTGCAATAAAAATGAATGGGTCGGCGACGTGTCCCGGGAAGTCGCATAATTTCTATCGACCAGAGTGGGATGTTCGCGTGCTCGAGGTTCGGGGCGTGACAGCATTGGCCAACATGTGAGAAAGTTGATGGCGAAATTCGGCAAATGCTAACCGTGTGGATAGATTTTAGTCGGTGATACCCCCTTGGAGTTTCTATGAAGTTGAATAATAGTTTGGAGTAAATATATCCAAGTAGTACCAGTTTAATATTTCAAGTGATATAAGCTCTTTCCATTGCACCCTTAAGTGTTAGGATGCACGTGTGGGTGAGTTATGTTGGAGAAATTTCAATCGGAGAATTGGTATGGTATTGAATAGTTAATATATCATGATTGGCCCATAACTTACTGACTTAAACTTTTGAATGAATGTGGGTTCAATTGGATATATAAAGAGGCTTTGATTTGGGCTCTCTCTTGACGATCTCCTCAAGTGAAGGTATCGGACTTCTGCTATGCGCTCCCAACAAATGGTATCAGAGCTGATTGTTGTGGTTTTCGGGCAAATAGATCGTTGTGGTGTAGTAACTGTTAGGGCTAGAATTAGCACCTAGAGGGGGGTGAATAGGTGACTAAAGCGATTTTAACAATTTAATGCGAATAAGAGATTAATGAATTATAAACAACGATCGCTGCAAATGAAAGTAATGAAAGATGAAAAGATTAGGGATAGAGAATCGGACTCTCATTTATAGTGGTTCGGCTTAGACCAAGCCTACGTCCACTCTCCCGCACGGACAGCCCTTCTGGCTGGATTTCACTAAGAATCAAAAAGAGTGTTTACAGTCTTACGCTCTTGAGTCCACAGTGTAGAAACTCTACTACACTTCCTCAAGGTCTCACCACAGTATGATCTCTCTTTTGATTACATATAACACTCGAAGAATAAGATCACAAAATACAAATGGAGATTCAGACTTTGGAATTCTTCTATCCAACACACTTCAACAACTCGAGCGTCTCTCTTTATACGCTTCTTCATGCCTTCATTACCGTTGGCACCTTCCAAAGAAGTTCTTCCAATCAACCCGTTGGACAGAATCAATTTGGAGAGATCTCGAGCTCTTTAAGGTAAGTGTAGATAGCCCAACAATCCTGCTCGCCCATACAATCGGATCTTGGTTTCCATAAGTAGAACTTTCCAAATAAGTTGCGAATCTTAGAGAATCTATATCAATTCGGATACGAATGTAAGATCTTGTAGTGCTGAATCCGGTCGAAAGATATTCCTTAGCCATTGAGATAAAAAAACTATATAGAATCGAGTAGAAACTATTATCTTGTCGGTGGAATCTGTCCATGAGAGTAGACTTTGAAACTTGAGTCTTGTTGACGTCGAGACTTTGATCTTCAGACTTTGCCAGTAGAGTCTGCAAGTCTTCAGACCAGACTGAGAGAAATGTTTTGTCAACTTCAAAACCTCTGAGGAGAATTTATCCAACAGTAACGTGGGCTCATAAGGATGAAGTTGGGCCAGAAGGATACATGAATTAGGGGAAGTAGACCTAACAACACTAAACTCACAAGTGAGGGGAAGATTATTAAGATGCACGTATGAGTGAGTTGTGTTGGAGAAATCTCAATTAGTGTGATGTCGAGCAGTTAATATATTCTAGTTGGCTCATAACTCGCTAGCTTAAGTTTTTGAGTGAAGGTGGGTTTAAGCGAATATATTGACGGGCTCGGATTTGAGTTCTCTTGACGATCTCCCTAGGTGAAGGTATCCAACTTCTGCTATGTGCTCCTAACATTTAAGTTGCTAAAATTCGATCTAGGTTTTGCCAAAGATGTTCTGATGATCCACATTACCACTGATCCAATGAGGAATAACAGAGAAAAACAATGATGTCATTTTCCATTTTGTAATATTGACAAGTCAATACCTTAAATAAATACATATTGAAAGCTTAGAAATGCGATATTTAAAAGTAGAACTAGAGAGGACCTCTATGAAAAAAGAAAAAAAAGAAGAAAAGAAACGGAAGTTCAGGTATAATTCACTTATGGATGTCATAGAGAAAAGAAGATGCCCAATATGTTTCACTGAGGAAACACTTCACATGTTCGTGGTAATGCCTAATCTAGTTATTTGGTTTGCTTCATAATTGTGGTACTCAGGGCTCTTTGAACACGCACAACACAGTTGTCCTGCTCTACTTAGCTTCGATTCTTTAGGTTGTTTTTTTTTTCTCCATAGGTGTTGTCTCAATTTTTTATTTTTTATTTAGGGGCCTGCTAACAAGATGGTACGGTGATGCTAAATTTCAAATGGTTGCATGTTGACCACAATTTTCATTTTGTGAAAGGTGGGCAACCGGATTGGAGAATTGTGGGAAGGAGGGTTTTGGTTATTTTATTTAAGGAATCATGTTACAATTTATTCCTCTATCTTTGTCCAACCAAATATTTTATAATTCTGTTTAATGGCATTAAAAATGTTTTCCCTTATAATGCTTCCAACCAAATCCTCCAAAAAAATATGCATGAATTACGTACAAGACAAATATTTTATCACTTTTAAATGATCCAAAAAAATTAAGTAAATTATTTAAGGAATAAAATAACCTACCATTAAATTTTCCATCCGTACAAATTGCCAAATTTGTTGAAAATCAAGTGGAATGCTAATTTTTGGTTTGGGAGAGAAAGAAGCCCTATGTCTTTCAAATTGGGCTGCAATTTTTTTTTTCTTGCTAAAACAGACAATTTTTTTATTGAAAAAACTGTAAGTGTGAAATATTTTATATCCATGCCATTGCTAATGGTAATAATGCTTTTGACTATTAGATGCTTGATGCCTTTCAACTGATCATGGTGTTATTGATACTTGATTTTTATTTGACACGTTGAAAAAGGTAAAAAAAATAAAAATCAAGATTTGAATTTCGGATCGCAACGAAACCCCTTTCTTGACCAAAAGTGTTGTTTTTCATTTCTTTCTTTTTGCTTTGTTGCTTTTAAGCAATTTCTTATTTATTTTCAAGAAAAACCTAAAAATCAAACAATTAACTTTCAGATTGACTTTTAACTAAAATCAACCCGGTCAACCAAAAGATGTTAACTAGCTTTAATTTCACTTTTCTTGAATCAAATTTTCAAAAATCCAAAGATTCGACTCAAAAATCAACATTTAGAAAAAGTCAATTAAAGAGTTGACTTTTGGTCAAATCTTTGATAAAAAAAAAAGTTGGAACAATAAAAAATCCTCAAAAAACTTTATTTTAATGTCAATTTGATTTGTACGTCGAGAATTTCACAAAAATTGATTAAAAACCTTGTTTTCCAAATTTTTGGTTTTATGTTCCAAATCGACCAAAAATAAAGTTACTTTCATTTTAACCATGATTAGGTGTAGTTCCTTTTATGAAATTTGGTTTAAGGGCTATTTTTAATCCACTCGTTCATTTGCCATATTGAAAGGCAAATTACTGTTTTAAACCCTAATTAGGAGGTCCAAATTGATTCTTCATGATTTACGAGACAAATGATTTTTTTCTACTCATAATCTTAAGATAAGTCCAAATCAAGGCGTCGATTTTGGGAAATTCACATGAAAATTCCTAATTTGATGGATTTCACTCTCTTGAAGGTAAGAAAATTGTGTCATTGAGTTTTAATTGAAGAAATTTAGATTGACTTATTTAAGACTATGGTTTAATTTCATGAATCTAGATCCAATTGTAATATTATACCTCAACTCATTTTGGGCTAAGTTTTGACAACGTAATCTAAGGTCAATTTAAATGCATTAGGTGATCCTACACATAGGTAATTAGTTAAATAGATATATTGCAATTTCAATTAATTTGCAATTTTAGCTATATAATTGCAAAATTGCTTATTTTAGCCCTTAAGGCTCGATTTTATGTACCCTTAGTTTTGGTTCGTTATTTTTCACAATAATCACTCAATTAAGTCAATAGAGAGTCCGCATCTTCATTTCCATTATTTTCTTTACCCTCTAAAAATTCCTTATTTACTTGGATTAACCAAGTCCCACATCTATTCCAAATTCAATCTCAAAGCCAGATTTTGGCAATTGGGCATTCATCCCGAAGACAGGACCCAAAACAGGGTTCTACATTTCGAACCAACACTTCCAATGGAAAGTTCTTCCTTTTGGCCTAAATGTAGCACCATCCCTTTTTCAAAAAGCCATGTGTCGGATTTTCAAACCAATCTTGTCAAGTGCAGCAGTATACATCGACGATATCCTACTCTATAGTCCTGATGAGCGAATCGCACCCAACTTCTTGAGCAATTCGCGAAATCGTGAAGAAGCATGGGATTATGCTTTCCCAAAGAAAGATGAATATCGCCTGGACATAAATTGAATTTCTTAGTATGCACCTTAACAAAGGTACATATTACCGAGGGCCACATATTGCCTAGGAATTGTTGAAATTTCTTGAAGAGAATTTTACAACAAAACAAGTTCAACAATTTCTTGGGATAATTAATTATTTCAGAGATTTTGTTCCAAACATTGCAAAACTGCTAATTCCGTTGTAGTAAATGCTAAAGAAGAATCTCCCATCTTGGGGAAAATCTCAGACTAAAGCAGTCGCTGAACTTAAAGAGATTATGTAGACTCTTCCTCCATTACAAATCCCATCAACAGGGAAGAGAATTATCCAGATTGACGCCAGTGATGAATACTGGGCAGCCATCCTATTTGAAGAAATTGATGGTAAGAGACACTTGTGTGCCTATAAAAATGGAAAGTTTTCCCAGGCTGAAATGCACTATCATTCCACTTTCAAAGAAATTTTGGCGGTAAAGAATGGAATAAAAAAGTTTGAATTCCATCTCGTCGGCCATCACTTCCTAGTAGAATTAGATATGACATCTTTTCCTCAGATGACCAAGTTCAAACAAAAGTAGGTTCCAAATTCTTAACTGCTTTGATGGGCTGAATGGTTTTCAAAATACTCATTTGAAACCAAACATATTGCCGGGAAGAAGAATGTGCTTGCTGACTTCTTGTCAAGACCAAAGGCCCCAACAGAAATCAACATGTACATCATGAGGCATGCCTTTCATACTCTTCATCACAATTAAAAGCACAAGATTGAGAAGATAAAAGATTGGCCAAATTGGAAATATCCCCAGGAGATCGTTAAGCAAATCCAGAATGACAACCTCACTGAAAATCTGGAAAATCTTATGTGGCAATGCCACACAGAGCTGTTCAGACTCAATGGAAATTCAATTCTTTATCCTTTTGGATTAAATTCGAACTATCCATTCATACATCCTTTTAATCTAGAAAGAAGATGATTTCCCTGATCAACTCAGATGGTTATTATGGTACTTAACCAATAAGTACTTAATAGCTATTGAAATTCCAACCAGACGAAGGCATACCTGTAGGAAACTGACTCCGTCTTCCCTGGTTCTAAGTCTAGGTCCATTCAATGGTATCAGAGCCATGGTTTCGTTTGTAGCAAGATCCATTCCATGCGCTCAGTAGGTGAACCCAGTGCTGAGAAGATCTCTTTACATCATGACAGATCTAGAAATACTAGAAGCACTTGTTTCTCTCGCTCCATCTCCTTCTTCTTCAACCCCTTCAGATTTTCGTGTTTCCAATACTTCTAAGATAGACTATCTCTATGAAGTCTCTCTTAGCGATGAAACCAAGATCTCTGAAACTCAACTTCCTCTTATGAACCCTTATTTCGCCTTTGCTAAACCCACATTGTCATTTTCTCCCATCCGCTCCATTCGTCAACTCATTCGCCAAACTCTTAAGGAAGTAAAGGAAATTTGTCATCTTAGAGGAAAAGGTTAAGAGGCTGATAATTAATTACCAGTCTCATCTTTTCTCTATTTTGCTCGACGCGCTTATTGACATAGAAGGCTTCACGAGCCCATTGAGAATTGGAAATTTCAATAAAGCCTTACTGTAATAGTTTCGAGCATTCCCTTTGAGCTAGAACCAGGTGTTCTGGCTTCATTCCCATGTGACTTGCCTTAGTTGGATTGATATTTTCATTCTTTTTGAAAGGAAGGCGAACGAAGAACTTGGGATTTTCCCATAAAGGATGAGAACACTTTTGAGCGAATTCAAAATGGGATTTCGAACAAGATTCCAACAACTTTTGTATGATTGGATCTAACAGACTCATTTGGATGGAAAAGAGCCTCTGAATATTGACGAATTCAGAGAATTGGTCCTTATACTTAAGACCCTTTCTAGGAACGATACGAAGCTAAGAAATCTGAGTCATGATGTCCCAACCAATGATTAAATCTTTGTTGGGGAGACTAGATCCGAAAATTTTTGTGGTTATGGAGCATTGGGGAAAAAACTGGATAGTTACTGGGGTAGTTCTCACATTTGTAGAAAAACTATCTCTTGAGGCAGAATTGAACTATCGAATACAAGAAGTACAATATTCTTCAGGAAGAACTTTGGTATCTAGAATTGAAGAACTTGTTCCAGTATCTATGAGAGCAATGATAGTGATAGGCTTGGCAAATTTTTAGGTAAATATTTTTACAGGAAAATGGGGGAAATGAACTTGGCTTGAAAATATGTCAGTGCTTTGTTCTGAAGATGTGAGAGTTATGTGAAAAATCTTTTCAGAATCTGAATCCGAATCAGTTTCATTGGGAGTTTGATAACAAGGTATGACACAAAGAGTTTGTTCAGATGGTTCTTCATCCACAGAAAATAAAGATTCAATATCATCATTTTCAAGAGAAATACTAGTTTCATTCTCTATATGATGTATCAGATGATTATGACATTTTCTTGTTTGGGGACAATTTTTGGCAAAATGTCATTTCTGATTGTAGATGAAATATCGATTTGATTTCTTGTGGCCTGAGCGATCTTTCCTTTTGCGTAGATATCGCCATTTCTTCTTTCTTTGGAAGTGCTTAGAGCCATGCCTGGATTTCTTTATCCAGAACTTCTTGAAATGCTTATTCTTTCTGGAAGATTTTCCACAAGAACCATCACAGTTTTGTTTTGAATATTTGATCTTTAGCCTCTGGCGAGAACAGTGTGTCAAGTTCTCTTTATCTTCAACATAAGTCTGGATCATTTGGTGTTTTATACACAATTCTTCAAGGCACAAATGGATTTCTTGTTAGATTTCTCCCAACGGGATATCCTAAATCCTCTTTTGTCTGCTAAGAAAAGTTTTCTCAACTTGTTGAGATAATTATTTGGAGATAGAGGTCAAGAAGACATGCTTCGGGTTTGGATTAGCTCCAATCGATAAAAGAGTTTAAGCATTTCTTGATAATGTTTATCGAGATGTTTTTTTTTGGAGAGAGCAACATCTTCTTTAAAAAAATTCTCTCATTTTTAAGCTCTTGTGGCCTGAGCGATCTTTCCTTTTGCGTAAATATCACCATTTCTTCTTTCTTTGGAAGTGCTTAGAGCCATGCCTGGATTTCTTTATCCAGAACTTCTTGAAATGCTTATTCTTTCTGGAAGATTTTCCATAAGAACCATCACAGTTTTGTTTTGAATATTTGATCTTTAGCCTCTGGCGAGAATAGGCTGTGTCAAGTTCTCTGTTATCTTCAACATAAGTCTGGATCATTTGGTGTTTTATACACAATTCTTCAAGGCACAAATGGATTTCTTGTTAGATTTCTCCCAACGGGATATCCTAAATCCTCTTTTGTCTACTAAGAAAAGTTTTCTCAACCTGTTGAGATAATTCTTTGGAGATAAAGGTCAAGAAGACATGCTTCAGGTTTGGATTAGCTCCAATCTGATAAAAGAGCTTAATCATTTCTCGATAATGTTTATCGAGATGTTTTTTCTGGAGAGAGCAACATCTTCTTTAAAAAAAATTCTCTCATTTTAAGCTCTTGGAGGTTAGAAGGTTTTCCAACGAAGAAATGGTATATAAGAGTAATAACATGACCAAAGTTAGGTGAGAGTAAGAATTGAAGCTGGTCTTGTTCTGTCACGGATTGCCATCAATGTTTGAGGCTACGTGTAAACCTTGTGATGAAACCAAAAAGGACATCATACTTGTCCTGGTTGGTAAGAGCTTGGGCATTTAACCAAGTATGAAATTCTTCAAATCTTTTTGGCCATTTGTGATAGAGATTATCATCAATAGTAAAAAACTATTTTAATGCAGTAGATACATGCTGAGAGGGATTGTTTGGCTGAACAACCTCTGGTTTAGATGGGTTTGATTCCATATCCTGGTCTGGAGGATTGGCCATGAATATTGATGGAGTTACTGGTGCAATTGGAAAGGAATCAATGGCAGGGATGGAGAAGGATGAAGAGGATGAAAGGGACACCAAATCTGAATCAGTATCAAAGATGTTTGTAAAAACTGGTTCTACTGGAAACAAGATATGATCTGTTGGAATGACAAGATCAGGCCTTTGAATAGCAGGCTCAGGCTGTTGAATAGCAGGATTAGGCTGTGGTTGATTGCCCAAATCTCTTAGGAAAGATTCCAATGGATTGAACAACATCATTGATCTAGCTTTTCCTTTATAACAAATGAGGATTCTGCAGGCACTTTTTCCTTTCCCTTTTCCTTCCTTTTTCGATCCAATTCTTTGAGGCAATTTCGCATGTCTACCACATCTGTCTTGTCCTATCTGATAGGAACGTCTGTGAGGGTAGCAAAGATAGACGTCTGAGGTGGTGGAAGCAAATACTCCGTTCGTACCGTGGTCGGAAATGGATTAAAAGGATTGAAGCTTCCTTCTTCAAGCATCTGGATTTGCCTTTTGAGCTTCTCTATTTCCACCTTAGGACTTTCGAGATGGTGATACCCTAAATGTTGTCCGAATTCCAAGGCATAAAGCCTCTTTTGGAAATCGGAAAGCATCTTCTTGGTGGTTTCATCATATCTTCGAAGATCTTGTTGCACATTCACAATCTTGGAATCAATTGCTTTGAATGCATTATTATGTGCTAAAAGAGTCTCCGATTGCCAATTTAGGACAGCTTCAGCAACGGGAGTCCTTTTCTGCCTTCAATGTTCATCCACATAAGTGGGGGCAAGTATCTTAGGAGTATATGCCGATATCTGCCTTGTGGATCAATGAATTCTTCTAGAGCAAGAAATGAAAGTTTAGAATTTTCTCGAACAAGAGGGGGAAAGTCTGTTTCATGGAACATGGTTATGGAAGAACTCGGCGGTGTCTCAGTTGGAGCCTCAAGCGGGTAAGAATGCTTTTTTGCCCACTTTAGAATTGGCTTATAAAACGGGGAAAGAGCTGGTTTTTTCTAAGGAGGAGATGGAGGAGGTGATGGTGGTGGAGTTGGTGAGACTAGGGGTGGAGTAATGAACTCTAGTGGGGGAGTTGGTGCATAAGAAACCATAAACTGGAATTTGTCGCACTCACCAAGAGTATCAACGGAAGAGTTTCCATTCAAGTACCTTTGGTACATGGTATCCTTTGGCTTATTGTGTTTTCGTCGAGGTCTGGTAGTTGGGTCTACTTCGTCGGGAGAATTTGTACAATAAGAACATTGACAAAAAGGATCCTAGAAATAGTGACCATACTAGTCCTTATAGTAATGGACATGATGCCCATCACTTTTGAAATATTGAACAAACTTTTTTGGATCTGGCTCGGAAATTGACTCAGGAACACATGGTTCAATCATGAAAAGGTTTTGGAAGATAGAAGGACTTTCTTTCGTTTTTTTTTTCCCAAATTTGATGGAAATAGTTCCATCTTTCTTTCTGACGAACTCAGAGTTTGATGATTGGAAAGGCTTGTTGTTCTGATGCAACTTTTCATAGTTGGTGATCTAAGTCTCTAGAAGGAGCTTGGCTAACTTTTCTTTCGGAATTTGTCTGGGAACATGGATGCATGATGCTTGATCATTCTGCATGGAAATGAATAAAGCATCTTCATTTCCATTGTGGAAATTCAAATCAAGAGCATGGTTTTGCACTCGATAAACCATTTGGTAGTGTAGTGTTGCAGCAACAGAGTCAGCAGTTTGAGGAGCTCCAGTGAGCTGGATCTGAACTTTTAGAAAAGAAAGTAACTGGGGGTCTGAAAGAGCGATATTGAAGTTTGGATATAAAGTCACAAAGATTGTTCCTGCATTTAAAGTGGTTTGGACAATACCGATGCAAGCATGCTGGTATTCTAGGAATCGAGTATCCAATAATGCTATTCTTGCCATAACTGGCAAGCCCTTGCGACCATGAAAGGTAAGAGCAAGACGAATAGCCCCATAATAGACATGAGAATACCCTTGTTGGATCCATTGTCTGGGAAATTCTGGAGGAATCTGAAGAGCAACAAAGTACTCTTTTTCAGTGGCAGGAATGAGATGTTGGTCGAACTTAGAGGACTAGACATATTCCTACTATGCACAACCATCAAATTGGCCTCAGCCAAGCATTCCTGCCTACACTACAGGCTCCTCCCAGAATCAAGAGGAAGCATCCTCTTCAAACAAGATTCTCTCGCTAGATACACTTGTAGTACTTAAGCAAAAATATGAAGAACACCTCCTGGCAATGCATAGTTCGGATGACTTAGACTATGACTACAATGTTCGCGACGAACAAGACCGTTGAAGTCATTGTAGCAAGTTACTGTTCACTTTTACTGTAGCAGTAGGTTAGGGAAGTCACTGTTCATTGTCACTGTTCATACCATGCGAATAATTCCATACCGGAAGTTTCCAACGCGCCTTTGTTTGTTTCAGGACCCGTGAGCATGGTCTTTGTTTGTGTGAGACTTCTTATTGCCTATAAAAGGTAAGGATGATGTAATGTGTTGGGCAGAGTCCCTAAAACTAAAGTGAGTGTTTTATGAAAACTCTCCATGGTTTTCTAAATTTCTCTTCTTCTTCAGCTTAGTAGGATCCTCTGAGAAATAAAGCTCGGATAGTTAGAACTGTTACCATCCTAGCATCTCTGAGTGTCTCTAGGCTCTGAACTAAAGGGCAGAGTGGTTCTCTACTAAAAGGCTGTCCCTGAAGGGCTTGAACGGGAGTTGTTCGCCTACTGAGGGAAGACATACCTGCATTAATGGAGTTCAATTGGCTTAATTGGATCAAAATCGGACAATTTCTCCTTAAATCGTGCAACTTTTCTTTTCAACAAATTGCATAACTTTTGAATCCTCAATGACCACATGGAACAACGTTGACAAGAATTGGCTAGAACTGGTCAAAAACTAGTCAACCGGTGTGAACTGGTATGACCGGTCTAATTGTCTATCGGCGGGGCAGGTTGATTTGGCCCCTTGCCGCCAGTTCCGGACCTCCGGCAATTGATTGAAGGCTCCTCACCTCGTCAATTTTACCCATGTGCCTTTATATTTTCATGAGTTTGCAAATTAACCCCTGAATTTGGAAATTTGCGATTTAGCCCCTAATTAGGCCCTTAAGGCGCAATTCTTGTTTTAATTCCAAATGTTCACGAATCAGAAGCATCCGATTGATCATATGATATGTCTTAAATATGATTAGCCCTTTAAAAACTTAATTTGGCGAATAGATCCAGTTTTTGACCATCGGATTAAGCCAACAGCCAAGGTCGATCATTTTGGGATTAGTATAAAAGAATTTTTTCTCCAAATTTTGAAGGGGGCTAAGGGTGTGTTTGGTAACGATTCTGTTCCCGAAAGTAGACTCGATCGAAAATGATTTTTTTTTTATTCTATTCCCGGAATTGATTCGAGTAAAAGACCACGTTTGGTAACTTGTTCAAAATTTTTATTACGGAATAGAATTGCGTTTGATACCGTGCTCATTGATTCTATTCCAAATCAATTTCTTTTAATTTTTAAATAATTTTTTTCTTTTTTTCCTTTTATTCTTTTCTTTTTTTCCTTTTTTTCTTTTTTCTTTTGTTTTCCTTTTTTTCTTTTCTTTTTTTTTCTTTTTTTCCTATTCTTCTTCTTCTTCTTCTTGTGGCCGATCGTCGGTCCAACAAGCGCCGAACGAGGGTCGGCGACCTCCGGGAGCGTCGCCGGCCCTCGTCGGCCGAGCCTCGTCGTCAATCGGGGCGAGGCTTGCCCAGCCCCGGCGAGGCTCGGCCTCGCCCGATCTGGCGAGGCCGAGCCTCGTCGATGGCCGAGCGAGCCTCACCCGGCCCCGGTGAGGTCGGCCGGCCATCGGTTGGGTGGGCGTCGCTAGGCTTGCCCAGCCCCGGCGAGGCTGATCAAGCGAGGCCGAGCCTCACTGGTGGCCAGGCGGGCCCCGCCGAGGCTGGGTGAGGCTTGCCTGGCCACCGGCAAGGCTGGGCGAGCCTCGCCGGTGGCTAGGTAAGCCTCCGGCGAGCTCGCTGGACCTCGCTCTAGCTCCGGCGAGCCTCCGCGAGCTCGCCGGACTGCGGACGGCGACTGGCGGCAGCGGGCGGTGGCAGGTGGTGGACGACAGTCGTGGGATGGTGGAAGGGAAGAATAAGACTTGATTCTTTTTTTAATTCTCAGACCAAGAATCATATTTTTTTTTTATTCTCAATTATTATCCAAAACTAATTCTCGGAACAAATTTGTTCTTGGAACAAAACGTGATTCTATTCCCAGAGGCGATTTTGGGAACAAAAATCGAGAATCGACCTTGTTTGGATGGTTACCAAACAGTGCCTAATATTTTTGCAAATTCTCTCTCTCTCTCTCTCTCTCTCTCTCTCTTATCTTCTCTTCTCTTCTCGCCTCTCTCTCCTCTCTCTCCTCTCTCTCTAACTAAACCTCAATCTCGCTACCCTCTCGTTGGTCGCTTACCGGCCACCATTCACCCTTGATGGTCCCTTTCACTTCCTCTCTCAGTTCTTTGGCGACAGCCACTAGCTCTAGTGGTTGATTGATCGACCAAAGCTGATCCAAATGAGATTAGTTCAAAAAACTAGCGACCATGCCGGTTTTGAGTTTACCAGCTTGGTCGCCTGTCCGGCGACTTAGATCGGCAGCGCAACTCCCACCGATCATCCTTAGACACATCCCCAACCTTGGTGTGGTTGGGGATCGGCAGAATAGCTAGCGGATCTCCTCCGGTGGCTTAATCTTTCACCAGCATCCAAAGCCGGTTTGATCTGAACTGATTCCGTCTCTCGCACGAACCGGCGCTGTTCAGTGGATTTTCGCACCTCAGATCATCACCGTTCTGTCCCTGGGACTAACTTCAACCTTGTTGTGGTTGAGGTTCGAAGGATCCATCATCGAAGAGCCTCCAGTGGCCACTTCCTCAATCGGTGGTTAAAGCCAGTCCAAATTGGATCGGTTCTCCAACTTGAGTCCAAATTGGACTTCAACCAGTGCTGATATGAGCTTTTGACGATCCACGAAGGTTCTCTTGAGGATCCTTGAAGTTTGAGATTTGCTTCGGCGATGCTCATTTCACTTAGTCACGCTTAAATTCGATGAAAACGCAAAGGTTAGTTTTTAAAATTCGAATTCGACCAAGCGAGGTCAACATATTCTTTTGAGGCTAGGATTCGCAATTAGATCTATGAAATATACTTAGATCTGGCGATAATGTGATTATTCAATGATTGTCGAGGTTGAAGATTGATTGAGGATGAGTTTATGGTTGATTGGATGATTTTAGTGCTAATCTGTGATTTTTGTGTATCCGTGATATGGTTGCTGTTTAGCCTAAAAAGAGGCATTATATGACCTTATTTGATCTCCAGACCTTCTAGACTTAGAAAATATGTTCCAAGACATTCGATTTAATAAATTGAAAGTCTTGAACGGGCGACCTTTGACCCTCCAAAAACACCTTACAATCTACTCAATTCTGCAGTTTTTATGGTTGAATTTTGGTTCTATTTTGATTCTGATTTTAGATTTTTCTATTTTCATGCTGATTTTTGTGATTGATTTTTAACAAATTTGTCTTCGCGAGATTTGTTCCAAATTGTCTCGAAAATGTCATGTATTATTTCTAGATCTTTTGGATAGGTTTTGGTAGGTCAAAATTACTTAAAATCGATCAATTTGCCCCACATCAATCCAAGATGCATTTTGGTGAAGGTAAGCGTATAAATGAGTTCATTTGGTTTTAGGATTTCATGTTGTGTGCTTTCCAATGATATATGATTTGCATGATTTACTTGTCATTTGGTATGTCAATTGCATGTTTAAAAACGTGTAGGTTTTGTTGTAATTAGGATATTTAGTAACACGTATTTGTTTTGTCATTTTCATTATGATTCGTGTGATCTCAATTAGGCTCTGATGTCTTAACGAAAAACGCTTGTCATCATGCATTCTATATGCCAAATTTGTTAAACTTTTGCGTGTCCTTAGGTAACCAAAATCAAACATTTTCTGTTATGTTTAGGTTAAAATAGAGCCTTATCATGTGTGTACTTTTTATGCTCGTTTGGGTCTTTTAGAGACCAAATCTTGTGTCGATTCCTCCTTGATTATTACAGTGTGCATTACAAACTTTGTATGCATATGTGACTCATCATGATTGAGTATCATTTGATATGTGAACACTATACCTCAATTAGGCTAGTTGCATTTTGAAATCAAGTTTGTCCTTTTAGTCTTAAATCATCTTGCATTGTCATTGACTCGTATGATTCTTTTGCATGTCAACTTAGGATTAGATGTTTGCCCTAATCATTTGTCGCATCCAATTCTTTGTCATGTGAGAATTTCTTACCATTTGTGCATTGCATAAGTGATTTTAGGACTTATTAATGCATATTTGTGTTCAGGTTTATTAATGACTAATGTGCACACTTTTACAAACCTCAACTTTAGAGCACCGAATTGACTTCAATTAAACCAAACCCTTCTAGGAAGTTGTAGGGCACGCTTAGATCTTTCAAGTGTCATTAGTTTCGTGCAATTTGCTCATTGTTAGACCCATTTTCCATTTTTTCTAAACTAGGCTAGAATTATAACCTAAGAACGAATTCGGAAGCCTGTTTTCATCCCTATTTAGGCAGGCTTTTGCTATTTTTGTACCAATTTTTCAACTGAGATTCTTGAGTTGGACCCTTAACGAAGTTTGTTTATCATTCTTTTATCTTCATTATGGTGAAATTTCATAATTTTTAGATTTCGTTTGATAGGGTAAATCTCAGTTGCAATGACTTGATATTATGTTATTTAGTCAATTTCTTGATGTAAGTATGTGCATTACTGGATTTTTATAAAATTATGATTAACTTTTCCTAAGAAACTTTCCTCATGAAAGTTGTTCCATATCATGTTACGCATGCTGTGTAATTTTCTCAAAGGTAGATCATCAATGAGTTCCATTCAATTTTGATGATTTGACATGTTTTGTCCAAAATGTTCTGTTGTAAGCTTTTGTTGTGCTTGCTTATTTAGATTTTTAGGATAGTTTGTGCATGTAATTAGGATATATCATCTTCATGAAATTCGTTTCAAATTCTATGGTTTTCATTGTAGAAAGGCTTTCAATAAATGAATTGACCTTTCAATTATGATTTTCTCAATATCGATTGGAAATACTTGTCTTTGTACATTGAAATGTCTTTGATAAATGTGATGTTTCCAATGTCTGATGTTTAGAATCTTTTAAATACTTGATTTTGTTGGATGCAAAACTCGTGCAACCCCAAGATCTCCATAACCAGAACAAGAACACGCATAATTAAGTAAAAAGATTAACGCACCTGTTTTGGGATCCATCGTTCTTGAAGCGGAAGCGGAAAACTGATGTTCCACACGCAAGTCCTTCTCCTCTATTGCCTTCCGTATCACTGGCTCAATGAGGCGGCCCCCTCACCTTTAACGTTAGGTTAACGCTTTTTATGTGAGGATACATGTGAGAAATTAGGATTAGAGGAGGACTTGAGCACTATTTATAGAGTTTCCAGCCAAGCCCCCTCATTACGGGTCAGGCTCAACTCGGCCCACATTAGCTAGCCCCATATTAGACTAATTAAGAAACCTTCTATCTCATCTTAGACCAACCCCGTAAAACGGTAAATTACAATATCAATTAATGTAGTCCACATTAGGAAAACTCTTACATTCTCCCACTTGGACTATATTAATTGAAATTGTACTGTATGTGCGCACCTTGGTCTAGAGATAATTCTTAATAGTCAATCATATCCCATAAAGTCTCAAATACCAAATCATGGCGGTAACTGCATGTATACATACAAAGCCTTCCATGGTCACAAGTGCTTTCAACTTTATTGATATGGACTCAATATGGTAGTGTAGCAAATGGATAACATCTCTCATAGAGAGATCCCATTTGTCAGTCACCATTCTTTTACCTTAAGCGTCACAAAAAACTTGTGCCACTAGAGAATGTCTTTATGGTTCCAATGAACCCACATATGCCTTGTCCCTACGGTTAACCTTTCTTTATGTATAACAAGCATATGCACAAGGCTAATAAATGGATGCCCCTAGCCTTCACTCAAGGTTTATACAATATCTTGAGACTTTATTAATATGTATTCAACATAATAACAACACATTCAAAAATATTTTATCGAATGCAAAAGTTGATACATATCAAACCGTTACAAAGTGTAAACAAACACAGATGAAACCTTTATTAGAGTAAAGCCAAAATAGCTCCCACTAAACAACAGCATCTCATGATGCTCCTAGGCCCATGCTAATGACATGTCGTTCAAATACACATGGGCGTAAGCCTTTAGTTAGTGGATCTGCAACCATATCATTTTTGAAAATATGTTATATTATAACGTCACATTTATGTACCATTTCTTTATAATCAAAAATTTTGACCGCCATATATTTAGACCCCTTGAGACCTCTGTTGTTAATAAATAATACTACAAATTTATTTTCTCAATACAACCGTATGGGTCTATCCATAAAGTTAAAACGGTCAACTCCTTTATGAGGTTTTGGAGCCTAATAGCCCAAATAACAACCTAAAAGAATGTTACAAACTCTACTTACATAGTAGACATAGAACTTTATTTACTGCACTTCCTACTAACATAAAAATATGTATTCTGTTATTGATCTCATGTCATCATAACAGCCAGCAAAGTTTACATCTAAATACCCTACTAGCTGCAAGAATTAAACATATCTGTAAATTAGCATATAATCTCTTGTTCTCTTTAAGTACCTTAAAACCTTCTTAGCAGCAACCCAGTATGATTGATTTCTGCCTAGAAGTTCCGTCGCAAAGACGATATTTAGTCTAGTGCAAATTCGAGCACTGACACAAGGTACACCATTTAATTAGATTTTCTCAATATCTAAATAAGGATAATGTGATAGATTCAGTCCATCACCCTTAACAACAGGAGCAATTCCTAGCTTGTAATGATGTATATTGAATAATTCCAAAATACGATTAGCAAATGTCCTACGAGAAAATCTAATATAATATGGCAAAAACAATCCTTACGGACCTTAGTACAAAGGAAAATAAATTTCCTCTCACTGACCTTGCAGTATATTGAATTACTTTGTTCCCAATTGAACAAAATAACAACACTATGAAACTTTAATAATATCGTCTGGAAACTTGCTTAATGGCATGAATAAGATCTTTCAGTCTACACACAAGTTTATTCAAAACATGTGCTGCAAAATCTTCCGATTGCACTATATAGATTTTGTATTTATTTGGCGTAACTCCATATCAAAAATAAATTAATGCCACGTTCACTCTGAAAGAATCTTTAAAAGATACTAGAAAGAAATAATTATTTCTTCACTATAAACTATCCACCCCACTTTTAGAATGAAAACTTTATCTACCAATTTGGTTTTAAATTTCACAATCTTTCTTTGAAATTCTTTTAGTAGTGCAGTCAATTGGTAAACAACTTTTCAAATGTTCCTGAATGGAACGCTTCATGGACAGTAAGCAAATTTTATTGCTCTTTTCCCAAGTAGCAAATCATATGTCCTCAACTTAAAATTTGAAGCAGTAAAAACCTCAATAATAGTGGAGTTATTAATTACATAAAAGGTGACTGAAAAACGAGTAATGTATATAATTAGCATCATTTGAGCACTGTGTAACTTGACGTACAAGTACACATCCAGAGAGTTACATGCATAATCATATAATTACCTTTAGGCAGAATACATGACATGCAGTTGTACACTTCCCACATGATAGTGGTTATGAGAATATATTCTAACCTTCGTGAATTCATCACCTTTGGACATATGAACCACTAGGATCAGTCACTTCTCCACCACACCATCATGTATCCCTCCATGAACTAATACACAATCACCTCCTTTGGGAGTATGACCACACATTAGATCAGGAGACATCCCAATTATTATACAAGACCGAAATTTCTCAAATCTAATCAAGTGTGCCACTTTGGCGGTCACATTTCAATTGAATTCTTGAAACTCTCTCATACTAGGGATATAAACTTTACTTCTCACATACACCATATACATGTGATTTTAACTTTAGTGATAGGGGCAGTAAATCACTAAAATCACATATCATGCTAATTACATTACTTTATTCATTAATAAAAATTAATCATACATACATATTGATTGTTCAAATCATTTAATCAAATGAGATACGACATGACATCAATAGTATAAGATACAAATTCTTTTAATAAGGTTAATATTACGAAAAATCTTAAATTAATATATTTATGATAAATTTACTCAAAATTAATTTTTCGATCATAAAAACTACAAACTGGCACACACTATGATAAATTTACAATTCGTTAAATATTGCCGTCAAATTTCAAGTTGGATGACACGTGACGGTTGACGGGACAGATGTACCAATTTTGAGTTTTTGTGATATTAATTAAATTTAATGGGAACTAACGGATGATAAATTTATGTCAAATGTTTTAGTTTGAGATTTTTAATGATCAAAAAATTAATTTAGAATAAATTTATCATAAATATATTAATTTTGAATTTTCTACGATGTTAATCATTTTTTTACATCCCTTCTCTTTTGGTTATGTGTCAAATACGAAATAGCATATGAAATTATACTTGATTTTTGCGCATGGTTGCACGACTTTTGACCATTAAAGCAACCACTGTTGCTTCACCAAATCGAGAGAGAGAGAGAGAGAGAGTCACTACGTGATGGTGGAAAAGCGTAGAAAACCACCGCGGATTGCGAAAGCAAAAGTTTTATGAAATTATTCACGAGCGATGGGCCATCCACCAAGATTAGTCTAAAAGCCACTCCTCTCCCATTTTTGAAATAAATAATTTATCATTTGAAATATATCTAAGATTCTATTTATTTTGTCAAAAATGAAAGATTTGAAAAAAAATTTCTTAAAAATAATTGTTTATATTACTTAAAATAATAAATAAAAAATATTTCCGTTATCAATATTTTCATCATCCACTAAAAGATTTAAATATAAATTATTATCGATAACGGAAATATTTTTTATTGATTAATATTTCAAGTGATATAAACGATCGTTTTTGAGAAAATATTTTTTAATTGTTTATTTTTCATAAAACAAGCAAAGCCTAACATCTCAGCATGATGGAGTGATACAGAAGGATTAGGGTGGAAGAGAAAAGATTTAGGAAAATCATTCAAAATCTGGGATTGTGGGAAATTCCACAAATACTTTTCACTCTGTTCCATATATGCTATTTATATTGAGTAATAGTATAAAAAAAGAGTTTTTATTAACTCCGCTGTTAATGTAAAACACATTTGAAAATGTGCCGTCGGATGATTCATATGCAGCATAATTTAATTATATTGCTAACTTCAAATACTTATACCTTTCATCTAACGATGAACTTAATAATAATTTATAACATAAATTGTCATTGGTAACTTTTGATGTGAACCTTTGTCCTCTTTTAACCGCTAACACACACATTTCCTTTTTGATTTTTGATTTTTATGCATTTATTTTTCCTTTAGTCTGCCATGTTGCAATCAATGTGATGTCATGAGCAGTGCATATCTGCCACCTCATCTCCTTCTCATATGTTTAATTCTTTCGGAGTATTTCTTTATGATTTTTAAGTTTTTACATACGACATGCTTTTTTGAATTTTTGTTCGCGTTGTATATATCCATGTTTATTGAAAGCAGAGCATACTTTTTCCATTCAAAGTGCATGAAATATGGTCTAAATGACAGTGTTATTGATGATATTAAATCTTTAACGAGCCAAAGGTCTCGTTACTAAAGCTAATACACTTATTTTATCTAGGAAGAAGTACAAGGACAAAATGGTCATTAAGATGTCATTAAGTTCCTTTTTCGTTCTTTTCTACTCTTCAACCAAACAGGGAATGTCTAAACTCCATATTCATTTCCTTGCTATCCTTTCATAAACATCTAGATAACGATTAAATCAAATCCCTTCCCTTTTCGGTCTTTTCTCTCGCGAGGTCATGGTCAGCATACTTCCGCTCCTAGTCGCTTCGTCCAAACTAGTGTCAAGTCCAACTATATTCATGATTTCTCTTGTCTCAAAAAGGAGAAAAAGAGCTGCCCTATCTAAAGTTTGCATATGATAGTTTAGAAATAATGACTACATGGACACGAAAACATCGAGCACAAGCACATGATTAACCTGTTAACAGAAACAAAGAAAGCATGATTCTCTGCTTTTTTTCGTCGTTGAGTGGAAATCAGAAGGAAATGATGTAAGTATTGTCAAATAAAACTATACTCGAGTGTCCGTGTATCACTTCAATACAATAAAACAAACAATGGCTACTCTTTCTTTTTTCCTCTATCACAAGACACGATCTGAACTTCATGTATTCTGTCAAAAATATGAAATTATTGGCACTTAATAATACAATAACAGTGATTTTGTACCTTGCAGTGAACGAACCGTGCAAATACCGTTCATCGACAGGTGAGGTTATTCAAATTGAGTTGATTCGCTTTGTTACTTTTGTCCTCGTTGAGTTTTTATCAAATGCTTTATCGGGACCCTGGAATTGATCATATTTTCATCAATAAAAGACGTACCGAGAGCATACCAGTAAAGAGGAATTGTTCGAGGTAAACGAAAGGGGAAAAACCAGAAAGTTCTTTTTCAAGTAGAAGTTTAATTTGGCCAATGGCTGGGTAGGTTATGTGCTCCCTTCCTTGGAAAGAGTATAATATTTTGGTTGCTCTCCTTTGATGGGTGGAATCCCCATTTTCTCTTCTATTTTCATCATTTCTGGGACGTGATACGGTTGTCCGTTTGGCTCTGTTTTCATGTCGAGAATTCATGATAGAGAACTGACACGTTGGCTCGAATACTTCGTATTTTATCTTTCCGTTTAGAGTGATTCATGCCCTTAAGACTTTATGCCTTTAATCATTCCATTAGACCAATCACCTGAGTGTTGGATTGCATTCTTGTATGGTCCATGAAATGTATGGATTATTTTATAGGTCCGAGATTTATGTCTTTCAAAGCAAACTTCTTGTTTGAAAAGGTACTTTCAAAATTCCATCTCGCCCAATGTTGGTGTTTCTTTAAGGAACATCTCTAATCTGCTAAAACCGATGGCGATTATTTTAGAAACCCTGGCTCTTCCATGCGCAACAGGTCATGGAGCACGCAAATCTCTATGGAAACCGGACAAATGAGGGATTTAAAGATGCTATTTGTTTTGAGCGTTGTCGCTCGTATCCATGAAAAAATAAAGGGGATACCGCCAAATCGATTTTCGTGTGATCAATGTTAGTTCTCGAGGATGTCTTTCGGGGTTTTGTAGGAGAGAATATGGCTCAAAAAGTCCAAGGGAAAGATTGCAGTCATAAAAGGTCAAAAGCAAGCTCTAGCCCTAGGTTGAAGGGAAATTACTTTAAACGAGATCAGATTATTTAATTGATAAGACGGCCCTAGGGACTGTCTTTCTTGGTGTGAAAAGTCGAGTATAATATATCTCATGTAAAATGTATCTCATGTAACGTTATTTGGAAGATCTCCCAAAAGTATAGTTGCAAAAACATATGATTCTACACTTCTCTTCTTGGTTGTTGCAAATCACTTCTACTATCAAAGAAATATCATATGGTTAGTAAATAATATCGATCAAGTCCATCTTAATAATTGATCATGTAAGTCTCATGATGAGACTCTAGTCATGATGCTTTTAGTTCACATGGTTTATAGATCATGCGATGGCTTCTCTCTACGATAGAGGTTTTTGATTTGGCGAATTGGAACATTTTGTTAAATGTACTCGAGGATCTTAATTTTCTCGGGTTATTCATTTAGTGGATAAAGCTGTGTACCGCCTCATCATTGTTTTCTGTTATGGTTAATGGTAGACTTGAAGGCTGTTCTAACGAGAGAAAGGTTTATGAGAAGGAGACACTTTCTCACATTATCTTTTCGTTTTGGTTATTAATGTTCAGTGCAAGATGTTGGATTATGCTGCTAAGAAGAAATCACTCTCTTGTTACCCCTCGTTCTCTATACTTAAGCTAACACATCTATGCTTTGCTAACGATGCGATAGTGTTTCCTATGCTTTCACTCTCCAGTTTTTTTTTCGAAGGTTTATGGCATATTTGGATTGAAGTCAGATCATGCCAACTGTAAGCAATATTAGGATTCCACATATCCTCAAGGTTATGTGTTTATCTTCTTTAATAGAGTATATTCTTGATTGATTATATTTGATATTACGTTTATCTTGATATCTTAGATAATCATCTCATATAACTTATTAATAGGCCGGTGTAATCTTCATCCTAATATATTGAAGTATAAGGAAATTCCATATTCCTATCTCCGCATATTATTTATTCAACTTGGTATTGGAGTCTCCTTTCTTGAGACAACTTAGTGTATCGGGTGCACTTCGCACCCATTGCACCTCATGCACCCTAGAAATTTCTACCTTATCATTCTCAGCCTTGCACTCGATGCACCCCTAGTAATATAAATCCATCTTGCCCTCAATAGTGTTCACCCAAATGCCTTATATGTGTCTGACCAAGTGTCACGGTGGTGGTGTTACAATGTCGGTGACGTGTTCCCAAGTCAAGCTTTTCTTTTTCATGGAGGTATATTTCAAGGGAAAAGTACTAAAAAGGTCCCAAAGCTATTGCATTTATACCAATTTAGGGCCAGTTTGGTTCGGCTTTGGGCAAATGCCATTGGGAAAATGCAAATACCTTTGAGCTAAAGGGGTTTGTGAAAATGTAAATAGCATTTGGTAAATTCTAGTTTTAAAGTGCATTGTGAAATGACTTTGGGCAAAGTATTGTTCGGTAAAAATTGCATTTGGAATGGAATTTTGTTAAATTAAAAAACAAAAAAATTACAATTTTTTTTTTGAAGTCTCGACTTCTTGGACCGGCTAGATCTAGCTGCCGAACCGTCGGATCTGGCCGCCGGACGGCCCGATCGCCCCCAGTTGCTGTCGCCTGAGGTCGCCCACCTCAGGTGTGCGACCCTAGGCGTCGCGACCTCAGGCGGCCGACACTTGGGGTCGCCCGACCCGGCGACGCACGACCTCGGGTGGCCGCCGCCGGGGTAGCACGACCCGGTGATTGTCGCCGGGGTCGCGCGACCTCGGCGGCCGCCGGGTCACGTGATCCGAGCGTCGCCTGAGGTCCGGCGACAATCGCTGGGGTCGGGTGACCCTCAGGCGACGGTCGCCGGCATGCGCCACCCCTTGGCCGGCGGTCGTCGGCCTCCGATCAGCAGCGGTCAGTTGGAGAAGTTGGAGGAGATGAACAGTAACCGAGCTATTTGCATTCCCAAAATACAACTTCCCAAAGCACCTCAAGCCTTGCATTGAGCTAAAGTCCCTTGGAGCCATTTGGAGATGCAATTGCATCTTGCCAAAGTCGCCCAAAAAATCGAACCAAACACGTTTGCATTTGGCCAAGGGACTTTAGAGTCCCAAAGCACCTTCTGAAAGTCGAACCATAGTCTTTCAACCGGACCAATTTAGTCCTAAATATTTTTGCATAGGTACCAATTTAGTTTATCCGGTCAATTTAGGCTGGAAATCGCTGAAGTGGATACGACCGTCCTACGTGGCACGACCAGCGCCGAGATGAACATTTTAAAATAAATTCACTTTTTAAAAAAAAATTTCCTTTTTTTCTTATTTTTCCTTTTCATTTTCTTTCCTTTTTTTTCCTATTCTTTTTCTAACTGCTCTTTACTTCTCGGAAAGATTGAAGATAGTTTCATATAAGAGAAGATCTTGAAGGCCAAACATGAGAGAGAGAGAGAGAGAGAGAGAGAGAGAGAGAGAAATGTGCGATACATAGAATCCATATTTGCCCTGTCCTATGTCCTTTGTTGATATTCTTTCATTCCCTTAAGCTCTTCACTGTAACGTTTTTGCTAGCTTGTAATTATGTGAAAGATCAAGTGTACATGAGTGATAGTAACACTTGATTTTTGATAGTGTGATCTATAATCTGATAGGATTGGTGTTTATTGGTTATAACTTGTTTAGCAGATTACCAGTGTAATCTAAGCTCGAATTTTGGCTATTAGTGTGGACAATGGACGTAGGCTTGGTGATAAAGCTGAACCATTATATATCTTTGTGTGCTCCTGTCTTTCTCATTTTTGCATACCTTAGCACACAGTGTTTGCTTGACTTGATCTTTGCATGATAGTTGCTAATTTCTGCAAAATCATAATTTTTTTTTTTCAAAACAACCTATTCACCCTCTGTGACATCTTGATTTTCAAGTCTGTTTTCGATGAGATGGGCTTTTCATTGACGCGCCTATGGCCTTGTTCTCTGAGTTGGTCACTCACGAGATAACTAGTTTATTAAGTGAAGCTGTTAAGGAATCTAAACGCGACTGACTTGAGAATTTGACCAGAAATCGATTGATCGACCATATTAATCTTCAAGGGTCAATACGGCACCGTTAAAATCGATTAGAGACCGGAGATAGGTCGATTTGACAGAGGCATGCAATTTAGAGTGGGTGATTCCATCTAATTGCAAAATTCGTGTCGAACAACACTAAACCGACCCTTGTCAATTTTGTACCCTGTGCCTGTATTTGAGATCTTAAGATTTATTTGACAACCGAGAGTTGCCTATGAGTCGAAGATGCATGTTGTTGATCGAAAATAATCGACCACAGGTCAAAAGCACCAAAATTCCTAAAAGCTACCCGGTAGGTTAGATCACGCTAAAATCTCGTTCGGTTGAAATTAATCATGAAATTGAACTCAGTTTCAGAAATCGAAAGTTGTATTGTCACAATTTATATTAGGAACATTGACTCATCCTCCGAAGATTTTTCGGCAAGTTTGGATTTTCGGCGAAAAATCAAGAATTGGCGGAATTGGATCGGGAAAATTAGAGGACTGTTTTTTAGTGTACTTTTGGCATCCAAGATGGATTAATTGGCAAGGAAAAATGTGGTTTTGATGTGGGTACATTGGCTGGAATTTTTGGGACTTCAATTGGATGGAATAGAAGGAGAATTGAATGAAATTGAAGAGTAAATGTACAAATTCGTAGCCTTGGTGGGGTGCAACATTTGGGACACATGGGAAGCTTCTTGAGGAAGATTTGGGAGAGAGAAAGCTGCTGTGGATGAGGCTGAAGGTGGTGGGGGCATCACTCAAGTGTTTGAAGACCTTAGGGAGAGCATTGAAGGCTCTTGTCCCCTCAAGCTTTAGCAGACCTCTTCTCCTTCTTCCTCAGTTTTACTTTCTCCATTCTTGCTGTCTCGAGAGCTCAAAGAACCAGAGGAACTAGCTAGCCAAACCTGCCTGTTGCTCGCTCGTGCGCGCCTGTCGCCCGCAACAGCCGCACGCCGCCAGTTGCTGCCACCGCGAGCCCGAGCCAATGCTGGCCGCTCATTTGCTCGCTCCTGCTCGTCCCACATGCAAGCCCGTTGTCCATCCACCTTCCTCGACCATCTTAGGTCACCTGGAAACTGCACCACCACCGCTGTCCAGCCTCCGTTGCCCCAGCTCGCCCACTTGGCCGTTTCTAGCCGTTCCAGCCGCTAGAGTTGCTCGGTTCAGCCCCCTCGACCATCAAGCAAGAGCTGAAGTTCCAGCAAGATCTGAAACTTCGTGGCCCGTTTTAGGTCACTTCTAGGCCTCCCTTGGTGTCGCTCTAGACTCGAGTCTCGCCCGCCTTGGCGTTACCGTCGCCGTGGACTCGCCAGCTCGCAAATCCGGTGAGTTTACTCACTAAACTTTGTTTAGGAGGTTAATTATGCTTAAGGGTTGTTTAGATTATGCTAAGTATGGTTTAGGTGGTTAGATTAGTTTAGTAGAAGCTAATTAGATTATGTGGCTTGATTAGTTTAGTGGATAATTAATTAAAGCTAATTAGGCAATTAGATTAGTGTAAGCTTAATTAGGCTCTTAATTAATTATTTCGAATTTATTTAATTAATTTATATTAATATAAATTAATTAATAAATTTAATATTATTTAATTTAATTTTCGGAATATATTTAATTATTTATTATATTCCGAAAATTATACCGGGATAGTCAATCGTTAGAATTTCGTACTGATTGTTGTGGTGTGGTTAGTTTATGCAATTGATTGTTGAATTATGCAATTGTGTGGTGGTTGGAAAAGTTGATATTTAATTATAAAATACTGGGTGTCGGGTTTGGACACCGAAAATGTTTTTAGATACCATATGAAATAGTGGGACTTTAAAATGGAAGGATATCACTTTTTAAGGTTCGATCTGACCGTGTATCCACACAAGACTATTTTCCTGGATGTTTTTAATATGATAAAAATGGGCCAAGTGCATTATCTTAATTGAGACATTTAAGTGCAATGCACGATGTCTTGGCCGTGATTGATTGGTTGTGTGTTGGTGATGAGAACCCGTCACGAGCGTTTACGCCGGATGTTGCCCCTATATGGGATGCCCACACAACGAATGCCGGTCGCAGTAGATTCTGGACCGATACTCCTTTAGGAATGCCGTCAACATACTGACGAAGCTGTGCTCAATAGGGTGAGACGATGCCTGGCTACGCTAGTAGACTGCCGAACATGGAGTAGGCTGTGCCCTAGAGGGGCGAGCTTAACAATTGGAACGTATGATTGATTGAGCTAGATCCGTCTGATTATGAGACAAAACTGTGTGGCATGGTATGGGATGTGTCATAATGATTTGGCCTTATAATCGAAATCCTTGTGATTGATTGAGTTGAGTGAGGCGTTTCAATTGTTGTGTGCATCGATTTTTTGCAATGTGTATATGAACTGTGCTGACGTGCAAGAGGGAATTGAGGCGAGGTAAGTCATCTGTATTGTGTGGCTAGGCCATCCTTGGGTGTATTTCCTTCCTAATAGGGATTTAGGGGGTGAACTTGCTGAGATATTGTCTCACCCCGTCATGGGCTTAACTTTTCAAGTCCTTAGAGGGTGGTTGTGGAGGACCAAAGTCCCCGGAGCATGTGGAGGGAAAGTCCAAAGGATCGGCGAGTGTGTTCGACCAGTAGGTCGTAGGACATCTTCTTTTTGGGACCGATCTTTTGTACCTAAACCCAGTTGTTTATAAAAGTATGGCTTTTGTGAATTGTTGCCCTGTTTTTCTATCCCATGCTGTTTACTGTCAGGGGTTTATTGTTTTGCTTCCGCATGTGTTTATTTGATTGGATCGGTAACGCGTCCTGGGAACGTCGCAATTGTATTGACCACCGAGGGATGGGCGCACACTCGAGGTACGGGGTGTGACACCCTCCCTTTAGGTTGTATTGTTAGCCCTAACAATTGATATTAAAGTCTCGGTGCTTGTTATTTGAAGTGTATTTCTTTTGAGCATAAAGATTTCTTTTATGGCTAACTTTGGTGGTTTCTTTACAAATAATGTACAAGCTCCCATCAAACCGCCTTCTTTTGATGGAAGCAACTGTGGCTATTGGAAGGAAAGGATGCAATCCTACATTGAGGCAATAGATCTAGCAATGTGGGAAGTGATTGAGAATTGTCTAGCCATACCTGCTCAAGCTCCTGCTCAACGAGAAGGACAAAAAGCTCAAGTTGAAGATGCCGCAGCTCTTGCGGAAGAAGCTAAAAAAGCGGCCGCTAATGCTAAAGCCAAACATCTTTTGTATTATGCTTTGTTTCCATATGAACTTAATAGAATTTTCTCCTGTGTTATAGTCAAGGAAATTTGGGATTGAATCTTAGTAACATTTGAAGGAACCAACAGAGTGAATGACAAAAATGAACATTCTTCTTGGGCATCATGAGCTCTTATAACATTCGGAGATTGATGCGAGTGAGAGAAGAAAATTTCCATTCATTTTATTCACCTCATGATGCCAACTTATCTCCAATTTACCCGGTGCGGGGTGGTTCTTCACATGAGTAATTTGAACATTCGCAACTATTCGAGGCTCAAAGAGGCTTCAACAAAGGTTTACCTATAGTGTTTAAAACAGAGAAATGAATTACCTCTTGTCATTTCGGTCATCGTACCTTTCGTGAGATAACCTTTTACCTTGTGACATGGAATAAATAAATTGCTTAATTTAAACAAGCAATCTAACCTAAAACATGCAATATCATCAATGAAAATCAGTTAAAATTCTATCTAATCATTTTTGATTTTTTTATAGAAAAATATAATAAAAGATAATCACTTAATCGGATAACATCCACGCAATCCACAAAGGTTATCTTATCTGTTTAAATTTGGAAATAGAATAAACCGGTGATCATTTCTAGTGATTTTGAATATTGATGGGAGGTTTCTGTTTAAATTTGTAAACATGATAAATTAACAATTGTATCCAATGGTTATGAATAGGTTGGAAGATTTTTCGTGTTGTCGGGTATCATATTTCATAGTTAGAGATCGGATTGCTGTCCAAGCACGTTGTTAAGGGTGATATTTTAGATGTTTGTGGATATCGCATACTCGCCCAAAGATGGAAAAAACCAACAAAATAGGTAACAAATTTAAAGATCAAATTTAAAAATTATCTCACCTAATCTGTGGATAACTTTTCCAAATTCAAAATGACAACGGATCAGGTCTGAATAAATGGGGCCCAACGGCGGGGTCGACGACGGCGGTGGCTTGGACTGGTTGGTGGCGATGATGACTGCCGTGGTATGGCCAGCTGACGGGTGGTGGTGTCTCGACTTGGCTCACTAATGACCGGCAAAGGGGCTGTTTGCCGATATGGCTTGGCGAAAAAATCAACAAGTGAATCTCACAAGACAACCTACAAAACAAAAACTCGATGTTGCTGGTTCGATGTTTGCTCAAGGATTGTCGAGGGCAGCATGCTCGTTGACGGGCACTGGAACTCGTCGATGCAGGGCTTCTTGGCTGGTTTTCGGGGTGGATTGCAGGTAGTTCGATCCTTGTCGGCTGCTCTGTTGGGTTGCAAGATCCTTGACTTGTGGAAGTGGGCTGAGGTGCGTATCTGGGACAGCGAGATTCACAAGTGGCTGCGTGGTGCACCTGCAGAGGAGGCCCCTCGCTCACTAGAACAAGCAGAATGGCCGTCAGGTGTAAACAATATTTCAGTAATATGGGTCGAATCAGATATGCGTAGAGAAATTTACATTACGAATTGGGTAATAAACAAGTTAATGGATGAATTTAGGTTGGACTATTCATGACCTAGTCCAAACTTAACCCAATCCACCCCTTCGATAGGTCTAGACACTGGTGACAGATTTATATATTCCTATTGCTGGACTGTTGATAATTGTATTTTCTTCAATCTTTACCCGTGGATGCTATAGAAAAAAAATGCCCAATGTGTTTCACTAGGGAAACACTTCTGATATTGCCTGAAGTAGTTATTCGGTTTATGCTTCATAACTTTGGTATTCCTGGCTCCTTGAACGCCCAACACATTTGCCCGGTTTTACTTTGTTTTGATTCTTTAGGTTGTTTTTCTTTTTCCTTCACAGGTAATGCCTCATAACTTTTTCTCTTTTTAAGCCTCTACACTCTCATTTTTGTGGATTTCATGTTCTCGTCTCATGTAAATCCATTGGAGTTTCTCAATATAATCAGTGGATACTTCTACCTATGCTGAAGACTTTTGTTTATGGTCATGACTAGCATTCTTATTCTTTCTTTAAATATGATTCATTGCTTAAAGTAAAACTCTACGGTACAGGGGGAGTATTTGATCATTAGCACTCATTAGAACTTTCTCTGGCCTATTATTTTTGCGACTTGGCTAGGCATGATGGCATGATGGTCGACTTGTTTTCGCTGGCTGTTGCCTTTCTGGATCTTGTGCATAATGGTTTGACAGGGGGAGAGTTTAATTTTTTGACTCTCAAATCTTTGATGGTTCTCATGCCTATCAACTTGATACTATCAAGGTGGAAAGCAACGAAATCACTTAAATAGTCAAGTGTTCATTACAAGGCGAATAAGTTTTTGTAGTTGATCATCTGAAGTACTTTTGAGGAGGAGAGTATGGTCATTCTTGGGTCAGTTGTCAGTATATGTAAGAGCTCTCTTAGGCCGAGCTTTGGGCGTCTGTTGTTTTGATGATTCTTGTTATTCAACTCAGCTTAATTATTACATTAATATGAAATTACTCATCCATTCATCTACATCGATTAATGAGATAAATTCAATTTTATATTTTTTAAACTCCGTTCTTTTCTTCACGTGACAAATTTTTTAATTTTTATTTTTAATTTGTCCTTGAGTCACTTCTACAACAAAATTATTTTGTGATCCTTAATTTGTCTGGATATCCCTGAGATCAATAGACTATAGGAACTAGAAAAGAGCAGGGGCATGGTCCTTAATTTGTTTGGATATCCATTTGTTTCTTTTTTGAAGGATATGATGTTTAAGAAGGACTTCGGTGGGGACAGGCGTTGGTGGTTTGCTGCGGTGGCGAAGAGAGAGAGCGGTTCGCTAGTGGGGGCGGGAATGAATCAACGTCAAAGAAGAAAAATACAAATGAAGACAGAAGCAGAAGACTCGGTGGAGTGGGGCTGTCAATTTAGGGCGTCACGGATGAAGGGAACCGATGGAGAGAGAGAACGTGGACGGCTGGCATCTTTGACCGAACAGAAGAATAAAAGAAAAGCAGAAAAGCAGAAGAGCAGAAGGGTCGGGGGCAGTTGGCAAAAAAAAAAGGGAAGAGATAATGGAGAGTTTAAAGTCAAAGGGAAAAAGCAAGAGAAAAGAAATGGCAAGAGTGGTCGGCTGAATTCAATTCAAGTTGATCCATTCAAGATTTCTTCATGCCATTTGTGCATTACTTGAGTGAGTTTGAGGTTCATTAATGCATGCTTGTGCTTTGTTTTGTTTTGTTTTTTTTTTTCAATTACTTACATGCACACTTTTAAAGATCTTAGTCTTAGAGTATTAAATTGAGCTTGTTTGGACTCAAGCCCTTCTAGAAGTCGTAAAGCACATTTAGAGGTTTCTAATGTCACTAATTTCATATTGATTGCTCATTGTTAGGACCACTTTCCATTTTTTCTAATCTAAATTAGAATTTGGACATTGGATCAAATTCAGAGCCCTATTCTAAACCTTGTTTGGAATGACCTTTGACATTTTTGATTCATTGTTTCTATAAGGATTCTGCAATTGATCCTTTAATAAAACTTATTTGTCATCATGTTGCCTATATTATGTGAAAATTAGGTGATTTTTAGACTTGTTTTGATAGGACAAATCCCTATAATAATAACTCAATGTCTTACAATTTTGACAAGTTTTCTAATTTTTATAAATAATGCCTAGCTCATTAAGGAAAACTTTCTCATGAAAGTTGTTTGTTATCATGTCATGCATATTAGGAAATTCTGCCATAGCTAGATTGTTAATGGGTGTCATCCAATTTTGCTGATTTGTCATGCTTGGTTTGAAATTTTCTATATGAACTTAGTTGTGATTATTTAGCTAAACTACTTAGTTTAGTTCGTGCATGAATTTAGGCCATGCCATCTTCATGAAAATTGCTTTAAATTCTTTGATATTTGTTGTCAAATGGCTCCCAATGGATCAATTTTTCAAATCATATCTTGAAATCACTTTGGTATATGTGATGTTTCCAAAAATAACCTATTTAGGAAATCTTCTTTCAAAACTCTATTTGACATTGTGAAAAGAGACGGTTTGAGTTGTATTCAAAATGCTTGCGACACTCGTGAGTGCATTTATGCGAGCCCTGAGTTAGCCTTGGGAATTGAATGCCATTCATAATCGAGACATCACTTTGTCTCGAAACTTTTTGTGAATGATTTCAAAAAACGTATCTTTGAAATATCACATGTACCCTTATGCATATAATCACGCCATTAATTAGAGATGCCCGTGTTTGTTATTGGCGCATGCCCTTAGTAATAAGTGACCTGCCGATAGTTCACTTTCTTGCTTTATTGGTTAAAAAATAAGGTTAAAAAAAAAATCGCATGCATGTGACTTTTAGATGTATGATAGGATCGATGCATGATATTGAGTGATTGACTTTGGCATGATGTTGTGCTTTTGATTGTTTTGACGTGTATACTTGTTTCTTTCCATTGTATGTACCTAGTTATAGTTCTTAGACTACGTTTAGATTATGATCCTAAATATGAAGAGGACATGAAGACGGTGAAGGTCGATGTTTATTCCGACCATCATTCTGTACCATTCATCCCCGATATATGTCTTGGGTTCTTATTGTCTGTATAAGAGTTTAACAAGTTGTGGATTCTTTTCTTTCTTGTCCTTTAGTTCTATTTCTCTTTTTATCTTTCTTAGGATCGCATGATAGATTTACTACTTTCCTTGATTGTTTACTTAATGTCTCGCAATTTCAGTTCAACTGTTTGCTTTCTTTTCTCATTTTTTAGAAATACAATAGCATGTAAATGACCAACCACGCATGATCACCTAGTTTAGGATAAACGATTCTAAAAAATTAAAGAAGAAATGCATGGACATCTCAAGTAAACACAACATACTGTTAGGTACTGAAAGAGCGCTAATAGAAATATTACGTAACCCAAGTCTTTAAACCTAGATATCTGGTTACGTAAGAATTGAGGGAATACTCTCGACCCTAAATTGGGTTTTCTAGCTGACTCCCAAAAACGAGGATAGTGGTGACTCTCATCTTATTTCTAGGTTGTCTTAAACAACTAAACCGTATAAATGAATTCATCGCGAGGGGTATGGATCTTTAGAAAAGGTTTACAATTGTGATTTAGCACACCTGAGATGGTGAAGGCGATAAAGATGAAGTGATGCCATCTTTGGTGGATTTACATCTCGATAGGGCTATCATGGTTATAAAAGTACCCTTAAACTCACATTTACGTCCGAATTCATTTTCGACCTTAAAACTGTCGATTGGGACATATCATGATGTCGAGGTAGGGTCGCGACACTCCAATGTCATGCGGGATACGAGCTTGAAAGAGCTCACGATCACGATTAAGTGAATTCACAAGAGGTTCGTCCGTAGGGTGAGGTGATGACATTCCCTATGGTTGAGAACCGTGAGGGAATTTTCGAGGTCAAGTATCCCTAAACTTGACCTTTCCCCTTCCCGTCCTCGTGAGAGGGATCAGCGGCGAGATCGAGTCACGACAATTCTCTCCCATTCTTTGTCTTCATCATCCTCAACCGGATCAAACAAGTCTTTACAATATAACACGTCTTCCCTTTGAGACTTTCAAATAGAATAATTTGAGGCATTTAACTTAAACATTGTGCCACTAGTTTCCTTCATTAATAACTAGAGTCTCAACTCTAGCTCTAATACTACTTTGCTAGGGAGAACTAGGGACAACAATTCACCTCGAATTAAACTCAATCTAGGAGCAATTTCTCCCTTGAAACTAAATCCATTGAAATGATCTTAACCCCCAACAACAACCAATAATATATAACCTCACAATATGCGAAATGATAAGTAGACAAAATAAATAACGATACCAAGGATTTAACATGGAAAACCCAATACAGTTCAAACTATGGACTGCCCAAAAAGATCCACTAATAACTAGGAATAGTAGGATACACAAAGTATTTTTCTTTAGTCACATACTAGAGGCTTGACATCAACATTACAACCATATTTTCTCACCACATAGGTGGATAAATAAATTCATAGCAAGAAAGCTCTAGCCGCAATTGGAGAATTCAGAGGTGGAACCATCAACTCGTAGCCCTCGGTCTCATGAACAACATACTCATATTTGAGCTAATTCTGTAAACGTTTGGCCTTCGAATGAGGACCACAAATGTCACGCCCCGATCCTTGAATGTGTGCCCATCCCTTACCTGGTCGATTTTATAGCAACATCCCAGCACGCATCGCCGACCCTTTCGTTTAATATGCGCATGCGGAAGCATATAATAAGAATCCCCAGACAATAAAGCAATGGGATAGACAAGTAGGGCCATATTTTTCACGCTTTAAAAGCAACCACACTTATATACATTGCAAATCATGGTGCAAATATATACAATGTGAATCGTTAAGTCGGGTTCTAAACCACTGGCTCATAAAACAAATTCTGCAGAAAGGGAATCAACTCTCAGCAAAAGAGGATTGTCCTATTACTAACTAGTCCAATAGGATCATCAGTTCTTCATGCTTCACCTTCTACACTTCGGGCCTTTGGTCCTTCACCAATGCCATCTAAGGACCTGAAAATGGTTGTTCAATAACCAGTGAGACAACGTCTCAGCAAGTTCTACCCCTTAAAACCCGATTAAGAAGCCAATACACTTTCGAGGCTACCTAAACATAACACGAGTAAGAGGACTTACTTTGGCCTCAGTTCTTTCCTGCAAGTCAGTATATATCATATATACAAGAACCACATCAATTCACAACACTAGATCAAATCATTGATCAATCGACCTAGTCAATTACATGTCACCACGACCTTTCCCTCGGTTGGTACAATTAATACTATTTATAAGTCCGACCATAGTCCAGGACTGCTCACTCTAAGCTGATATATAGATGGTATAGCTCGCACTAGGCTGATAAATAGTGTACTACTTTCGCTAAGCTGATATATCGCCCGTAGGCTGATATAGTACACTAATAATGCTCCCTCTAAGCTGATCATATTGCTCTTGCTAAGCTGATTAGGTATACTGCTCTCACTAAACTGATATATTGCCCGTAGGCTGATATAGTATACCGGTACACTATTCTCGCTAAGCTGACATATCACTTGTAAGCTGATATAGTATATCATCCCGACCATTCAATCAATTCCATCTTTGATCATTCTCGATAAAATAGCCGTGTGTGGGGACACGGTCGGCGCTTTTAGCCAAAATATTATAATTTCACTTTTTTGAATATCCCACCAGTTTCAACAGCCCATAACATATTTTTGGCAATGTAAACTGACGCCCGGTAATTTTCCACTCAATTACCAAAATTAATCAATTTAGGAATAAAATCCTAAAATCATCTTTAAATCAATTCAACACAATTTAACACTCAAATAAATAGACAGATCACATCATCATGATCAACATAAAATTTCAGTCGTCGACTATCCTAGCTTAACTTTTGGAAAAATACATAATTAATTAAAAATTTAGGAAATTATTAAATAAATGCAATAAATCCAATTTAGGCTCGTAATGCCCGATTGGAAGCCGAGACTTACCCGGAAAATTACCGAGACCCGTTCAATAATTAATAGGACTTGTCTACTTGATAAGTATACTAGCCATTCTCCTAACATGCATAGGTAAATGCCTAATTTAATTATTATACTCTAATCTAACCACCTAATTGCACTTAATTAAATCTAATCAACCCCTAAGCATCATTAACCGACTAATAAGGGATTAGTGAGCAAAACTCACTTGTGCAAAGCGGAGACCGAAACACCGCGACGGCGATGCGACGGCGGCCAAAATCCAAATTTTCGGCGGTGTCGGCGGACACTTGGGCCGGGCCTACAAGGTAAAGTGAGGAAGAGAAATGGAGGAAGTTGCAGGTGTGAGGGAGATGGGCAGAAGGAAGAAAACGTGGAGGAGGAAAAAAATTGAGAGAAAAGTGAGCCAAGAGGAAGGCTTCGTCGCACGCCTGGGGGGGGGGATTTGGAGGAGAGAGAGAAGAATTAGTCAAAGGGAAATATCCAATTCATCATAGCTTAGGCCAAAAGTCCACACATATTATCCCTTGCATTGATGGTATGTCCCCCTTAATACTTTCCACCCAAATTTTCCACCAAAATAATCCAAATTGAAGCTAAAATTGAAGCCTTTCCCATGGATCCGAATTTCATAATCTAAGCTTCAATTTATTTACTCAATTCTCCAAATTGAGGCCCGATTTCGATGAAGAAAAGTCTCAAACAATTTTCTATAAGTCCCCGACATCCAAAGGCTCGGCTTAGAAGTCCAAATTTTCTTTAATTTGGCCCGTACGAATTTCCGCTAATTTTTTGCAATGTCCGAAACGGTTTTCCGCAAAAATCCCTAAATCTTTGAAAATTCTTTGGAGGATGAGTCGACATTCCTAAAATAGCTCGTGACACCACAAAACTTTCAATTTCTGAAATCGGGTTCGAATTCACGGTTAATTTCCATATGACGCGTTTTTTTAGCGTGACCTAGGGTACCAAGTAACTTTTAGAAATTTTTAGTGCAAATGACCTGTGGTCGATTTTGTTCGAGCCACAATGAACCCACTCGACATATTGGCGACTCTCGGTTGTCGAGAAAATCTCGGGGATTCAAATACGGACACATGGTACCAAAACTATAATAAAATCAATCTAGTGTTGGTTGACGAGAATTTTCCAATTCAGTGATGTCACCCACGATTAGCCACACATCTCAGTCGAACCAACCCATATCTAATCTCAAATCGATTTATCTGTGCCGTAATGATCTCGACAGATGAGCACGGTTGAGAAGCCGATTCCTGGTCGAATTCTCAAGTTTATTTGCCTTAAAATCCTTAATGTTTTCCCCAGATAGTCTAGTTATCTCGTGAGTGATCAGCTCTGAGAATAGCCCTATAAGCGCGTCAATGAAATATCCGATTTTTCCAGTAGAAAACAGGATTGAAAATTTGGGATGTCACAACAAAGTTGCAGCCCTCTTCTTTTCTTCTCTTCTCCCTGTTTTGATGGTTACTATTTTCTCTCTCTCCCCTCACTTTTTGGCCGCATCCATGCATGATCACTTCCGCTCTTTCTTTTTGTTTTTTGTTTTTTGACTTTTTGTTTCTTTTTTTATTTACATATTTATATAGTGGCCGGACCCCACAAATCAGGCGGACCCAACCAACAAGTTTAAACTGAAGGTGTGATCATGATACGCCATGATGAATTTGTTATATAGAGTATGTTTAAGAGAAAATGCAAACCACCTGAGGAAATAAAGCTAGCATGTGGTCAACCCACAAAGCACGTGATGCACAAGTAATATCTGCAAACGCAAATGCGAGCACACGCACGCCAATATAGATTATTTGATCAAATCAATCATGGACACCTCCTTTAAGATCACGGCTGCGATGCTTTCATCCATGTATTGAACAAAAATTTTATTGTACACTCTATAGACTATTGATCATGAGTTCTACACGATAAATTTTCTATTCCCTGCTAGTTGATTTGGACGAAATAATGTGATCTCATCTCTTGTTTACTTCATTTCTTAGAGAGAGCATATGAAGTGAATTGTTCATATTCTGTACTCATTCGTAAAGCAAGCACCCACATTAGACAATGACATGGAACTCATTATTAGTATAATGTATTGTCAATAACTTAAAGTCAGTGGAAAAATTGGTTGAGATTGTATGTTCGTGGTGAAAATGTATTGAACCACATGGTATGCATTAATTAAAATGATGTTCTTTTTCTTAGCGAAATGAATTTTCAAAGTTAGATTAAACAATTAATCTTATATTATACACGTGAAGCTACTTTAATCATCCGTAATACCTTTAAATGGTTACAGTCCTCAAGGATATTTATTTGTTAATTGGCATACGATGCACAAGTAATATCTACGAACGCACATACGTGCACGCACGCCCAAATGTAGATTATATCTAGTCAATCATAAATAGCTTTTATAATTGCGGCTGCAATGGTTTCGCGCATGACTTCAACTAAAATTTTATTGTGGATCATGAGTTCTACATGATGAGTTTTCTATTTTCTGCCAGTTGATTTGGACGAAATAATGCGATCTCATCTTTCGTTTACTTCAATTCTTAAAGAGAGCACATCATAAATAGCTTTTATAGATGCGGGTGCAATGGTTTCGCGCATGACTTCAACTAAAATTTTATTGTGCAATCTATAGACTATTGATCATGTGTTCTATATGATGAGTTCTCTACTTTCTGCCAGTTGATTTGGACGAAATAATGCGATCTCATCTTTCGTTTACTTCAATTCTTAAAGAGAGCACACGAAATGAGTTGCCACCTTACTAGTGTTTGTCAATAACAATTGCAGGATATTAAATTAGGGACATCAAAATTGGTTGGGGTTAGAGACGTGAAGCGATCTCGAACAATTAGGCAATGACATGCAGCCCATTCCTTGTGTTTTAAATGCATTGTCAATAATAATTGCTGGATATTAAATTAGAGGCATCAGAATTGGTTGGGGTTAGAGACGTCCAACTCGGGAATTAGCGAACCACTGAGGTTTACCTCAGTGGCCATCCTTCCAACATGAAAGGAGGAGGTGGGGGGTTCGAATTCCCACATTCTCAGGGGGGATTGGGGTGGAGACGAATTAGTTTCAGGAGTGGGTTTCGACTCCCACACCCTGTAAGGAGGCAGGGCAAAAGTCTGAGAGTGAGAGTTAGCATAAGCGTAGCGTAGGACCGACCAAAAAAAAAAAAACAAAACTTGGGAATTAGCGACTTATTCAAGTCTCACCAATGGACCAATTGCAGTATATTAAGTTAGAGCCACTTGCATAGACCAATAATCTGGACTTAAACAGCTCATGAGTTTGCAATGTACTTCAAGAGCCTCAAGGTTATTGAAAATAACCAAGTCAATTATCATAGATAACTATTTCCTAGCAATTTTGGATGACTTCTCCAAATCAGTGGTCCAATAAATAGAGAGGCGGAAAACCCATATTATTGCATACAACATCTGGTCCAAAGCCCAACATCTACTGAAGTTCCAAATGATGCTCGAGTTCTCTACCTTTTTCTTTATCCTTTCTTCTTTTCTCTTTCTGTTAAGCCTGATTAATAAGCTGGTCTTTAACAGACCTGCAACAAAAGGCTCAAATCTTAAGTTACCTCCCAGTCCGAAGAAGTTGCCAGTTATCGGAAATCTACACCAGATGATCGGTGAAATGCCACACCATCGCCTGAGCAAGTTGGGCAAGATATATGGACCGGTCTTCTATCTTCAACTCGGTGAGCTTTCTGTTGTAACAATCACAACCCCTGAAGCAGCCAAAGAGGTCCTAAAGACACAAGAGCTCACCTTTTCGGACCATCCACCATATCCAGTCGGTGAAATGATGAGTTATGAGAATTCGAGCATGGTCTTCGCTCCGTATGGAGAATTCTGGAGGCAAATCCGGAAGATTTGTGTAGTAGAACTCCTAGGGGCTAAAACTGTGCGGTCATTCCAATCGATAAGACATGAAGAGGTAAGCAATCTCATCGGACATATTGAGTCCTCGTCCGGTTTCCCTTTCAATCTCAGCAAGAAGATTTTTGCATGCATGAATTGCATTGTCTGCAAGGCATCTTTTGGCCAGTCGTGCGAACAACAAGATGAGTTCCTTTCATCACTTCATGAAGGACTGAGGCTCGCTGGAGGGTTCGGCATAGCCGAGGCTTTCCCATCACTCAGAATTCTTCATTACATTAGTGGAGTGAAACTTAAGACAAATAAAATAAAGCGAACATATGATAAAATCTTGAACACTATTCTTGCTGACCACAAAATGCGAAGAAAACACTTAGGTGGCCAAGCGGGTATGCCAGAGAAAGAAGATTTAGTGGATGTCCTGTTACGTCTTCAGGAGTCCAACGAGATGGGATTTCATCTTACTACTGATAACATTAAAGGCATCATCTTGGTAAGTCGTTTAATTACTCCTTAAAACATATCACTCGTTCTTTAACGAAAATTCACCTAATCACAGATCATTTCATGTACTCTCTCTATCACTTTCTTTGCTTTATTACATGCAATCTTTGCAGGAGATGATTGCTGCCGGAACTGACACATCATCTGCAGTGATAGAATGGGCAATGTCCGAAATGCTCAAGAACCCAAATGTGATGTCCAAGGCACAGAATGAGATACGGCAGGTTTTAAAGGAAAGGACCGCATTCAAGAATCAGATATCCAAGAACTCCATTACCTGAAGTATATTATCAAAGAAACACTCAGAATGCACCCATCAACACCATTGGTCCCCAGAGCACCGAGGCAAGGATGCAAGGTGAACGGATATGATATTCCTATGAACTCAAGAGTCCTTATCCATGCATATGCTATAGGAAGAGATCCGAGCTATTGGACAAATCAGGAGAAATTCGAGCCAGAGAGGTTTATCAATTCTTCAGTTGATTATAAGGGGATGCACTATCAGCTTCTACCGTTTGGATCTGGTCGGAGGATGTGTCCAGGCATGGCATTTGCGACAGCCAACATTGAAATTACACTAGCATCATTGTTATATCATTTTGACTGGAAGCTAGCAAACGGGCAAGAGCCGGAACAACTCGACATGACTGAAGTTTTTGGTCCGACAATCAAAAGAAAGGATGATTTGTATGTGATTGCTTCACCCCGTACTTCGATCTAAGCTTGACGAAGAAGGCATGTGGAAGGCCGTACCTCAAGTCGTTGGGGAAAATGCACTATTCAAAAACTTCGTGTGACCTTATGTTGAAATAAGATTTAAGGTTGTTTGTAGTTCTGAACCAAAAGTTTAAATGACACCCGACCTGTCTCTTCTCCGGCAATCAAATCATTCATTCGTTAAAAACAAGAAAATAACATCAACCCATGATGAAATAAGGGACCTGGATGGGTGATTGCTAGGATGGACGTGCGAGTTATGTTAAAAAAGTCCCACATAGGAAAATTGGTGTAGTGTTGAGCAATTAATAAATATGATAGTTGGTGCAAAACTTATTGACTTAAGCTTTTCAATGAAGGTGAGTCCGGCAAGCTCAAATTTGGGTTCTCTCTTAGTGGTCTCTTCAATTAAAGGTATTGGACTTCTATTGAGCGCTGCCAAAAAAATGGTATCGAAGCATTGGCTCTTGCTTGATTTCTATGCCTTGCGTTAAACGATGAAATGAATATGAGTAGAATGACTACACTGAATAGTTTGAATTATCATATTTGGAAAGGAAATATAAAAGGGCCTTTGTATGGGAAGGCTTATTATTTGCCCGTGTTTGCTAATGAGAAATCCTGATAATAAAACCGATATTGAATGGACTATATTTCATCATCAAGTGTGTGGTAACATTAGGCACTGGGTGGATAATAATGTTTTGAAGCATATCATTGAGGAAATTGTTGGGGCTAACAATACAAATAAGAGGGAGGTGAATAGGTTGAGTGAAGATAATAATAAATTTTCATGAAATATTAAACCTGTCACGCCCCGAACCTCGAGCACGTGCACATCCCTCGGTGGTCGATAAAATTTGTGACGTCTCAGGACGCGTTGCTGACCCATTCATCTTATTGCACATGCGGAAGCGTATAAACAATCCCCAGACAACACAGATATGGGATAGAAAAGCAGGATACAAATTTCACAAAACACTCTTATAAACAAACCAAGTCTATACACAAGTCTATGTCCAAAAAGAAAACCCTACGCCCCCTACACCTCAAACCCTTCAACCTCGGGCTCTGGATTCTCCACACTAGGGACCTGAAAATGGTAACCCACGACAGGGTGAGACAATATCTCAGCAAGTTCACCCCCTAAACCCCGATTAGGAAGGAAATACGCCTAGAGGTAGTCTAAGTATACAATATAGAAGACTCACCTCGCCTTAGCACCTCCCTGCACATTAGTATAGTTCATATACATATGCATACCACAAACATATTGAACAACTGGAACACTGCACATCAATCATCAAATACTCACAGAGATCCCGATTATAAGATCAAATCGTTAGGACACGTCTCATTCCGTGCCACACAATTCCGTCCCATAATCAGGCGCGGCTATTTCAATTACTCATGCATGTTCTAGTTCTTAAGGCCCATAGGCCACGGTCAACTCCCCAATTGACGGTACAGCTAACTCCCCAGTCAGCGATCTGGTCAACTTCCCAATCGACAATCCAGTCAACTCCCCAGTCGACAGCCTGGCTAACTCCCTAGTTGCCAGTATGGTTTCATGGCCCCGGCCAACTCCCCAGTTGATGGTACGGTATCGTCTCCCCGACTCCCGACGGGTGACGGGTCCTGATCGTAACCACACGCACATTCAATCACGGGCAAGGATATCGTGCTTTGCACTCAAATACGTCAATTTAAATAATGTGTTTGGCCTATTTTCTTAATATTAAGAACACCTGGTAAAATAATCGTGTGTGGGTACACGATCAGATTGAGCCATAAAGAGTGATTTCCTTCCTTTTTTAAAAATCTCAATATTTGATATAGTACTCAAAAATATTATCGATGTCAAAATTCGACACCCGGTATTTTCTAATTAAATATCAAAAACTCCTATTTTTGAAATAATAAATCACCAATCATCAATCGGCGTCAATTGCATAAATTAGCAATCAATTGCACAATTTAACCACACCACGACATTCAGCACAAAATTCCAACTATCGGCTATCCCGGTATAATTTCCAGAAAATATTAGTTAATTAATAAATTACAAAATAAATTAAATAAATGCAAAATAATCACATAAATGACTAATTAAGCTAAATATGCTAATCTTACCACCTAATTGGACCTAGAAAAATAATGTACCATACTAATTAAATACTACAATCTAATTAACCATTAACTAATCTAATCTAACCACCTAACAATCCTAATTAACCAACTAAATCACTAACTAAACTAAACTAACCACCTAAACCAAGCTTAGCCTAATCTAATTACCTATTAAGCATCATTAACCTCCTAAGCAAGGTTTAGCAAGAAAACTCACCGGATTAGCGGGCTGGACTCAAGCCTGGAGCGACACCCAACAGGCTTGGAAGGGCCCAAAAACAGGCCACAAAGCCTCACGGCCACCACTGTCCTTCGGTTTTGTGGTTGACCGAAGGGGCTAGAATGGCTGGAAACGGTAAGTCGGGACGGCGGACGGCAGCGGGGACGGCTACGGCGACTATGGCGGCTCGGGGACGTGATGGCTAGCCTGAATGACGGACGGCGGGGCGGCACACGGATTGGACTCGAGCATGGAGAAGTGGAGAAGGAGGCAAACGCACGAGCTTGGGGGCAACGGCGAGCGGCACGGCGTGCAAGCGCTGAACCGGCGTGCTACTTCGGCGGTTCAGGTGGCAAGGCTGGCAGGTTCTCTGGTCTTCTCTGCTGGTTCTTAAGCTCAAAACAACAACAACCATGGAGAAAGGAGCAGCAAGGAGGAAGAAGAAGGGCTCAGCTGAAGGGGGACCACAAATGGCCTCCAAAGTTTTGCCAAAATATCACAAACTCTCAAGTGATATGCCCCACCAGCCCACAGCTGCCATCCTTAGCCAAAATCCTTCCTCAAGCTTCCCAAACAAGTCTCCCAAATTGTCCAAAAGTTGCTGCCCACCTTGGCCTACGAATTTGTAACATTCCCTCTCCAATTTCATTCAATTCCAACTCAAATCAACCCAAATTGGTGCCAATAAATATAGACAAGGTGTCCACATCCATCCCATGATTTTTCCTCATCCATTGAACCAACTTGACGGCCAAAAGTGCAACAAAAAATGACCCTCTTAATTTCCCGGTCCAAAAACACCCAACATTGAATTTTTGAGAAAAATCTTCGGAGGATGAGTTAACGTTCCTAAAATAAACTGTGACGTGACAGAACTTTCAATTTCTTAAATCGAGTTCAATTTCATGGTTAATTTCAACCGGGCGCGATTTTAGCATGACTTAACCTACTGGTTAGCTTTTAGGAATTTTCTGCGCATTTGACCTGTGGTCGATTATTTTCGACCCACATTGTACATCTTCGACTCATTGGCGACTCTCAATTATCGTGAAAATCTCGAGATTTCAAATACGGGCACAAGGTACAGATATGCCAAAAAAATCGATTTATTGCCGTTCGACAGAAATTTTGTAATTAGGTGGAATCACCCACGCTCTAATCACATACCTTTGTCGAATCGACCTATCTCCGGTCTTTGATCAAATTTGACGGTGCTGTATTGAGCCTTGCAAATTAGCACGGTTGAGCAGTCGATTTCTAGTCGAATTCTCAAGCCTATTGCGTTTAGATTCCTTAACAGCTTCACCTGATAGACTAGTTATCTTATGAGTAATCAGCTCAGGGAAAAGAACTATAGGCACGTTGATGAAAAGCCCAACTCATTCAACCGAAAACAAAATCAGAAAATCACGGTCACAAAACCATCACTGGAAATTATGATCAAGGATTACTCTATCAATCACCATCTACTTCGGAGATACCTACTTCGCCTAGCAGCACGATGCTTGTATTGCTCTCCTACAACCCTGTTTCGCCTTCTTCCTCTTAGTCTTTTGTTTGACACAAGAAAGAAAGGCAGAAAATTCCTTTCTTGTGTCAAAGAAAACCGGTTTTTGATCCCGTTAGTATCTTGGTTACATAGATGCTTTTTATACAATATCCTTCACTTAGGGTATAAGAGGACTAGCTAATACTGATAACAAATAATGTAATTAAGAGTGATACAAATAAAAAAGATAAACCTAATCGAGTGTGTTGATAATTAAGAAATAGAAGATAGCACACTGAGTTTTTTATTGGTTCGAACTCCCACATTTGCCACCTGACTGTCGCGACCTCCTTTTTCGGGTGCCTTTACGCACGGGCATGAGCGGAGGCTAATGTCTCACAAAGTATTAAGCTTAGTGCGGGCTCTACCAAGTCTATCAATTCACAACTTATAATTCAAATTTTTAACCTACATGTCATGCCCCAACCCGCTTCGAGCACGCGACACCCTTGGCTTCCATACTTATGGTCATTCGATTGCGACTGTGGCATCCTAAAATTTCATAACGATCCCTAGATACACTGCGACCCCTGAAAAGGTATCGGAAGCACCAACGGACTATATTGTAGTCATTAGACCGACGGATTCCAATTAAACAAGACCGAACATTGAATGGACTATTGTTTTGATTTGGAAATGTATCTTATATATAAGTGTGATCAAGGATTGTACTAAAGGATAAATTGACAAGGAATTTTCTGTTCTTGGCCATGTACTCTATAAGTTGGATTTTCATCGATTAATGTTGCAATTTTATATGGCCATGTGAGTATTTGAGATTATGAAATTAAGTGGGGATTAAAGTAGATTATTAAGAGCAAATATGGGCTGATTTAATTAAGGCCTAAGACAACCCAAAAGTAGCCCACAAAGCCCCCACCATTCGGCCGACCAAGGCCCGACCCAAGAAGCTCTTGAAGCCGTTGATCGAAGGAGGGAGAGGGAAACCGAATGGTGGCCACGCCACTTCCTCCACTTGTCATCCTCTTGCAGCCAAGTGTCCTTGCATGCAAACCTAATGATTGCTAACCATGATGCAACTGGAGGATTGAGAGAGAGAGGGGGAGACAAATTGCTCGAGGAACCGAGAGAGAGAGAGAGAGAGAGAGAGAGAGAGAGAGAGAGAGAGAGAGAGAGAGAGAGAGAGAGAGAGAGAGAGAGAGAGTGAAGTCGAGGGAGAGAGTGGAACCAAGATAGATTTGTGAGGATACATCGGCTAGGGGAAGAGGAAGGCCGTCATCCACCGTCGACGCCGCCTAGCTGCCGCCGTCGATCAAGCTTGCTGAAGCCTCAAGTTGCCGTTTGCTTGCTGTGAACTTAAGGCAAGTGAAGTCCCTTGATCTACATGATGCTTGCTGTGGTTGTGTGTGAAGTAGATTTCGGATGAGCTAGGTGTTAGGATTTTCGAAATTTTGGGAGTAGTACCTTGAGCTACTAAACTGTTCTATGGAAAACAGTTTGACCTCTGGTGATGCCACGAGTTGTAGGTAATTATCTAGTTGATATCTTACTTTGTGTCCTTGATGAAAGTTGTAGAGAACTTCTTGAAGAGTAACGTATCAAAATTTGAGGGGAAACGGACAAGTATTTTTTGCTGAAACCAATTTTCTTCAAAGATACTAGATCTGGAAACTGTTATGTTGATCCCTTGCGATGCTATGAATTTTGTACAATTATCCCGTCCGAATTTGATTTTGTGTCCTTGATAAGAGTTGTAGATGACATCTTGAGGAGCAACATACTAAAATTTGAGGATAAACGGACAAGTATTGATTGGGGAAATGATTTTTCTTTGAAAGGGATAAATCTGGAGATTGAACCAAGGGTTAGGGTGAGTTATAATAATTATATCTTTTAATCCAGAATGAATTAGACTTTGATTTCTTCATGGGACTTTTACCTCTAGGTCTCAAATATAATATGTTAAAATATCAGAATTTTCGGAGTTAATTTAAGGATTTAATCAAAATTATTTCCGAAACTGTGCAAAAGTGGTGTTGGAATTTCTTTTGCTGTGATGTATGGACCTATGCGATTGATATGAAACTTTCTTGACATGGTGTTCTTCATGAAACCTCTTTCTCTAGGTCTTGTTTACATCATGTTAAATTTTTAGAATTTATTAATATCGTTTACTAATTTTTCCAGAATTTTAGTTAAAGGAATGCATTCTGTTTTATTCGAAAATTGTCTTATTTTTAAGAACAAATAAATTACTCTATGGGATGTGGTATTCTGAGTTGCTATCTATTTAGCATGTGTGGTGACAATTATGCATTTCATATGACATCAAAATTGATGAAATTTTATAAAATTAAATGAAATTTTTGGCATTATTGCATCAAATGGCATATTTCCAAAGTGAGATATATCCATGTGTAATGATAATGATGATATCGTCGGACGGCTAAGTCGACGATGCCCCGGGAGTGTCGGAATGCCCGGAGGTGTGTGCCGGATGTCCTCGGGAGTTTTGAGATGCCCGGAGGTGTGTGCCGGAGTTCCTCGTGATGCCAGTTGGGGTGCGAGATGCCCGGAGGTGCGTGCCGAAGGTTCCTCGCGATTCCAGGTTGGGTGCAAGAGATATGAGGAATGCAAACACTGGTCCCTAGAAAAAAAATGAGATCCTTTTGAAAAATCAATATGGAAATTGAATCATGCGCATGTGTGTGCACATGGCCTGGTGTATTGTCTTTGACCTTGAATTGGTATTGTATGATTTTTGGAAGTGTGATCATCAAGGCATTGAATGGATCTCATGGAGATATATGCACGACCGCATGGAGATATATGCACGATCGCATGGAGATATATGCATGACTGCATGGTGATGTATGCTTGAGTGCATGAATGATATGTGCTTTACTTGTGATACCTCGGTTGTCTTGCTTGTTGCATTATGTAGTTTGATGGATCTTTACTGCTGAGTGGTTGTACTCACCCCTTTTTGGGGACTAACATTTCAGATTGAGAGATGCCTCTGTTACCCGTCACTCGTGGCACATTTTTATGGCGTTCCTGTTGATGTTGAGTACTCATGTTCGGAGCACATCTATGTGGGTGTCTGTGGACTAGTGTTCATTCATGTCCGAGTCTTAGCCATGTAAGACGTGGGTCTACCTGATGGCCCCGTGGTACAAGAGTTTCTATCTATGCATGTTCGTCGAGACGGGATCATGATGGGGATGCTGCCACCACCGCCAGCCGATGGACTGGGCTGGGTGTGATGATGCTGGTGATGGGTAATGGAAGACACTTTTTGGATGGCCGACACTGATGATGGATCGTTGATCATGACCGCTGTAGAGTCGGGTACTTTTGATTATAGCCAAGCTCAGTGAAGCCTTGGCCTTTTGATGTACCGACTCATGATATCCATCAAAGTTATGTAAATAAAAGTGGTTCGGCCCTATCTTTTATATGATGTGTAGTTGGTGTGCATTACATTATGTTGTTGGAGTATGGGATGGGGAAATTTGATTATGCTTCCGTTATATGAACTGCGCTGGGACCAATTTGAATAATTTAACCCCTAGGACTTATGGACCCGCTATAATTAAATGGTATCAGAGTGATATGTTGATAGGATAAGTGAAAGGCGAGTGACTTGTAGCGACCCTAACGGATTGGGGGCCGTCGAGGGGTGCCACAGGCGGGTTTTGGTATCAGAGCGAAGGTTTATATATGGAGTGATAAGGAGCCTCATCTGGAAGTTGAGGAATATGATGACAATGCACACCATAGGATACTAACTAGGATAGCTGACTAACTATGAACAACGGGTGATGGGTATTCACTCGTAGATCCCTAGAAATTTTTATGAGTTTCTTTTAGGTGCCAGTAACATGTTTATGTTACTTATATATAGTAGTAGTAGCTTTAAATAAAGCCATTGAGTCACAGACTATTCTTGAGGCAAATGCTTGAAAACTGTAGGAAAGTCATGGTATGAGCTGGAAGTTCTCATCCATCAAGGGCTGAAGCCTGAAGCCTCTGCTGCAAGGGCTGAACCCCGAATGGAAGACATCCTGTAGGTATCGGCCAATATAGGAAATCTGATGGAAAGACAAGCGCAGCAACAACCCGGAGTAGAACGTTGCCCTCAAGGATTGGTGGACCAATTTCTGAAGCTGAAACCACCTAAGTTTAGTGGAACAGGAAGTCCTGAGGAGGCAGAACATTGGATAGATGGAATGGAACGAATTTTCCGATTGTTGAACTACAACGATGCTGAGAAAATAACTTTGGCAGAGTACTAGCTGGAGGGAAATGCAAAGTTTTGGTGGAGAGCTTCAAGGGACATGATCTTTCCACCAGGTACTGATATAAATTAGGACGAATTTGTTAGAGCTTTCAATAGAAAGCATTTTTCTAATTGTGCCAGGGATAAGAAGATTACTGAATTTGTTCAGTTGGAACAAAGGGAGCTGACAGTAGACCAGTATGAGGCAAAATTTTCTGAATTGTCTAGGTATGCTCCCAGGCTGATTGAGGATATAGAGGAAAAGGCTAAGAGATTCCTGAAAGGGTTGAGGACTGATATCAGAAAGCAATTGGTGCCTTTGAACATAAGAGATTATAATGAAATTTATGAAAGGGCACAGTTGGTGGAACAGGAATTGATGAGAGAGCAATCAGAGTCTAAGAGACAGTTGGCCTTTAGTGATATCAGACGGGGTAAGAGACCCTATCCTGGTCAAGGTTAGACCTGGAAACCTAATAAGAAGAGTAATTTTTGAAACTTTGGAAAAGCCAGGGATGCCCTAAACATAGGAAAAACACCCTATCAAAATAATGCTTGTCGAAGATGCGATGGGCAACATGGCCCAGGACCTTGCAATGGACGATTGAAATGCAATGGTTGTGGACAAGTAGGTCACCTCAAGAAAGATTGTCCACGAGAGAGATCACAGTTGAGCGCCGGCTCAGTGCGGCAAGTGAACAAAGTAGTACCGGACCAAATTTGTCAAGGAATTCACAAAGACCACCGGCACAAGGGAGGGTGTATGCAATCACCCAAGAGGAAGTGGAAGCTTCCAAAAATGTTATCTCAGGTACGATCCATATAAATGATAAAAAGGCATATGCATTGTTCGATACGGGTGCTACCCATTCTTTTGTATCTGAAAGATATAGACAGTTAAATAAGTTAGAAACTACATCTCTTGAGACGCCTCTTTGTGTTTCTACGCCTTTAAAGAACATGGTATTGTCTATGCTGGTGTGTGGAAAATGTAAGATAACAATAGGAGGAAGGGATATGGAAATAGATCTAGTCGTAATGGCTATGTATGACTTTGATGTTATCATAGGAATGGACTGGCTCCATAAGTATCGAGCTAAGCTGGATTGTTATAAGAAAGTGATCCAGTTCATGTTACCTGACCAGTCTAGTTTTGAATTTTTCGGAGGTCAGACAAGCCCCTCTATAGCCATTATTTCAATGGTAAAAGCTCATAAACTACTTGACGAAGGATGTCAAGGATATCTAGCGATAGTAAGAGATCTTACTAAGAAAGAGGCTAAAATCGATGAGATTCAAATAGTCAGGGAATTTCAGGATGTGTTTCCTGAGGAGTTGCCTAGATTACCGCTGGAACGAGAGATTGAGTTTGAAATTGAACTAATGCCTGGAACTGGACCAATATCGAAAGTCCCATATAGAATGGCCTTAATGGAACTGAAGGAATTGAAGGTGCAACTACAAGAATTGCTTGATAAGGGATTTATTAGGCCAAGTGTTTCTCATTTGGGTGCACCGGCCCTATTTGTGAAAAAGAAGGATGGGTCGATGTGTTTATGTATTGACTATAGACAGCTGAACCAGGTGACTATAAAGAATAAGTATCCCTTGCCTAGAATTGATGATTTATTTGATCAATTGCAAGGAAGTTCAGTCTTTTCAAAAATTAACTTCAGATCAGGATACCATCAGTTAAGGATAAAGAAAGAAGACATTCCTAAGATTGCATTTAGGACTCGTTATGGACATTATGAGTTCCTGGTTATGCCATTTGGATTAACGAATGCACCAGCGGCATTCATGGATTTAATGAATAGGATATTTAAACCTTATCTGGATCAATTTGTGATCGTCTTCATTGATGACATCCTGATATATTCTAGAGGACCTAAAGAGCATGAGCGACACCTGAAGATAACGCTGCAAACACTAAGAGATCATAGATTGTACGCCAAATTCAGTAAGTGTGAATTCTGGCTAGATCAGATAATATTTTTAGGACATGTGGTGTCGAGAAATGGAATTGCAGTAGACCCTGCAAAAGTTGAGATGGTAATGAACTGGCCGAGACCGACGACACCAACCAAAATACGAAGTTTCTTGGAACTGGCTGGTTATTATAGGAGGTTTATTGAAGGATTCTCACAATTGGCAGGCCCTTTAACGAAATTAACTCAAAAGAATGTAAAGTTTGAATGGAGTGGAGAATGTGAAAGAAGCTTTCAGGAACTTAAAAGGAAATTAACTACAGCCCCAATTCTAACTATACCATCTGGGTCTGATGGATTCACGGTGTATAGTGATGCATCACATAAGGGACTGGGATGTGTTTTGATGCAGCATGGCAAGGTCATAGCCTATGCATCGAGGCAATTGAAACCTCATGAATTAAATTATCCAACTCATGATCTAGAATTGACAGCTATAGTATTTGCTTTGAAAATTTGGAGACATTATTTGTATGGAGAGAAGTTTGAAATCTATACAGATCATAAGAGCTTGAAGTATTTGTTTTCGCAAAAAGAGTTGAACATGAGACAGAGAAGGTGGATGGAATTATTAAAAGATTATGACTGTGAAATACGGTACCACCCAGGAAAGGCAAATAAGGTGGCAGATGCCCTTAGTCAAAAGTCGGCTATGGACATGGCTAGCCTAAGGGTAACGGAATGGAATCTATTAAAATCAGTAGTAGATTCAGACTTCAAGTTAGAAATAGACCACCTTACCAGTATGCTCACTGCATTAAGGATTGAGCTCGAGATTATTCAGAAAGTTAAGATTCTGCAAGAATCTGATCCGGAGACTGTGAAAATACAAAACGCTGTGTCTTTAGGGAAAAGATCAAAGTTTCAAGTCTCTAAAGATGGGATAGTAAGATGTCGAGGACGACTCTATGTTCCCGATAATGAAGAAGTGAAAAATGAAATTCTATCAAAAGCACATAGGAGTAAATATAGTATTCATCCAGGTAGTACAAAGATGTCTAGAAATTTGCGCCAGCAGTTTTGGTGGAATGGCATGAAGACGGATGTAGCTAAACACGTTTCACAATGTTTAACATGCCAGCAAGTGAAAGCGGAACATTGCAAACCCGCAAGGCTATTGAGGCCATTAGACATATCGGAGTGGAAATGGGAGCATATGACAATGGACTTTGTGCAAGGATTGCCAAGGACATCAAGTAGTCATGACTCGATCTGGGTAATAGTAGATCGCTTGACTAAGTCTGCCCATTTCCTAGCGGTTCACGTAAACTACCCGATGGATAAACTTGCTGAAATTTATGTAAGCCAGGTCATACGCTTACATGGTATTCCGGTAACGATCACATCTGATCGAGACTCTAGGTTTGCCTCAAATTTTTGGCGAAGTCTCCAAAATGCCTTAGGGACAAAGCTTCAATTTAGTACTGCTTTTCATCCTCAAACAGATGGGCAAACGGAAAGAGTGATCCAGACTCTGAAAGATATGCTGAGAGCTTGTATTATTGATTTTAGGGGAAGTTGGGATGAAAAGTTGCACTTAATAGAGTTCGCCTATAACAATAGCTTTCAGAAAAGTATAGGCATGGCTCCATATGAAGCATTATATGGAAGAAGGTGCAGGACCCCTATCTGTTGGAATGAAGTAGGTGAAAGGAGATTGACATGACCTAAACTAGTACAAGTTACTATTGAAGCTGTTGAAATTATCAAGAAAAGAATTAAAACAGCCCAGAGTAGGTAGAAAGACTACGCAGATAAGCGTAGAAGGCCTTTAGAATTTAATGTAGGAGATTATGTATTCCTTAAGGTATCCCCTATGAGAGGAATATTTCGATTTGGAATAAAAGGTAAGTTGAGCCCTAGATTCGTTAGACCTTTTGAGATACTTGGAAGGATAGGGGATGTAGCCTATCGACTAGCTTTACCTCCTAAGCTAGAAAACTTGAATGAGGTATTCCATGTATCGATGTTGAGGAAGTACCAGCCGGATCCTGGTCACATACTCGATCATGAAGCCATCAAAGTGGATGAGAAAGTGAGGTACATAGAAGAGCCAGTGCGAGTACTAGATCGAAAGGGACAAGTCCTACATACGAAGAAAATACCATTGGTTAAGATATTATGGCGACATCATGATATGGAGGAAGCCATATGGGAAAGTGAAAATGAAATGAGGGAAAGGTACCCTCACTTGTTTAAAGAGACACAAGTAATGTCTAATTTTGAGGACGAAATTCTCTAAGGAGGGGAGAATTATGGCATCCTAAAATTTCATAACAATCCCTAGATACACTGCGACCCTTGAAAAGGTATCGGAAGCACCAACGGACTATATTGTAGTCATTAGACCGACGGATTCCAATTAAACAAGGCCGAACATTGAATGGGCTATTGTTTTGATTTGGAAATGTATCCTATATCTAAGTGTGATCAAGGATTGTACTAAAGGATAAATTGACAAGAAATTTTCTGTTCTTGGCCGTGTACTCTATAAGTTGGATTTTCATCGATTAATGTTGTAATTTTATATGGCCATGTGAGTATTTGAGATTATGAAATTAAGTGGGGATTAAAGTAGATTATTAAGAGCAAATATGGGCTGATTTGATTAAGGCCTAAGACAGCCCAAAAGCAGCCCACAAACCCCCCACCATTCGGCCAGCCAAGGCCTAGCCCAAGAAGCCCTTGAAGCCGTTGACCAAAGGAGGGAGAGGGAAACCGGATGGAGGCCACGCCACTTCCTCCACTTGTCATCCTCTTGGAGCCAAGTGTCCTTGCATGCAAACCTAATGATTGCTAACCATGATGCAACCGGAGGATTGAGAGAGAGAGAGGGGGAGACGGATTGCTCGACGAACTAAGAGAGAGAGAGAGAGAGAGTGAAGTCGAGGGAGAGAGTGACACCGAGAGAGATTTGTGAGGATACATCGGCTAGGGGAAGAGGAAGGCCGTCTTCCACCGTCGACACCGCCTAGCTGCCACCGTCGATCAAGCTCGCCGAAGCCTCAAGTTGCCGTTTGCTTGCTGTGAACTTAAGGCAAGTGAAGTCCCTTGATCTACATGATGCTTGCTGTGGTTGTGTGTGAAGTAGATTTCGGATGAGCTAGATGTTAGGATTTTCGAAATTTTGGGAGTAGTACCTTGAGCTACTAAACTGTTCTATGGAAAACAGTTTGACCTCTGGTGATTCTGCGAGTTGTAGGTAATTATCTAGTTGAGATCCTACTTTGTATCCTTGATGAAATTTGTAGAGGACTTCTTGAAGAGTACATATCAAAATTTGAGGGGAAAGGACAAATATTTGTTGGTGAAACCATTTTTCTTCAAAGATACTAGATCTGGAAACTGTTATGTTGATCCCTTGCGATTCTGTGAATTTTGTACAATTATTCAGTCCGAATTTGATCTTGTGTCCTTGATAAGAGTTGTAGACAACATCCTGAGGAGAAACATACTAAAATTTCAGAATAAACGGACAAGTATTGATCCGGGAAATGATTTTTCTTTGAAAGGGATAAATCTGGAGATTGAACCTAGGGTTAGGGTGAGTTATAAAAATTATATCTTTTAATCCTGAAAGAATTAGACTTCGATTACTTCATGGGACTTTTACCTCTAGGTCTCAACTATAACATGTTAAAATATCAGAATTTGTGGAGTTCGTTTAAGGACTTAATCGAAATTATTTCCGAAATTGTGCAAAAGTGGTGTTGGAATTTCTTTTGATGTGATGTATGGACCTATGCGATTGATATGAAACTTTCTTGACATGGTGTTCTTCATGAAACCTCTTTCTCTAGGTCTTGTTTACATTATGCTAAATTTTTAGAATTTATTAATATCGTTTACTAATTTTTCCAGAATTTTAGTTAAAGCAATGCATTCTGTTTTATTCGAAAATTGTCTTATTTTTAAGAACAAATAAATTACTCTATGGGATGTGGTATTCTGAGTTGCTATCTATTTAGCATGCGTGGTGACAATTATGCATTTCATATGACATCAAAATTGATGAAATTTTATAAAATTAAATCAAATTTTTGGAATTATTGCATCAAATGGCATTTTTCCAAAGTGAGATATATCCATGTGTAATGATAATGATGATACCGTCGAACGGCTAAGTCGACGATGCCTCGGGAGTGTCGGGATGCCCGGAGGTGTGTGCCGGATGTCCTCGGGAGTTTCGAGATGCCCGAAGATGTGTGCTAGATGCCCGGAGGTGTGTGCCGGAGGTTCCTCGCGATGCCAGGTTGAGTGCGAGAGATATGAGGGATGCAAACATTGGTCCCTGGAAGAAAAATGAGATCCTTTTGAAAAATCAATATGGAAATTGAATCATGCGCATGTGTGTGCACATGGCCTGGTGTATAAATTGTCTTTGAACTTGAATTGATATTGTATGATTTTTGGAAGTGTGATCATCAAGGCATTGAATGGATCTCATGGAGATATATGCACGACTGCATGGAGATGTGTGCTTGAGTGCATGAATGATATGTGCTTTGCTTGTGATACCTTGGTTGTCTTGCTTATTGCATTATGTAGTTTGATGGATCTTTACTGCTGAGTGGTTATACTCACCCCTTTTTAGGGACTAACATTTCAGATTGAGAGATGCCTTTGTTACTCGTCACTCGTGGCACATTTTATGGCATTCCCATTGATGTTGAGTGCTCATGTTCGGAGCACGTCTGTGTGGGTGTCCGTGGACTAGTGCTCATCCGTGTCCGAGTCTTAGTCATGTACGACATGGGTCTACCTGATGGCCCCATGGTACAGGAGTTTCTATCTATGCATGTTCCTCGAGACGGGATCATGATGGCGATGCTGCCACCGCTGCCAGTCGATGGACCGGGCTGGGTGTGATGATGCTGGTGATGGGTAATGGAAGACACTTTTTGGATGGCCGACACTGATGATGGATCGTTGATCATGACCGCTGTAGAGTCGGGTACTTTTGATTATAGCGAGCTCGGTGAAGCCTTGGCCTTTGATGTACCAACTCATGATATCCATCAAAGTTATGTAAATAAAAGTGGTTCGGCCCTATCTTTTATATGATGTGTAGTTGGTGTGCATTACATTATGTTGTTGGAGTATGGGATGGGGAAATTTGATTATGCTTTCGTTATATGAACTACGCTGGGACCAATTCGAATAATTTAACCCCTAGGACTTATGGACCCGCTATAATTAAATGGTATCAGAGTGATATGTTGATAGGACAAGTGAAAGGCGAGTGATTTGTAGCGACCCTAACAGATCGGGGGCCATCGAGGGGTGCCACAGCGACATCCCAAGAGGCGTTGCTAATCCAATTTATAGTAACGATAAAACACATAAGCGGAAACATAAACAAATCTTCATTCCATCATCAAACAGGGATAGTTAAAAACCAACATACTCATATATATATGCATCATAAGTCAAAGTCACATACATGTCAAGTTCATAAGTTAAGCAAAAGTTTCGCCACATCTAATATGCCCGATCGCATTACTACAGCCTTCATCAAAAAAGACCCCGGGGTACACTTACACCTCTAATACTACGAGATTAGTTGAAAAAGTATCATCAACCCCACCACAACCTAAGCCTCTATGGCCTCTAGGATCCATGGATTTGGCTCGGCGATCAACTCGGGGTCAAGCTCAGGGTCAAACACTTCCCCAGAGGGAATGTCCCCGTCCTTGGCATCCCAGCTGATGCCTCCCCATGAACCTCCAACACCCAATAGACCATCGATGCCGTAAATGGGACTATGGCTCTAATTGCTCACCCATAAGTACCATGCCACGAATCGGTGAGGCACAAGGTTAGGTAGGCCTTTGTTGACCCAGATGGTCGTGACATAGCATGTGCAATGCGTGTTGGCCCCTTCGTCTACGAGATACCCTGTTTGGAATGACCTTTAACATTTTTGTTCCATTGTTTCTATAAGGATTCTGCACTTGATTCCTTAATAAAACTTATTTGTCATCATGTTGCCTATATTATGTGCAAATTAGGTAATTTTTAAACCTGTTTTGAAAGGACAAATCCCTATAATAATAACTTAATGTCTTGCTATTTTGACAAGTTTTCTAATTTTTATAAATAATGCCTAGCTCATTTAGGAAAACTTTCTCATGAAAGTTGTTTGTTATCATGTCATGCATATTAGGAAATTCTGCCATAGCTAGATTGTTAATGGGTGTCATCCAATTTTGCTGATTTGTCATGCTTGATTTGAAATTTTCTGATATGAACTTAGTTATGATTATTTAGCTAAACTACTTAGTTTAGTTCGTGCATGAATTTAGGCCATGCCATCTTCATGAAAATTGCTTTAAATTCTTTGATATTTGTTGTCAAATGGCTCCCAATGGATCAATTTTTCAAATCATATCTTGAAATCATTTTGGTATATGTGATGTTTCCAAAAATAACCTATTTAGCAAATCTTCTTTCAAAACTCTATTTGACATTGTGAAAAGAGACGGTTTGAGTTGTATTCAAAATGCCTGCAATGCTTGTGATTACATTTATGCGAGCCCCAAGCTAGCCTTTGGAATTGAATGCCATTCATAATCGAGACATCACTTTGTCTCAAAACTTTTTGTGAATGATTTCAAAAAACGTATCTTTGAAACATCACATGTACCCTTATGCATATAATCACGCCATTAATTAGAGATGCCTGTGTTTGTTATTGGCGCATGCCCTTAGTAATAAGTGACCGACCGATAGTACACTTTCTTGCTTTATTGGTTAAAAAATAAGGTAAAAAAAAAAATTTGCATGCATGTGACTTTTAGATGTATGATAGGGTCGATGCATGATATCGAGTGATTGACTTTGGCATGATGTTGTGCTTTTGATTGTTTTGACGTGTAAACTTGTTTCTTTCCATCGTATGTACCTAGTTATAGTTCTTAGACTAGATTTAGATTAGGATCCTAAAAATGAAGAGGACATGAAGACGGTGAAGGTCGATGTTCATTCCGACCATCATTCTGTACCATTCATCTCCGACATATGTCTCAGGTTCTTATTGTCTGTATAAGAGTTTAACAAGTTATGGGTTCTTTTCTTTCTTGTCCTTTAGTTCTATTTCTCTTTTTATCTTTCTTAGGATCGCATGATAGATTTACTACTTTCCTTGATTGTTTACTTAATGTCTCGCAATTTCAGTTCAACTGTTTACTTTCTTTTCTCATTTTTTAGAAATACGATAGCATGTAAATGACCAACCACGCATGATCACCTAGTTTAGGATAAACGATTCTAAAAAATTAAAGAAGAAATGCATGGACATCTCAAGTAAACACAACATACTGTTAGGTACCGAAAGAGCACTAATAGAAATATTACGTAACCCAAGTCTCTAAACCTAGATATCTGGTTACGTAGGAATTGAGGGAATACTCCCGACCCTAAATTGGGTTTTCTAGTTGACTCCCAAAAACGAGGATAGTGGTGACTCTCGTCTTATTTCTAGGTTGTCTTAAACAACTAAACCGTATAAATGAATTCATCACGAGGGGTATGGATCTTTAGATATGGTTTGCAATTGTGATTTAGCACACCCGAGATGGTGAAGGCGATAAAGATGAAGTGATGCCATCTTTGGTGGATTTACATCTCGATAGGGCTATCATGGTTATAAAAGTACCCTTAAACTCACATTTACGTCCGAATTCCTTTTCGACCTTAAAACTATCGATTGGGACATATCGTGATGTCGAGGTAGGGTCGCGACACTCCATTGTCATGCAGGATATGAGCTTGAAAGAGCTCACGATCACGATTAAGTGAATTCACAACAGGTTCGTCCGGAGGGTGAGGTGATGACATTCCTATGGTTGAGAACCGTGAGGGAATTTTCGAGGTCAAGTATCCCTAAAATTGACATTTCCCCTTCCTGTCCTCGTGAGAGGGATCGGTGGCGAGATTGAGTCGTGACAATTCTCTCCCATTCTTTGTCTTCATCATCCTCAACCGGATTAAACAAGTCTTTACAATACAACATGTCTTCCCTTTGAGACTTTAAAATAGAATAATTTGAGGCATTTAACTTAAACATTGTGCCACTAGTTTCCTTCATTAATAACTAGAGTCTCAACTCTAGCTCTAATACTACTTTGCTAGGGAGAACTAGAGACAACAATTTACCTCGAATTAAACTCAATCTAGGAGCAATTTCTCCCTTGAAACTAAATCCATTAAAATTATCTTAACCCCCAACAACAACCAATAATATATAACCTCACAATATGCGAAATGATAAGTAGACAAAATAAATAACGATACCAAGGATTTAACGTGGAAAACCCAATACAATTCAAACTATGGACTACCCAAAAACATCCACTAATTACTAAGAATAGTAGGATACACAAAGTATTTTTCTTTAGTCACATACTAGAGGCTTCACATCAACATTACAACCATATTTTCTCACCACATAGGTGGATAAATAAATTCGGAGCAAGAAAGCTCTAGCCGCAATTGGAGAATTCAGAGGTGGAACCATCAACTCGTAGCCCTCGGTCTCATGAACAACATACTCATATTTGAGCCGATTCTGTAAACGTTTGGCCTTCGAATGAGGACCACAAATGTCACGCCCCGATCCTTGAATGCGTACACATCCCTTACCTGGTCAATTTTATAGCAACATCGCCAACCCTTTCGTTTAATATGCACATGCGGAAGCATATAACAAGAATCCTCAGACAATAAAGCAATGAGATAGACAAGTAGGGCCATATTTTTCACGCTTCAAAAGCAACCACACTTATATACATTGCAAATCATGGTGCAAATATATACAATGTGAATCGTTAAGTCGGGTTCTAAACCACTAGCTCATAAAACAAATTCTGCAGAAAGGGAATCAACTCTCATCAAAAGAGGATTGTCCTATGACTAACTAGTCCAATAGGATCATATGTTCTTCATGCTACACCTTCTACACTTCGGGCCTCTGGTCCTTCACCAATGCCATCTAAGGACCTGAAAATGGTTATTCAATAACCAGTGAGACAACGTCTCAACAAGTTCTACCCCTTAAAACCCGATTAAGAAGCCAATACACTTTCGAGGCTGCCTAAACACAACATGAGTCAGAGGACTTACCTTGGCCTCAGTTCTTTCCTGCAAGTCAGTATATATCATATATACAAGAACCACATCCATTCACATCACCAGATCAAATCATTGATCAATCGACCTAGTCAATTACATGTCAACATGACCTTTCCCTCGGTCGGTACAATCAATACTATCTATAAGTCCGACCATAGTCCAGGACTGCTCACTCTAAGCTGATATATAGATAGTATAGCTCGCACTAGGGCCGATAAATAGTGTACTTGCTCTCGCTAAGCCGACATATCGCCCGTAGGCCGATATAGTACACTAATAATGCTCCCTCTAAGCTCATCATATTGCTCTCGCTAAGCTGACATATCGCCCGTAGGTAAATGCCTAATTTAATTATTATACTCTAATCTAACCACCTAATTGCATTTAATTAAATCTAAAAAACCCCTAAGCATCATTAACCGACTAATAAGGGATTAGTGAGCAAAACTCACTTGTGCAAAGCGGAGACCAAAACATCGCAACGGCGATGCGAGGGCGGCCGAAATCCAAATTTTCGGCAGTGTCGGCGGACACTTGGGCCGAGCCTACAAGCCTTGCAAGCCCACAACAAAAGCTGGGCTTGGTCCGAACTTAGGCCGACTTGCTTTGCGGGCTAAGCTGCTAAAACTTCTTGGGCTTCGAAACTGAGCCTAAATTCTTGGGCTAGCTTGAAGATGGGCCGTGAAGGCACGTGGACCGGGCTGAAAACTTCAACCGGGTTGCCGATTCGAGCGGGCCGTGGACTAAAGCTAGTGGACCACGGCTTCGACGGCGGCGGGCGTGGGGGCTTTGGTCAATAAAGAGGGAAGAATTCTTCGTTGGTTGACCGAGGAAACAAAAGGTGGTGGAGGCATGAAAGCTGCAAGTGGCGAAGGTAAAGTGAGGAAGAGAAATGGAGGAAGTTGCAGGTGTGAGGGAGATGAGCAGAAGGAAGAAAACGTGGAGGAGGAAAAATTGAGAGAAAAGTGAACCGAGAGGAAGGCTTCGTCGCACGCCGAGGGGGGGATTTGGAGGAGAGAGAGAAGAATTAGTCAAGGGAAATATCCAATTCATCATAGCTTACGCCAAAAGTCCACACATATTATCCCTTGCATTGATGGTATGTCCCCCTTAATACTTTCCACCCAAATTTTCCACCAAAATAATCCAAATTGAAGCTAAAATTGAAGCCTTTCCCATGGATCCGAATTTCATAATCTAAGCTTCAATTTATTTACTCAATTCTCCAAATTGAGGCCTGATTTCGATGAAGAAAAGTCTCAAACAATTTTCTATAAGCCCTCGACATCCAAAGGCTCGGCTTAGAAGTCCAAATTTTCTTTAATTTGGCCCGTACAAATTTCCACTAATTTTCTGCAACGTTCGAAACGGTTTTCCGCAAAAATCCCTGAATCTTTGAAAATTCTTCGGAGGATGAGTTGATGTTTTTAAAATAGCTCGTGACACCACAAAACTTTCAATTTCAGAAATCGGGTTCGAATTCATAGTTAATTTCCATACGACACGTTTTTTTAGCGTAACCTAGGCTACCGAGTAACTTTCAGAAATTTTTAGTGCAAATGACCCGTGGTCGATTTTCTTCGAGCCACAATGAACCCACTCGACATATTGGCGACTCTCGGTTGTCGTGAAAATCTCGGGAATTCAAATACAGACACAGGGTACCAAAACTATAAGAAAATCAGTCTAGTGTTGGTCGATGAGAATTTTTCAATTCAGTGGTGTCACTCACGATTAGCCACACATCTTAGTCGAACCAAACCATATCTAATCTCAAATCGATTTATATCTGTGCCGTAATGATCTCGACAGATGAGCACGGTCGAGAAGCCGATTCTTGGTCAAATTCTCAAGTTTATTTGCCTTAAAATCCTTAATGTTTTCCCCAGATAGTCTAGTTATCTCGTGAGTGATCAGCTCTGAGAATAGCCCTATAAGCGCATCAATGAAATGCTTGATTTTTTCAGTAGAAATCAGGATTGAATATTTGGGATGTCACAACAAAGTTGCAGCCCTCTTCTTTTCTTCTCTTCTCCCTATTTTGATGGTTACTATTTTCTCTCTCTCCCCTCACTTTTTGGCCGCATCCATGCATGATCACTTCTTCTCTTTCTTTTTGTTCATTTCTTTTTTGACTTTTTGTTTCTTTTTTTATTTACATATTTATATAGTGGCCGGACCCCACAAATCAGGCGGACCCAACCAACAAGTTTAAACTGAAGGTGTGATCATGATACGCCATGATTAATTTGTTATATAGAGTATGTTTAAGAGAAAATGCAAACCACCTGAGGAAATAAAGCTAGCATGTGGTCAAATCAATCATGGACACCTGCTTTAAGATCACGGCTGCGATTCTTTCATCCATGTATTGAACAAAAATTTTATTGTACACTCTATAGACTATTGATCATGAGTTCTACATGATAAATTTTCTATTCCCTGCTAGTTGATTTGGACGAAATAATGTGATCTCATCTCTTGTTTACTTCATTTCTTAGAGAGAGCACATGAAGTGAATTGTTCATATTCTGTACTCATTCGTAAAGCAAGCACCCACATTAGACAATGACATGGAACTCATTATTAGTATAATGTATTGTCAATAACTTAAAGTCAGTGGCAAAATTGGTTGAGATTGTATGTTCGTGGTGAAAATGTATTGAACCACATGGTATGCATTAATTAAAATGATGTTCTTTTTCTTAGCGAAATGAATTTTCAAAGTTAGATTAAACAATTAATCTTATATTATGCACGTGAAGCTACTTTAATCATCCGTAATACCTTTAAATGGTTACAGTCCTCAAGAATATTTATTTGTTAATTGGCATACGATGCACAAGTAATATCTACGAACGCACATACGTGCACGCACGCCCAAATGTAGATTATATCTAGTCAATCATAAATAGCTTTTATAATTGCGGGTGCAATGGTTTCGCGCATGACTTCAACTAAAATTTTATTGTGGATCATGAGTTCTACATGATGAGTTTTCTATTTTCTGCCAGTTGATTTGGACGAAATAATGCGATCTCATCTTTCGTTTACTTCAATTCTTAAAGAGAGCACATCATAAATAGCTTTTATAATTGCGGGTGCAATGGTTTCGCGCATGACTTCAACTAAAATTTTATTGTGCAATCTATAGACTATTGATCATGAGTTCTATATGATGAGTTTTCTATTTTCTGCCAGTTGATTTGGACGAAATAATGCGATCTCATCTTTCGTTTACTTCAATTCTTAAAGAGAGCACATGAAATGAGTTGCCACCTTACTAGTGTTTGTCAATAACAATTGCAGGATATTAAATTAGGGACATCAAAATTGGTTGGGGTTAGAGACGTGAAGCGATCTCGAACAATTAGGCAATGACATGCAGCCCATTCCTTGTGTTTTAAATGCATTGTCAATAATAATTGCTGGATATTAAATTAGAGACATCAGAATTGGTTGGGGTTAGAGACGTCCAACTCGGGAATTAGCGAACCACTGAGGTTTACCTCAGTGGCCATCCTTCCAACATGAAAGGAGGAGGTGGGGGGTTCGAATTCCCACATTCTCAGGGGAGTTGGGGTGGAGACGAATTAGTTTCAGGAGTGGGTTTCGACTCCCACACCCTGCAAGGAGGCAGGGCAAAAATCTGAGAGTGAGAGTTAGCATAAGCGTAGCGTAGGACCGACCAAAAAAAAAAAAAAAAAAAAACTTGGGAATTAGCGACTTATTCAAGTCTCACCAATGGACCAATTGCAGTATATTAAGTTAGAGCCACTTGCATAGACCAATAATCTGGACTTAAACAGCTCATGAGTTTGCAATGTGCTTCAAGAGCCTCAAGGTTATTGAAAATAACCAAGTCAATTATCATAGATAACTATTTCCTAGCAATTTTGGATGACTTCTCCAAATCAGTGGTCCAATAAATAGAGAGGCGGAAAACCCATATTATTGCATACAACATCTGGTCCAAAGCCCAACATCTACTGAAGTTCCAAATGATGCTCGAGTTCTCTACCTTTTTCTTTATCCTTTCTTCTTTTCTCTTTCTGTTAAGCCTGATTAATAAGCTGGTCTTTAACAGACCTGCAACAAAAGGCTCAAATCTTAAGTTACCTCCCAGTCCGAAGAAGTTGCCAGTTATCGGAAATCTACACCAGATGATCGGTGAAATGCCACACCATCGCCTGAGCAAGTTGGGCAAGATATATGGACCGGTCTTCTATCTTCAACTCGGTGAGCTTTCTGTTGTAACAATCACAACCCCTGAAGCAGCCAAAGAGGTCCCTAAAGACACAAGAGCTCACCTTTTCGGACCATCCACCATATCCAGTCGGTGAAATGATGAGTTATGAGAATTCGAGCATGGTCTTCGCTCCGTATGGAGAATTCTGGAGGCAAATCCGGAAGATTTGTGTAGTAGAACTCCTAGGGGCTAAAACTGTGCGGTCATTCCAATCGATAAGACATGAAGAGGTAAGCAATCTCATCGGACATATTGAGTCCTCGTCCGGTTTCCCTTTCAATCTCAGCAAGAAGATTTTTGCATGCATGAATTGCATTGTCTGCAAGGCATCTTTTGGCCAGTCGTGCGAACAACAAGATGAGTTCCTTTCATCACTTCATGAAGGACTGAGGCTCGCTGGAGGGTTCGGCATAGCCGAGGCTTTCCCATCACTCAGAATTCTTCATTACATTAGTGGAGTGAAACTTAAGACAAATAAAATAAAGCGAACATATGATAAAATCTTGAACACTATTCTTGCTGACCACAAAATGCGAAGAAAACACTTAGGTGGCCAAGCGGGTATGCCAGAGAAAGAAGATTTAGTGGATGTCCTGTTACGTCTTCAGGAGTCCAACGAGATGGGATTTCATCTTACTACTGATAACATTAAAGGCATCATCTTGGTAAGTCGTTTAATTACTCCTTAAAACATATCACTCGTTCTTTAACGAAAATTCACCTAATCACAGATCATTTCATGTACTCTCTCCATCACTTTCTTTGCTTTATTACATGCAATCTTTGCAGGAGATGATTGCTGCCGGAACTGACACATCATCTGCAGTGATAGAATGGGCAATGTCCGAAATGCTCAAGAACCCAAATGTGATGTCCAAGGCACAGAATGAGATACGGCAGGTTTTAAAGGGAAAGGACCGCATTCAAGAATCAGATATCCAAGAACTCCATTACCTGAAGTATATTATCAAAGAAACACTCAGAATGCACCCATCAACACCATTGGTCCCCAGAGCACCAAGGCAAGGATGCAAGGTGAACGGATATGATATTCCTATGAACTCAAGAGTCCTTATCCATGCATATGCTATAGGAAGAGATCCGAGCTATTGGACAAATCCGGAGAAATTCCAGCCAGAGAGGTTTATCAATTCTTCAGTTGATTATAAGGGGATGCACTATCAGCTTCTACCGTTTGGATCTGGTCGGAGGATGTGTCCAGGCATGGCATTTGCGACAGCCAACATTGAAATTACACTAGCATCATTGTTATATCATTTTGACTGGAAGCTAGCAAACGGGCAAGAGCCGGAACAACTCGACATGACTGAAGTTTTTGGTCCGACAATCAAAAGAAAGGATGATTTGTATGTGATTGCTTCACCCCGTACTTCGATCTAAGCTTGACGAAGAAGGCATGTGGAAGGCCGTACCTCAAGTCGTTGGGGAAAATGCACTATTCAAAAACTTCGTGTGACCTTATGTTGAAATAAGATTTAAGGTTGTTTGTAGTTCTGAACCAAAAGTTTAAATGACACCCGACCTGTCTCTTCTCCGGCAATCAAATCATTCATTCGTTAAAAACAAGAAAATAACATCAACCCATGATGAAATAAGAGACCTGGATGGGTGATTGCTAGGATGGACGTGCGAGTTATGTTAAAAAAGTCCCACATAGGAAAATTGGTGTAGTGTTGAGCAATTAATAAATATGATAGTTGGTGTAAAACTCATTGACTTAAGCTTTTCAATGAAGGTGAGTTCGGCAAGCTCAAATTTGGGTTCTCTCTTAGTGATCTCTTCAAGTAAAGGTATTGGACTTCTATTGAGCGCTGCCAAAAAAATGGTATCGGAGCATTGGCTCTTGCTTGATTTCTATGCCTTGCGTTAAACGATGAAATGAATATGAGTAGAATGACTACACTAAATAGTTTGAATTATCATATTTGGAAAGGAAATATAAAAGGGCCTTTGTATGGGAAGGCTTATTATTTGCCCGTGTTTGCTAATGAGGAATCCTGATAATAAAACCGATGTTGAATGGACTATATTTCATCATCAAGTGTGTGGTAACATTAGGCACCGGTGGATAATAATGTTTTGAAGCATATCATTGAGGAAATTGTTAGGGCTAACAATACAAATAAGAGGGAGGTGAATAGGTTGAGTGAAGATAATAATAAATTTTCATGAAATATTAAACCTGTCACACCCCGAACCTCGAGCACGTGCACATCCCTCGATGGTCGATAAAATTTGTGACGTCTTAGGACGCGTTGTCGACCCATTCATCTTATTGCACATGCGGAAGCGTATAAACAATCCCCAGACAACATAGATATGGGACAGAAAAGTAGGATACAAATTTCACAAAACACTTTTATAAACAAACCAAGTCTACACACAAGTCTATGTCCAAAAAGAAAACCCTAGGCCCCCTACGCCCCAAACCCTTCAACCTCAGGCTCTGGATTCTCCACACTAGGGACCTGAAAATGGTAACCCACGACGGGGTGAGACAATAAAGAGTGATTTCCTTCCTTTTTTAAAAATCCCACTATTTGATATAGTACTCAAAAACATTATCGGTGTCAAAACCCGACACCCAGTATTTTCTAATTAAATATCAAAAACTCCTATTTTTGAAATAATAAATCACCAATCATCAATCAGCATCAAATTGCATAAATTAGCAATCAATTGCACAATTTAACCACACCACGACGTTCAACACGAAATTCCAACTATGGGCTATCCCAAGATAATTTCCAGAAAATATTAGTTAATTAAATAAATTACAAAATTAATTAAATAAATGCAAAATAATCACATAAATGACTAATTAAGCTAAATATGCTAGTCTTACCACCTAATTGGACCTAGAAAAACAATGTACCATACTAATTAAATACTACAATCTAATTAACCATTAACTAATCTAATCTAACCACCTAACAATCCTAATTAACCAACTAAATCACTAACTAAACTAAACTAACCACCTAAACCCAGCTTAGCCTAATATAATTACCTACTAAGCATCATTAACCTCCTAAGCAAGGTTTAGCAAAAACTCACCTGGATTAGCGAGGGTGGACTCAAGCTGGAGCGACACCCAACGAGGCTTGGAAGGGGCCAAAAACAGGCCACAAAGCCTCACGGCCACCACTGTCCTTCGGTTTTGTGGTTGACCGAAGGGGCTAGAACGGCTGGAAATGGCAAGGCGGGATGGCGGATGGCAGCGAGGACGGCTACGGCGACTATGGCGGCTCGGGGACGTGATGGCTGGCCTGAACGACGGACGGCAGGGACGGCACACGGATTGGACTCGAGCATGGAGACGTGGAGTAGGAGGCGAACGCACGAGCTTGGGCGCGACGACAAGCGGCACAGAGTGCAAGCGCTGAACCGGCATGCTGCTTCGGCAGTTTAGGCGGCAAGGCTGGCAGGTTCTCTGGTCTTCTCTGCTGGTTCTTGAGCTCAAAACAACAACAACCATGGAGAAAGGAGCAGCAAGGAAGAAAAAGAAGGGCTCAGCTGAAGGGGGACCACAAATGGCCTCCAAAGTCTCGCCAAAATATCACAAACACTCAAGTGATATGCCCCACCAGCCCACAGCTACCATCCTCAGCCAAAATCCTTCCTCAAGCTTCCCAAACAAGTCTCCCAAATTGTCCAAAAGTCGCTGCCCACCTTGGCCTACGAATTTGTAACATTCCCTCTCCAATTTCATTCAATTCCAAATCAAATCAACCCAAATAGGTGCCAATAAATATAGACAAGGTGTCCACATCCATCCCATGATTTTTCCTCATCAATTGAACCAACTTGACGGTCAAAAGTGCAACAAAAACGACCCTCTTAATTTCTCGGTCCAAAAACACTCAACATTGAATTTTTGAGAAAAATCTTTGGAGGATGAGTGGACGTTCCTAAAATAAATTGTGATGTGACAGAACTTTCAATTTCTGAAATCAGGTTCAATTTCGTGGTTAATTTCAACCGGGCGCGATTTTAGCGTGACCTAACCTACTAGTTAGCTTTTAGGAATTTTCTGCGCATTTGACCTGTGGTCGATTATTTTCGACCCACATTATACATCTTCGACTCATTGGCGAATCTCAATTGTCGTGAAAATCTCGAGATCTCAAATACGGGCACAGGGTACAGAAATGCCAAAAAAAATCGATTTATTGCCGTTCGACAGAAAATTTGTAATAAGGTGGAATCACCCACGCTCTAATCACATACCTCTATCGAATCGACCTATCTCCGATCTTTGATCAAATTTGACGGTGCTGTATTGAGCCTTGCAAATTAGGACGGTCGAGCAGTCGATTTCTAGTCGAATTCTCAAGTCTATTGCGTTTAGATTCCTTAACAGCTTCACCTGATAGACTAGTTATCTCATGAGTGATCAGCTCAGGGAAAAGAACTATAGGCATGTTGATGAAAAGCCCAACTCATTCAACCGAAAACAAAATCAGAAAATCACTATGTCACAAAACCATCACTGGAAATTATGATCAAGGATTACTCTATCAATCACCATCTACTTCGGAGATACCTGCTTCGCCTAGCAGCACGATGCTTGTATTGCTCTCCTACAACCCTGTTTCGCCTTCTTCTTCTTAGTCTTTTGTTTGACACAAGAAAGAAAGGCAGAAAATTCCTTTCATATGTCAAAGAAAACCAGTTTTTGATCCCGTTAGTATCCTGGTTACATAGATGCTTTTTATACAATATCCTTCACTTAGGGTATAAAAGGACTAGCTAATACTTATAACAAATAATGTAATTAAGAGTGATACAAATAAAAATGATAAACCTAATCGACCGTGTTGATAATTAAGAAATAGAAGATATCACACTAAGTTTTTTATTGGTTCGAACTCCCACATTTGCCTCCTGACTGTCGCGACCTCCTTTTTCGGGTGCCTTTACGCACGGGTGTGAGCGGAGGCTAATGGCTCATAAAGTATTAAGCTTAGTGCGGGCTCTACCAAGTCTATCAATTCACAACTTATAATTCAAATTTTTAACCTGCATGTCATGCCCCAACCCGCTTCGAGCACGCGACACCCTTGGCTTCCATACTTATGGTCATTCGATTGCGACTGTGGCATTCTAAAATTTCATAACGATCCCTAGATACACTGCGACCCCTGGAAAGGTATCGGAAGCACCAACGAACTATATTGTAGTCATTAGACCGACAGATTCCAATTAAACAAGGCCGAACATTGAATGGACTATTGTTTTGATTTGGAAATGTATCATATATCTAAGTGTGATCAAGGATTGTACTAAAGGATAAATTGACAAGGAATTTTCTGTTCTTGGCCGTGTACTCTATAAGTTGGATTTTCATTGATTAATGTTGCAATTTTATATGGCCATGTGAGTATTTGACATTATGAAATTAAGTGGGGATTCAAGTAGATTATTAACAGCAAATATAGGCTGATTTGATTAAGGCCTAAGACAGCCCAAAAGCAGCCCACAAACCCCCCACCATTCGGCCGACCAAGGCCCGACCCAAGAAGCCCTTGAAGTCGTCGACCGAAGGAGGGAGAGGGAAACCAGATGGAGGCCACGCCACTTCCTCCACTTGTCATCCTCTTGGAGCCAAGTGTCCTTGCATGCAAACCTAATGATTGCTAACCATGATGCAACCGTAGGATTGAGAGAGAGAGGGGGAGACGGATTGCTCGAGGAACCGAGAGAGAGAGAGAGAGAGAGAGAGAGAGAGAGAGAGAGAGAGAGAGAGAGTGAAGTCGAGGGAGAGAGTGAAACCGAGAGAGATTTGTGAGGATACATCGGCTAGGGGAAGAGGAAGGCTGTCTTCCACCGTCGATGCCGCCTAGCTGCCGCCGTCGATCAAGCTCGCCGAAGTCTCAAGTTGCCGTTTGCTTGCTGTGAACTTAAGGCAAGTGAAGTCCCTTGATCTACATGATGCTTGCTATGGTTGTGTGTGAAGTAGATTTTTGATAAGCTAGATGCTAGGATTTTCGAAATTTTGGGAGTAGTACCTTGAGCTAGTAAACTGTTCTATGGAAAACAATTTGACCTCTAGTGATTCCGCGAGTTGTAGGTAATTATCTAGTTGAGATCCTACTTTGTGTCCTTGATGAAAGTTGTAGAGAACTTCTTGAGGAGTAACATATCAAAATTTGAGGGGAAACGGACAAATATTTGTTGGTGAAACCATTTTTCTTCAAAGATACTAGATCTGGAAACTGTTATGTTGATCCCTTGCGATTCTGTGAATTTTGTGCAATTATCCAGTCCGAATTTGATCTCGTGTCCTGGATAAGAGTTGTAGAAGACATCTTGACGAACAACATACTAAAATTTGAGAATAAACGGACAAGTATGGATCAGGAAAATGATTTTTCTTTGAAAGGGATAAATCTGGAGATTGAACCGAGGGTTAGGGTGCGTTATAATAATTATATCTTTTAATCCCGAATGAATTAGACTTCGATTTCTGCATGGGACTTTTACCTCTAGGTCTCAACTATAATATGTTAAAATCTCAGAATTTGCAAAGTTACTTTAAGGACTTAATCGAAATAATTTCCGAAACTGTGCAAAAGTGGTGTTGGAATTTCTTTTGCTGTGATGTATGGACCTATGCGATTGATATGAAACTTTCTTGACATGGTGTTCTTCATGAAACCTCTTTCTCTAGGTCTTGTTTACATCGTGTTAAATTTTTAGAATTTATTAATATCGTTTACTAATTTTTCCAGAATTTTAGTTAAAGGAATGCATTCTGTTTTATTCAAAAATTGTCTTATTTTTAAGAACAAATAAATTACTCTATGGGATGTGGTATTCGAGTTGCTATCTATTTAGCATGCGTGGTGACAATTATGCATTTCATATGACATCAAAATTGATGAAATTTTATAAAATTAAATGAAATTTTGGCATTATTGCATCAAATGGCATTTTCCAAAGTGAGATATATCCATGTGTAATGATAATGATGATACCGTCGGACGGCTAAGTCGACGATGCCCCGGGAGTGTCGGGATGCCCGGAGGTGTGTGCCGGAGGTTCCTCGCGATGCTAGGTTGGGTGCGAGAGATATGAGGGATGCAAACACTGGTCCCTAGAAGAAAAATGAGATCCTTTTGAAAAATCAATATAGAAATTGAATCATGCGCATGTGTGTGCACATGGCCTGGTGTATAAATTGTCTTTGACCTTGAATTGGTATTGTATGATTTTTGGAAGTGTGATCATCAAGGCATTGAATGGATCTCATGGAGATATATGCACGACTGCATGGAAATATATGCACGACTGCATGGAGATGTATGCTTGAGTGGATGAATCATATGTGCTTTACTTGTGATACCTTGGTTGTCTTACTTGTTTCATTATGTAGTTTGATGGATCTTTACTGCTGAGTGGTTGTACTCACCCCTTTTTGGGGACTAACATTTCAGATTGAGAGATGCCTCTATTACCCGTCACTCGTGGCACATTTTATGGCGTTCCCATTGATGTTGAGTGCTCATATTCGAAGGAAATCTGTGTGGGTGTCCATGGACTAGTGTTCATCTATGTCCGAGTCTTAGTCATGTACGACGTGGGTCTACTTGATGGCCCCATGGTACAGGAGTTTCTATCTGCGCATGTTCGTCGAGACGGGATCATGATGGGGATGCTGCCACCGCCGCCAGCCGATGGACCGGGCTAGGTGTGATGATGCTGGTGATGGGTAATGGAAGACACTTTTTGGATGGCCGACACTTATGATGGATCGTTGATCATGACCGCTATAGAGTCGAGTAGTTTTGATTATAGCCGAGCTCAGTGAAGCCTTGGCCTTTTGATGTACCGACTCATGATATCAATCAAAGTTATGTAAATAAAAGTGGTTCGGCCCTATCTTTTATATGATGTGTAGTTGGTGTGCATTATATTATGTTGTTGGAGTATGGGATGGGGAAATTTGATTATGCTTCTGTTATATGAACTACGCTGGGACCAATTCGAATAATTTAACCCCTAGGACTTATGGACCCGCTATAATTAAATGGTATCAGAGTGATATGTTGATAGGACAAGTGAAAGGCGAGTGACCTGTAGCGACCCTAACGTATCGAGGGCCGTCGAGGGGTGCCACAGCGACGTCCCAAGAGGCGTTGCTAATCCAATTCATAGTAACAATAAAACACATAAGCGCAAACATAAACAAATCTTCATTCCATCATCAAACAGGGATAGTTAAAAACCAACATACCCCCATATATATATATATATATATATATATATATATATATATATATATGCATCATAAGTCAAAGTCACATACATGTCAAGTTCATAAGTTAAGCAAAAGTTTCGCCACATCTAATATGCCCGATCGCATTAATAAAGCCTTCATCAAAAAGGGCCCCGGGGTACACCTACACCTCTAATACTCCAAGATTAGTTGAAAAAAGTATCATCAACCCCACCACAACCTAAGCCTCTATAGCCTCTAGGATCCATGGATTTGGCTCGACGATCAACTCGAGGTCAAGCAAAGGGTCAGACACTTCCCCAGAGGGAATGTCCCCGTCCTTGGCATCCCAGCTGATGCCTCCCCATGAACCTCCAACACCCAATAGACCATCGAAGCCATAGATGGGACCATGGCTCTAATTGCTCACCCATAATTACCATGCCACGAATCGGTGAGGCATAAGGTTAGGTAGGCCTTTGTTGACCCAGATGGTCGTGACGTAGCATGTGCAATGCGCGTCGGCCCCTCCGTCTATGAGATACCCTATCACTTCTAGGCTGTGCTCTACGGGGAGGCCAAACCGGATTTGGCGGAATGGCTCAACCATTCTTAGGGCTTGTAAACATTTAACAAACAACCATGACATAAACTTAATGAGTGAACTTCCTAGATCTCGTATAGGGAAGTCATTCACCTCGGAAATGCCCTATACATGCAAAGCTCCTCTCGCTTTACACTAACTATTCACAAAGAAGTCATTCAACGGGGACCAAACCAAGGCCAAAATGGGCCCCGCAAAGCTCACGTTTGCTGGGCTAACTTCAAGAGGCTGCTGGCCTCAGCTCGATAGGCTGGCTTTTGCTTGCTTTGAAGTGGAAATGCAGGTTGGACTTGTGTGATCAACAATCAAGAAGTCAACTTCGTGCAGGGAGGAATTTGCCAGTGAGGAGTCACACGTGAAGATGGAAGGGAAGGGCGTGCGATTGTCGTGACTCTAACCAAACAAGACAACACGAAGGAGCTGTTGTCGAGAAGGACTTCGGTGGGGACAGGCGTTGGTGGTTGGCTGCGGTGGCGAAGAGAGAGAGAGGTTCGCTAGTGGGGGCGGGAATGAATCAACATGAAAGAAGAAAAATACAAATGAAGATAGAAGCAGAAGACTCAGTGGAGTGGGGCTGTCGATTTAGGGCATCACAGATGAAGGGAATCGATGGAGAGAGAGAACGTGGAGGGCTAGCATCTTTGACCGAACAAAAGAATAAAAGAAAAGCTAAAGAGCAGAAGAGCATAAGGGTCGAGGGTAGCTAGCAAAAAAAAAGGGAAGAGATAAGGGAGAGTTTAAAGTCAAAGGGAAAAAGCAAAAGAAAAGAAATGGCAGAGGGTGGTCGGCTGAATTCAATTCAATTCGATCCATTCAAGATTTCTTCATGCCATTTGTGCATTACTTGAGTGAGTTTGAGGTTCATTAATGCATGCTGTTGACACCTAAATTTTGGCGACTCGTTTAGTCATTTATCGCATTAAAAAATTAGGGATTAATTTTAACCCCTAAAAAAATAAAATTAATTGCATAGCATATAATTTTAGAAGGATTTTTAAATATTACTGCATTTGCATTAGACTGGCGGATGGATTTGAATTAATTTAGCTAGTTGGACTAAGCCTGCGATGAAGAGAGTTCGGACAAGCCCACGAATGAGAATCGCATAGTGCTTCATATGGGATATTTGAAGCTCATGCGTACACAAGAGGATATCGCATTATTAAACTTGGGAATGATATTGACATATCCTATTGGTTTCGTCAATATGAAAGAATGGAAAGGAAAGAAAATTTTTGTTTCAAGAAAATAGGCAGGAGGAGCATGACCGCACTTGAATGGCTCGTCCCTAGAGAACATATATTTAGCCATTGAAAATTCGGTCAAGTCATCCAAAGATTGACCAAATATCTCTGCTAAAGAAAATAAGGCAAGGATTTTGACGAAAGAGTATTGTCTTGCATGGGGACGTAAATTTGATCTCATTATTCCGGCAATATTCCTTTCGACAATATTTATTGTTCAAGAGGGAAGAAGGTCTGCACAGATCGTTTCTTTGAATATCTCTATACAACGAAATGATACTAGAAGAAGATTGGTCGGCATGGATCATATATTTAGTGAATATATTTTTGTCTTAAGACAAGAAGCAGCGTGCTGTCAAGGAAGATTCCAAGTGTCTAGAAGAGGAAACGAAATTTGTTTTCTTTCCTCGATAGTTCAAACCCTCTCCCTATAAAAGACCTATCGCAGACGAAGACCGAAAGGGGGGTGCCACACAATAGAAATACACGGCCACATTGAGGTTCTTTCTCTTGGTTTCTCGAAAAAATTCAAGACAAAAGGGAGAAAAAATGTGTTCTTCGTTTTTTAGAGTTTTTGAGGTTTTTCCTTCGGTGAAGAAAAGTCAAAAAGTGAAAAAAAAAGAAAAAAAAGGGAAAAGCAAAAAGAAAAAAAAATCAATTTAGGTAGTTTTTATTTATTTATTTACCTTATTTCATTTTTTTATTATTATTCTTATTATTTTTCTTTATTTGTTCTTTTTAGTGGAATTGCACTTTAAATGTATGATTGAGATTCCAACGTGAAAGAGCTCATCAAATTAGGGATTGATAGTTCGATTTTCGCGCCCGAAATGCGACTCACAATCTCTTGCAAAAAAATCGACAATCCGATCTCCCGCCCGAGATTCGATTCGCGATTTAGTTTAAAATTGGCCAACCCGATCTCATGCGCGAGATATGGTTCACCAATTTTTGGATGATAATCTTATCTTACTTGATTTGCTGTCATGGTGTTTGAATCAATTTTATTTTCGTAAAAGGAAAAAAAAAATTGAATTAGGATTACGTTCGTTTTAGAATATTCCTAGCTCTAGGTTATCTTGCATATCTAGAATTGCAATCTTATTTCAATTTTTAAATAAAAATCCAAAAAATGCGTTCATTTAGGATGTTAGTTTTCTTTAATTTAAATTGCACGTTTAATTATGTGTCAACTTTAATTTTGAATTTTATAAAAACAAATACAAAAAAAATATCACGCATATGTCATGTAGAGTTAGGGCATATTTTGCACGTCATTGCATATTAGGGTAAAATTGCACTTAGTTTAATTTTAGATAATATTTTTCTTAATTTATTACGTGTTTAGGTATTTTCTTAAATAGATTGCATTTTAGGATTATTTGGGTTAAGACAATATTTTAGTTTAAATTAGGATTTAGTTTAACCTAATTCCTAATATAAATTGAATAGGATCTTAATCTAGCTAGATAATTTTCACATTTTGTTTTAATTCCGAATTTCATAAAAAAAAAAAGTACCAAAATGCCTTAGGATAAATTAGTTTCATTATTTAGGATAGAATGCATTCTTTTAGGAAAAAAAAAATATCATATGCACGTCATTAAGATTAGATTCATTGAGATGCATGCCATTTAATATTTTTGCTAGGCCCATTTAATTAGAAATTACATGTCATTAGAATTAGGTCATTTAGTTAATATTGCATTGCATATTGCATGATTTTCATTAATTAAGTGAAAAGAAAAAATGAAATTGTGTGTTAATTAGAAACCATATCTAGGGTTGTTGATGTGGATTTTAATTTAACATTGCAGATGCTTTCGTTGCTTTGAGGTAAGTCTTTTTGCAATTTGTTTATTGTTTATCTAGGTGTTAAATTGGTGGATTGTGCATCTGCATGATCACCTCACATGTTAGGGAAATAAATTTAAAATCAATTCAAGCTGCTTGCCAAACATTTTTTTTAAAAAATAAAATAATGGTACGAGAAGGGCACTAGAGAAATCTAGTGTAACCAAGTCTCCGTACCCATAGTCTCGGTTCGTAGGAGTAAAGTAAATCTCTCATTGCTTTACTTGGGTTTCTAATCGACCCACCAAAAATAGATTAGTGGCGACTCCTAATTAAAAATCAATTGCATGTTAAAGTTTGAACCTAAATCGCGAATTGGTATGGGCTTGGGAGAGCTCGAGTTAAGTCTAGGCTTAACAATCCATTAGCCAAATCATAGGTGGTTCACACTCGAAAAATTGGTTACGACAGCTTGGCGACTCCACTGGGGACTTGAGTGAAAACACTTAGTGGACTTAGGCCAATTTTCTGTTTTTTTGAAAAATATTTTTGTTTGGCAGCGAGGATTCCAGATACGTCCCTAACATTTAGGTGTTAAATGTTTTTGCAGATTGGGAGGTATAAGGGGAGTAGTGATTGTTAACCCTTGTCTTGCAGGTTGGAGTTGAGGATGAATGTTTTAAATTCAAGTTATTGAAGTGCTGTTTGATTTAAACTGTTGTGCATGCCTTGCATCTTGCACTACACTTTTGCACACACAACCTGCCGTCGGACCTGGGCCGCTTAGGATCATTTAGGATGGTGTTGAGATGGATACCACTCCGACCGCATGCTCGCGGTACGAGTCGCCCATCTCAATTCCGAAGTTTCTTTCATGGTGTCAAGAGTACCCACCTCGGTCCGCATGCCCGCGACCCGGGTCGGCTCTTTGATCAAGCCGGAGTCATGAGGACCCAACATAGTCCACAAGCCCGTGGCTAGTCTGATCATCCTTATGGCTCCGCCTTGAAAAGCCTTATAGATTAGAAATCGAGCCACTAACCATGCACATGTCTATGTGATTGCCGTCGATTTATCTTGGTGAAATAAGTCTTTTATCCCTCTACTAATGCAATTTACTTACTTTGTCATGCTCTTGGTCCGTCCATGACAATCTAGGTCAATCATTGATTTAATTCATTTGTCAATTAGAAATGAAATGAGGGAATTGCCATGCAATGAATCATTTGGAAAATAACAAAAAACTTTGGAGAATTTGTCTGCAATTCATGCCTAGGACATTTGATCTCACTAGGGTGTCTATTTTTCTAACTCTCTTTGAGAAATTCCCTTCTTGTACGAACTTTTCATGAAAAAATGAAAAACCAATCAGATCATTGTCGTGGATTGGCTCTCTATTCACACATTGTGCTTACATATTTTCATTTATTTCAATTTAGGTGATAACGGATCCTCCACGTTCGCCCATTATTACACGATCAAGAGCTAAGATGGTCGACCAAACTGAAATGCGTGATCGTATGTCTACCGTGGAAGACCAACTCAAACAGTTGCTCACCTCTATGCAACTCGTGACAACTCAAATCCAATCCCTTCGAGCGAATCCGACTCTTGCACCTGCTCTTCCCGAGATAGTAGTCCCGAATCAAGCAAACGAGGCTCAAATGGGTGATGACGACATGCCTGATCTCGAAGATGACCTACTGTTGGTCACTACTGAAAAGACAAAGCCTGACAATGTCCCTAAGGCGGGGCAAGATGAACGTTTTGCCAAACTCGAGGAGAAAGTCAAGCAATTGCAAGAGTCGCAGAGTTCACTCCCATTCGACTTGCCCGTGTATGAGAATGTCAAGGTGCCGAGGAAGTTTAAGATGCCGGGATTCGAGAAATTCGATGGTACTTTTTGCCCAAAAGCCCATTTGCAGATGTACCACATACGCATGGCCCAATACGTCAAGAATGAGCCTATCATGATTCAATCATTTCATGCAAGTTTGACTGGGCCCGCACTGAGCTGGTATGTGATGAAGAATATGAACCTTCTTGACACCTAGAATGAAGTGGCTGATGCGTTCCTCAAGCAATATAAGTTCAACATGAACATTGCACATTCCCGAGAAGATCTTGAGAGGATTGAGAAGAAGAGGAGCGAGTCATTCAAAGAGTATGCCGTGAGATGGCGAAATCTGATAGCTCAAATCACTCCTGAGCCTACCAACAAGGAATTGATGAAGTTGTTCGTCAAGACTCTCCCGTCTGAGTTCCGTAATCGAATGGCCAGCACATATGTTGAGAACTTCAACCAACTTATCTTGATGGGTGAACAGATCGAGATGGGGCTAAGAGAATGGTGGTTTCCTGAGCCGTCTAACAAGAGATTTTCTACTAAGAAGGAGAAGGACCCTGAAGCTGAGATTAATATGGCCTACTTTCAATCGAATCGTGATACATCCAATCGCGCTTCGGTAATTAAGATTTCTACTGAGCAACAAGGTGGAGAAAATCAGTTCTCGGGTCGACGACATAATGTTAGGAGACAGTTTACACCTCTTCCTGGACCCCTATCCAAAGTTTTGCCTGTTCTCCAAAAGAAGGGATTACTCTCTATTGAGCCGAAGCGACCAAATCCCAAGCATTATCCTGCATATAATCCCTCCGGAAAGTGTGACTATCACATGGGAGAGGTTGGTCACTCCACCGATGATTGCTATGTTTTGAAGCACAAGGTCCAAGACCTCTTGGATACAAAGGCGTTCTCTTTCAGCAGTAATCTGAAAAATCCTCTGCCTAACCATGATGGAGGTGCAAATGCTGTCACTGAGTGAAGAAGTTCTTATTTTCTAGGATTTCAAGTTTTGTTTAGAATTTCCTGCTTTTTGAAATTTCAATTATTGCTTTCGCTTTTAGGGTTTGGCTTGTTTGCATTTTTCATTCCAATAATGTAATTCATTTGATTCTATTTAATGAAATTACAATTTTATTTCCAATTTTGAGGACATGATGAGGTATATCAAACCAACCCGGTGACGATATTCAACAATGAAAAGAAAATATTATCCATGGAGAAATTCTTATGACTAGGCTTTTTCATGCTTCCTCATCCAAAATATTCCTAAAAAAAAAAAATCATTTTTCAAGCCATTTCCAAAAGCATGCATTAGGTTAGCCTTGTTTAATTTTCTGACTCATTTACTTCATGTTTCAGAGCATTACTTTCTTGTCCTGATCTGAAAATGGCGCATCAGATGACAGATTGGGGGCATAACAGATTTTGGTAGTGACCCAACTGGGATAAAATCTCGATCCGAGCCAAAATGGATATGCAATTTGAATTTACTTTGATGTTGCATAGTATCCTATTCATGCACATTCTCTTGTGCATGGGCAAAAGCGGATTTTCACTTTTGATTAATAGAGGCAATCCAAGGACATCCATTGCTGAGATAGTCCCTTTGTAGAGCAATCCCCTGAATGAATGCTTAAAACCATGTTTTAAGTGCAATAAATTATTTGTTTTGAAGTAACAAAAGTTTTTCATGCTTAAAGTTGCTGGACTATTTTGAAAAGAGAATTTCCACAGTGATTTTACCTATTTAACTCACCAATTTCATGTGGAGATTTGTCAAGATAGACTAATTCAATGAATGATGTGGAATGGATTAAACATGCTAAATGAGACGTGTCAGGATGATGAAAGGCAAGCCTTATCCTATACACAATCCCCTACTTATACACTTGTGAGATGAGTGTAGGAAGTTCCATATCTGTAAGGTAAAGAATTCTCTCGCAAAAGGTACAATGATTGAAATGATGAGAGGCAATTCATTTCTCTATCCCAAACACTACAGGTGATCCGTTGCTTAACCCTTTTGAACCCATACACTTATGAATATTCTTTTTGAATCACCCCTGTCAAGAATCACCCTACATCAAGGCAACTAGGAGATAAAATGGCATCATGAGGTGAGGAAAATGAATTGAAATTTTCTTGCTCTCACTTGCATCAATCTTCAAGTAGTGCTATTACATTGAATTCATGTGTTAATTTAAGTGCCTTAGGATGACGAAGAGCATTTCTTTCTCTATCCTACATGCTTATACCCTTTGCATAACCCACTTGAGCCTACAATTTTATTTCTTTAAACCCAGTTAGTGATTATCCCCCATACTGGGGCAAGGTAAAAGGCAGATGAAGACCCTTGAAAGTTTGAGTGTCATTCAAAGTGTAATTGCTTGACGCATGCATTGAAATCAAAATAAAACTAAGGGGCATGAAAAAAACAGTGTGCCTGGTAAAAGCAAGGCCAATGCCCATGAAAAAAAGTGAAAAAAAAAATGAATAAGAACTAGGGGCATGGAAAAGCGGTGTGCCTAATAAAAGCAAGGCCAATGCCCATAAATGAAAAAGAGAGTCAAGATAAGGTGACTGTCAATTGCAAGAATTGAATCTTGATGGAGCAATACTCAAAGAACTTAAAAGTTGAGTTTTTACAATCAATGGGGCATTTCACGAAAACAATCCCCGATTATGAAAAAGAAAACGGATGGCAATGCCAAGATGATCATCAACTTTCACCATTTACACACATTTTGAGCCTAATGATCCTTTAATTTCTCAACCCATGAACCCAGCCTACGTTACGTCCCTTACAAAGTCTCTTCAGATTATGGCATTTGAATTAATATAGGAGTTCATATGTTTATAAGCATCGCTCGAAGAAGTGCAAGCAAGATTATTTCTTTCTCATTTTGTAGGGTTCTTGACTTGTAAACCCGAAGATGATTACATAATTATTCTTTCAATTGCCTTGACTCAAAAAGTCCCCTTTGTTAAGCCGTTGACCAAGCCCACATTATGGTCCCTATTAAAGACCTCTTGAATTGGTAAGATCGTACTAATTGCGAGAATACTCAGACCCTTGTTGATATGATGATGTTGAGATTGAGTGATTCTCACAAAATAGCCATTCTAAATGAGAGTGAGTGAAAGTTCTTTCTAACTGAAAAACTCTCATTTGGCATTTTTAAGAAATTCATGTCATTGTCTTGAACGACAATTATTTCCTGTGGAAATTTGGGTGATGCAAATATGGTAAAGTCATTATGCATAAACCTTGATTGAATGGATGGAAGCCCCATTGAACTTTGAAATGTGCATTCTAGAGTAGCTCAGATTGTCTATCTCTTTTTGCTCTAAATCATGTCTAACAAGTAATTCAAGTTCCTTTTAGAATGCCTCATGATATTAGGAGATGAAAAACCTCCACCATGAGGTGAAAGACTTCCACGGGATATCTAAATTCCAAAAGACATATCCCCAAGAATCAGAGATATCACCAGGTAAGTATATCTCTACCCATACTCTAAATACTTGTCATTGTGCAGGTATTCTCTCTTAAGTGCATTGACACTTGACTTGGTCAAGCTGTCTAGTTCCTGACCTGGCGTACTTTCGTAGCCCAGAGTCATTTTCATCGACTCGGTGTGCTTCCGTAGCCCGATGTCGCCTTTAATAGACCCGGCGTGCTTCTGTAGCCCGGAGTTCTTGACACGGCTTGCTTTCGTAGCCCAGTGTCCCTTTTCATTTACTCGACGAGCTTCCGTAACTCGATGTCCCTTTTAATAAACCCGGCATGCTTCTGTAGCCTAGAGTTCCTGACCTAGCGTGCTTTTGTAGCCCAGAGTCCCTCTTTATCGACCCGGCGTGCTTTCGTAGCCCGATGTTCATTTATATTGATCTAGCGTGCTTTCGTAGCCCAGGTTCCCTTTTATCGAGCCGGCGTGCTTCCGTAGCCCGGTTTTCTTTTATCGACCTAGCGTGCTTCCGTAGTCCAGAGTCCTTTACACCGACACTCAATTGAGTTGTCTTCAAAGATTTCTCTCCAAATTTAGTCTGATTAAGGCGACTGAAGAAAGGTTCGAGTCCTGGTTAGATGATCTATGTTGCAACGCGGGGCGACCGAAGAATAGTTCAGGTCCTAGCCAAGCAAAATCTCCGTTTAGGCAACGGTAGAATGGTACGGGTCCTAAACAACATTTATTGCTCTAACAGGCGACTGTAGAATGGTACGATCCCGGAAAAGCAATTTCCCCATTCAGGCGACCGTAGAATGGTACGGGTCCTCGACAACACCTATTCTTTATTCAGGCGACCGTAGAATGGTACGGGCCGTGGAAAGTGAATCCTCGTTTAGGCGACCGTAGAATGGTACGAGTCCTGGGAAAGCAGTCTCTTTGCAAAGCCATGTTACTATTCTACTCGATCGTAGAATGGTACGAGTCTTGGACGTGTAACACCAACTATCTTGAATTACTTTATCCTCCTTGAAGGTAAGTTATTCTAGGTAGGTTCATTTATCATTTGCATTTCCATGCATCATATAAATTGCATTCAAAAATGGAATTTATTTTCCAACAAAAAATATCATTCAATGCATGTGCATAGTCAAAATTTAGGTTTCAATTTATCTTTGAAGGCAACCTCTTCGAGCGCACCTTCAAAGAGGGGCAGCTATTAACACCTAAATTTTGGCGACTCGTTTAGTCATTTATTGCATTAAAAAATTAGGGATTAATTTTAACCTCTAAAAAAAATATTAATTGCATAGCATATAATTTTAGAAGCATTTTTAATTATTACTGCATTTGCATTGGACTGACGGATGGATTTGAATTAATTTAGCTAGTTGGACTAAGCCTGCGATGAAGGTGGTTCACACCCGAAAAATTGGTCACGACACATGCTTGTGCTCGGTTATTATTATTTTTTTTCAATTACTTACATGCACACTTTTAAAGATCTTAGTCTTAGAGTGCTAAATTGAGCTTGTTTGGACTCAAGCCCTTTTAGAAGTCGTAAAGCACATTTAGAGGTTTCTAATGCCGCTAATTTCCTATTGATTGCTCATCGTTAGGACCACTTTCCATTTTTTCCAATGTAAATTAGAATTTGGACATTGGATCAAATTCAGACCCCTATTCTAAACCTTGTTTGGAATGACCTTTAACATTTTTGTTCCATTGTTTCTATAAGGATTCTGCACTTGATTCCTTAATAAAACTTATTTGTCATCATGTTGCCTATATTATGTGAAAATTAGGTAATTTTTAGACCTGTTTTGAAAGGACAAATCCCTATAATAATAACTGAATGTCTTGCTATTTTGACAAGTTTTCTAATTTTTAAAAATAATGCCTAGCTCATTTAGGAAAACTTTCTCATGAAAGTTGTTTGTTATCATGTCATGCATATTAGGAAATTCTGCCATAGCTAGATTGTTAATGGGTGTCATCCAATTTTGCCGATTTGTCATGCTCGGTTTGAAATTTTCTAATATGAACTTAGTTGTGATTATTTAGCTAAACTACGTAGTTTAGTTCGTGCATGAATTTAGGCCATGCCATCTTCATGAAAATTGCTTTAAATTCTTTGATATTTGTTGTCAAATGGCTCCCAATGGATCAATTTTTCAAATCATATCTTGAAATCATTTTGGTATATGTGATGTTTCCAAAAATAACCTATTTAGCAAATCTTCTTTCAAAACTCTATTTGACATTGTGGAAAGAGATGGTTTGAGTTGTATTCAAAATGCCTGCAATGCTCGTGATTACATTTATGCGAGCCCCAAGCTAACCTTGGGAATTGAATGCCATTCATAATCGAGACATCACTTTGTCTCAAAACTTTTTGTGAATGATTTCAAAAAACGTATCTTTGAAACATCACATGTACCCTTATGCATATAATCACGCCATTAATTAGAGATGCCTGTGTTTGTTATTGGCGCATGCCCTTAGTAATAAGTGACCGACCGATAGTACACTTTCTTGCTTTATTGGTTAAAAAATAAGGTAAAAAAAAAAAAATTGCATGCATGTGACTTTTAGATGTATGATAAGGTCGATGCATGATATCGAGTGATTGACTTTGGCATGATGTTGTGCTTTTGATTGTTTTGACGTGTAAACTTGTTTCTTTCCATTGTATGTACCTAGTTATAGTTCTTAGACTAGATTTAGATTAGGATCCTAAAAATGAAGAGGACATGAAGACGGTGAAGGTCGATGTTCATTCCGACCATCATTCCGTACCATTCATCTCCGACATATGTCTCAGGTTCTTATTGTCTGTATAAGAGTTTAACAAGTTATGGGTTTTTTTCTTTCTTGCCCTTTAGTTCTATTTCTCTTTTTATCTTTCTTAGGATCGCATGATAGATTTACTACTTTCCTTGATTGTTTACTTAATATCTCGCAATTTCAGTTCAACTGTTTACTTTCTTTTCTCATTTTTTAGAAATACGATAGCATGTAAATGACCAACCACGCATGATCACCTAGTTTAGGATAAACGATTCTAAAAAATTAAAGAAGAAATGCATGGACATCTCAAGTAAACACAACATACTGTTAGGTACCGAAAGAGCACTAATAGAAATATTACGTAACCCAAGTCTCTAAACCTAGATATCTGGTTACGTAGGAATTGAGGGAACACTCCCGACCCTAAATTGGGTTTTCTAACCGACTCCCAAAAACGAGGATAGTGGTGACTCTCGTCTTATTTCTAGGTTGTCTTAAACAACTAAACCGTATAAATGAATTCATCGCGAGGGGTATGGATCTTTAGATATGGTTTACAATTGTGATTTAGCACACCCAAGATGATGAAGGCGATAAAAATGAAGTGATGCCATCTTTGGTGGATTTACATCTCGATAGGGCTATCATGGTTATAAAAGTACCCTTAAACTCACATTTACGTCCGAATTCCTTTTCGACCTTAAAACTATCGATTGGGACATATCGTGATGTCGAGGTAGGGTCACAACACTCCAATGTCATGCGGGATACGAGCTTGAAAGAGCTCACGATCACGATTAAGTGAATTCACAAGAGGTTCGTCCGGAGGGTGAGGTGATGACATTCCTATGGTTGAGAACCGTGAGGGAATTTTCGAGGTCAAGTATCCCTAAACTTGACATTTCCCCTTCCTGTCCTCGTGAGAGGGATCAGCGGCGAGATCGAGTCGCGACAATTCTCTCCCATTCTTTGTCTTCATCATCCTCAACCAGATCAAACAAGTCTTTACAATATAACACGTCTTCCCTTTGAGACTTTCAAATAGAATAATTTGAGGCATTTAACTTAAACATTGTGCCACTAGTTTCCTTCATTAATAACTAGAGTCTCAACTCTAGCTCTAATACTACTTTGCTAGGGAGAACTAGGGACAACAATTCACCTTGAATTAAACTCAATCTAGGAGCAATTTCTCCCTTGAAACTAAATCCATTGAAATTATCTTAACCCCCAACAACCAATAATATATAACCTCACAATATGCAAAATGATAAGTAGACAAAATAAATAACGATACCAAGGATTTAACATGGAAAACCCAATACAGTTCAAACTATGGACTGCCCAAAAACATCCACTAATTACTAAGAATAGTAGGATATACAAAAGTATTTTTCTTTAGTCACATACTAGAGGCTTCACATCAACATTACAACCATATTTTCTCACCACATAGGTGGATAAATAAATTCGGAGCAAGAAAGCTCTAGCCGCAATTGGAGAATTCAGAGGTGGAACCATCAACTCGTAGCCCTCGGTCTCATGAACAACATACTCATATTTGAGCCGATTTTGTAAACGTTTGGCCTTCGAATGAGGACCACAAATGTCATGCCCCAATCCTTGAATGCGTGCCCATCCCTTACCTGGTCGATTTTATAGCAACGTCCCAGAACGCATCGCCGACCCTTTCGTTTAATATGCACATGCGGAAGCATATAATAAGAATCCCCAGACAATAAAGCAATGGGATAGACAAGTAGGGGCATATTTTTCACACTTTAAAAGCAACCACACTTATATACATTGCAAATCATGGTGCAAATATATACAATGCGAATCGTTAAGTCGGGTTCTGAACCACTAGTTCATAAAACAAATTCTGCAGAAAGGGAATCAACTCTCATCAAAAGAGGATTGTCCTATGACTAACTAGTCCAATATGATCATCAGTTCTTCATGCTTCACCATCTACACTTTGGGCCTCTGGTCCATCACCAATGCCATCTAAGGACCTGAAAATGGTTATTCAATAACCAGTAAGACAACGTCTCAGCAAGTTCTACCCCCTAAGACCCGATTAGGAAGCCAATACACTTTCGAGGCTGCCTAAACACAACACGAGTCAAAAAATTTACCTTGACCTCAGTTCCTTCCTGCAAGTCAGTATATATCATATATACAGGAACCACATCAATTCACGGCACCACATCAAATTATTGATCAATCAACCTAGTCGATTACATGTCACCACGACTTTTCCCTCGATCGATACAATCAATACTATCTATAAGTCCGACCATAGTCCAGGACTACTCACTCTAAGCTGATATATAGATAGTATAGCTCGCACTAAACTGATAAATAGTGTACTGTTCTCGCTAAGCTGACATATTGCCCGTAAGCTAATATAGTATACCATCCTAACCTTTCAATCAATTCCATCTTTTATCATTATCGATAAAATAGCCGTGTGTGGGGACACGATCGGCCTTAGCCAAAATATTATAATTTCACTTTTTGAATATCCCACCAATTTCAACAGCCCATAACATATTTTTGATGCTGTAAACCGACGCCCGGTAATTTTTCACTCAATTACCAAAATTAATCAATTTAGGAATAAAATCCTAAAATCATCTTTAAATCAATTCAACACGATTTAACACTCAAATAAATAGACAGATCACATCATCACGATCAACATAAAATTTCGATCGTCGGCTATCCCAACCTAATTTCAAAAATTAATTAATTAATTAATTAATATCGAAAATTATTAAATAAATGCAATAAATCCAATTTAGGCCCATAATGCCTGATTGGAAGCCAATACGGACCCGGAAAATTACTGAGACCCGTTCAATAATTAAGAGGACTTGTCTACTTGATAAGTATACTAGTCATTCTCCTAACATGCATAGGTAAATGCTTAATTTAATTATTCTACTCTAATCTAACCACCTAATTGCACTTAATTAAATATAATCAACCCCTAAGCATCATTAACCGACTAATAAAGGATTAGTGAGCAAAATTCACTTGTGCAAAGTGGAGACCGGAACACCGTGACGGCGACGCGATGGCGGCCGAAATCCAAATTTTCGGCAGTGTCGGCGAACATTCAGGCCAGGCCTACAAGCCTTGCAAGCCCACAGCAAAAGCTGGGCTTGGGCCAAACTTGGGCTAACTTGCTTCGCAGGCTGAGCTGCTAAAACTTCTTGGGCTTTAAAACTGGGCCTAAATTCTTGGGCTAGCTTGAAGATGGGCCGTGAAGGCATGCGGACTGGGCTGAAAACTTCAACTGGGCTACTGATTCGAGCGGGCCGTGGGCTAAAGACACGAGCAAGAGAAGACTGAAGCTACTGGATCCGTGGGCTTCGGTCTTCACTTGGGCTGAACGAAGGAGCAGACCACGTAGAAGAAGCGGCCTCGAGCTAGGCTTGCTAGCCACGTAGAGATGCGAACGAAGAAGCAACTTCATTTGGCCGCGAGGGACGCGCGGCAACTACTTCAGTGCTGGACAATGCACGAAGGAACGGAGATGCTGGTATCTTCGATGGATGCGTGGACGTGGGGGTCAACAAATTGCGTCTGGGTGCAGCGTTGTTGACCAAGGAAGATAGGAGCTAGTGGACCCTGGCTTCGACGGCATGGACATGGGGGCTTCGGTCAACAAAGTGGGAAGAATTCTTCGTTGGTTGACCGAGGAAACAAAAGGTGGTGGAGGCGTGAAAGCTGCAAGTGGCGAAGGTAGAGTGAGGAAGAGAAATGGAGGAAGTTGCTAGTGTGAGGGAGATGGGCAGAAGGAAGAAAATGTGGAGGAGGAAAAATTGAGAGAAAAGTGAGCCAAGAGGAAGGCTTCGTCGCACGAGGGGGGGATTTGGAGGAGAGAGAGAAGAATTAGTCAAAGGGAAATATCCAATTCATCATAGCTTAGGTCAAAAGTCCACACATATTATCCCTTGCATTGATGGTATGTCCCCCTTAATACTTTTCACCCAAATTTCCAACCAAAATAATCCAAATTGAAGCTAAAATTGAAGTCTTTCCCGTGGATCCGAATTTCATAATCTAAGCTTGAATTTCTTTACTCAATTCCCCAAATTGAGGCCCGATTTCGATGAAGAAAAATCTCAAACAATTTTCTATAAGTCCCCGACATCCAAAGGCTCGGCTTAGAAGTCCAAATTTTCTTTAATTTGGCCCGTACGAATTTCCGTTAATTTTCTGCAACGTCTGAAATGGTTTTCCGCAAAAATCCCGGAATCTCTGAAAATTCTTCAGTGGATGAGTCGACATTCCTAAAATAGCTCGTGACACCACAAAACTTTCAATTTCTGAAATCGAGTTCAAATTCACGGTTAATTTCCATTCGACGCGTTTTTTTAGCGTGACCTAGGCTACCGTGTAACTTTCAGAAATTTTTAGTGCAAATGACCCGTGGTCGATTTTCTTCGAGCCACAATGAACCCACTCGACACATTGGCGATTCTCAGTTATCGTGAAAATCTGGAGAATTTAAATATGGACACAAGGTACCAAAACAATAAGAAAATCAGTCTAGTGTTGGTCGACGAGAATTTTCCAATTTAGTGGTGTCACCCACAATTAGCCACACATCTCAGTTGAACCAACCCATATCTGATCTCAAATCGATTTATATATGTGCCGTAATAATCTCGACAGATGAGCACGGTCTAGAAGCCGATTCCTGGTCGAATTCTCAAGTCTATTTGCCTTAAAATCCTTAATATTTTCCCCAAATAGTCTAGTTATCTCGTGAGTAATCAGCTCTGAGAACAACCCTATAGGCGCGTCAATGAAATGCCCAATTTATCCAGTAGAAAATAGGATTGAAAATCTGGGATGTCACAACTCTTCCCCTCTTATAAAAATTTTGTCCTCGAAATTTAAAACTTTACCAATCCTTAAACAAAAAGGCAGGGGTATCGTCGTCTCATCTAGTCTCACTTTTCTTGATTGCTTCTTCAGTCCCGTGGTGTTGTCAGACCACTTTGACCAAGAGGACCTTCTTGGTTTACAAGATCCAATCTTTCTTATTCACAGTCTCAACCGAACTTTTCATGTACGACACTCTGTCGTCCACATCTAATTCTTCAAGATTTAGCACGTGGGTCGTGTCAGGCTCGTATGTCCTCAACATCGACACGTGAAAGACGTCATGCACTTGTGCCAACCTTGGCGACAATGCAAAACGATACGTTAGGATCCTGATTCTCTTATCTATAATCTCAAAGGAACCTATGTACCTCGATTTCATATTTCTTTCCTTGCCAAAGTGCAAGGTATTCCTCTTTGGTGACACCTTCAGAAAGGTGCATTCAACAATTTAGAACTCCCAAGGCCTTCAATGCCCAATGATACAACATTTTCGGCGGCTCGGCGGTGCGTACTCGCAGCGATCACACAAGCTGCAATGCCGACTGCCGAACCGGCTCTAGGTCTGTGATCTTTCTTTCTCTGATTTCATCTCAACAAACTGAAGTTCTGCACACTTTGCTCTGTTCTGCCTCAAAAGGAACTATCTGACTGTTTTGCTGAAATTGGGAACCTCGGTTCTAGATCGATATAAGTTCGTCACTTTGGTACTTCACGCGGATGAACTATCTTGCAGACACATACACTTCTGCATGCCCATTCCAATCAAGATCCTTCCATACGGCGATAAAGTGGGCTGACTTCATCAGTCTATCGACCACTAACCCAACTGGAGTCATTATTCCTCTGACTCCTTGGTAAATCTATCACAACATTCTATCGTGATATACTTCCGTTCCCACTCGGACTCTCGAGTGATTGTAAATGTCCTCTTGGCTTGCATTACTGAACTTTCACTTACTAGCACATCCGACACTTGCCACTTGTCCAACGATATCTACTTTCATATCGGTCTACCATTTGAGCTGACGCCGTTTCTGACCTACTTCGCACTGTCTGGTCGGAAATTGTAATTACTACAGTGACTTTCAAACAAGGTTTCTTACTTGAGTGCTACAATGTCAAGTACACTCAATCACTCTCGAAACTAGAGTGCTCCATCATCAGAGATCTAAAAGTCAATCTCTTTCTTATCGGTATCCTCTTATAGGATTTTCTGAACATCTCGGTCTGTCAACTGAAGCGTCTGATTCTAACTTAAATATCCAGTTCAATTTTGAGGGCGGCTATAAAATTTAAAAGGTAGCCTACCTCAAATTTGAAAACCAAATTTCGAGCTCTCTTGAGTACATTCGACTCCCTGATCACCATTTGTGCAACTACAGACTTCCGACTCAGTGCACCTGCGACTTAATGCGTCTTTCCAGGGTGACACAGGACATCACAATCATAGTTCTTCAAAAATTCTAACTCATAACGTTGTCTTCAGTATAACCTTTTTCCCAAAGTAATGCATTGATATGCATGAATTCCTTATTTGACAATCCTCACCTCTGCACCCTCGGTTCTATCAACTTAGATAACGACATTTGATAAGAAGCCTTAGAGAGTGGCTCTGTCCCGAGTGTTAATTCCATCACAAGTTCTATCTCTTTTTTCTAACGACAGATCTGATAATTCCTAAGACAACACATCTATAAATTCTTGGACTACTGAGATGTCCTCAACCTTCAATTCTCCAATATGTCTTATCTATGACAATCGTCACATAATCTTGGCAACCTCCGTCTAACGAACGAGTTGCTTCTCACAATGAGATTTAGGGAAATTGAGGGTCCTCATCGACTTCTGGTAATTTCGAAAATTTTCCTCCTTCGATGGATTAAACTATATCACATTGCAACAACAATTCATTACAACAAAAGCTCCTCGAGCCAAACCTTTTCATATATGGTATCAAAGTTATACATAGGCAAAGGATTCAAGTACAACTATAACCAGTGGGTCTGCTTTATATGACTTCATTAAAACAACTGAAGTTCTATAAACTTAACCAAAATTCTACTACGCCACTCTGATAAAATTGTTCTGGGGACACTGCCCTTCCTGCTCGGTGCATAACTCGATTCATCTTTAAGCTGGCAGTCCATTCAACGGAACCATACCGATGATCACGTCAGGCGCAGCTTCAACCTGACCCTGTGTAATTGCATACACAGAGCCTTGAACGGGAGGTCTCAGCTGTCCTCCTTGTGGCACGTTCTAAGGGGCATACCCTCTGATTTGACCCATCTGTGGCGACGACGGTAATTGTGGTTGTCTTCTTGGCCTTCTAGGACAATCTCTGGCCAGGTGACCTTGCTGGCCACATTCAAAACAGGTGCCCATCCTTCGGGGACACCAATTAACAGGATGTCGTCTTCCACAAAGGTGACACATCTCGATCCTATCTGGCGCTGGCTTGTCAACTCCACCTCTCCTATTTGGTGGGACTTGAAATCTATTTCTAGGCATGGGCCTCTTCACATGGCGAATACTTTCTCGATGAGAAGTAAAGCTCGATTCAGATGAGGCAGCTCTATCATTCTGATCCTTCTCAATTTTCTGGGCTCTTCGATATGTGTCGTTGTAAGTCCTCAGATCTAGGGAGACCAGTATGCTTCTCATGTCTGGCCTGAACCCATCCCTAAACCTTCTCACTCGATTTGCTGGATTCTCTATTAGCTCTGGGGCATATCGTGAAAGTTCAGCGAACTTCGCCTCATACTCATCAACAATTAAGGAACCCTGGCGAAAACGTTGAAATTAGGCCATCTTCACCTCCCTGGTGATCTCGGAGAAATACTTATCATTGAGGGCTTCAAGGAAAATGTTCCACTCATGAACAACGCCTTTTGGAAAGATCATTTCTCGAGTAGTCATCCACTAAGTGTTCGCAACTCCTTCCAGCTGGTAAGTTGCTAAGACTACTTTCTCTGTATCGTCGCACATCAGCAGTGCAAATGCTTTCTCCAACTTCTGAACCCATAAAGCAGTAGCTTTGGGATCTCCCGTCGCGGTGAACAAAGGTGGGTTCAATTTCAGGAATTGCTCCACTAGCTTATGGATTGTTCTTTCAGTGACCACAATCCCCGGTGGACCTTCGACATGTGCGGCGGTAGGAGCAACAGCAGGGGCGGCTCCAGCAGCAGTAGCAGCGGCTTGAATGGTGGCTTCAACAGCAATGGCTTGGTTCTGCGCTTGCTGATCCATACGATTCCCCATAACTTCTAATATACGCATGATCCCATCAAATCTGGGATCACCTGGGGCTTCTACCCTAGCACCGACAAGAGTTGGTGCTTCACCACTGGCACTGGCTTGAGCCGGTGCCCTACCTCTGCCTTGGGTGCCGATCCTTATCAGCGCTCTACCCCGAGTCACGGCCCTACTGGCCCTCTTGGCAGGAGTTCTTAGCTCTTGATCGCTCATGGCGTAGCTTTAATCTACCCACACCTGCTTCCAATTCAACACCGAATTAAAAACAGAGCAATCTAAAACAACAAGCAATTTTAGCACTCAGCTAACACAGACATGCATCAACATGAATTTAAAGGCCATCCTACTACTATCCCATAAGTTATCGCTCCTTATCACTCAAATCTTGAACTTCACTCTGATACTACTTAAACGTGATGTCACGCCCGGATCCTCGAGTGCGTGCCCATCCCTTACCTGGTTGATTTTATAGCGATGTCCCAGGACGCATCGCTGACCCTTTCGTTTAATATGCGCATGTGGAAGCATATAATAAGAATCCCCAGACAATAAAGCAATGGGATAGACAAGTAAGGGCATATTTTTCACGCTTTAAAAGCAACCACACTTATATACATTGCAAATCATGGTGCAAATATATACAATGCGAATTGTTAAGTCGAGTTCTAAACCACTAGTTCATAAAACAAATTCTGCAGAAAGGGAATCAACTCTCATCAAAAGAGGATTGTCCTATGACTAACTAGTCCAATAGGATCATCAGTTCTTCATGCTTCACCTTCTACACTTCGAGCCTCTGGTCCTTCACCAATGCCATCTAAGAACCTGAAAATGGTTATTCAATAACCAGTGAGACAATGTCTCAGCAAGTTCTACCCCCTAAAACCCGATTAAGAAGCCAATACACTTTTAAGGCTGCCTAAACACAACACGAGTCAGAGGACTTACCTTGACCTCAATTCCTTCCTGCAAGTCAGTATATATCATATATACAAGAACCACATCAATTCACAGCACCAGATCAAATCATTGATCAATCGACCTAGTCGATTACATGTCACCACGACATTTCCCTCGGTCCAATACTATCTATAAGTCCGACCATAGTCCAGGACTGCTCACTTTAAGCTCATATATAGATAGTATAGCTTGCACTAAGCTGATAAATAGTGTACTGCTCTCGTTAAGCTGACATATCGCCCGTAGGCTGATATAGTACACTAAGAATGCTCCCTCTAAGCTGATCATATTGCTCTCACTAAGCTGATTAGGTATACTGCTCTCACTAAGCTGACATATCGTCCGTAGGCTAATATAGTATACCATCTCGACCATTCAATCAATTACATCTTTTATCATTCTCGGTAAAATAGCCGCGTGTGGGGACACGATCGGCCTTAGCCAAAATATTATAATTTCACTTTTTGGATATCCCACCAGTTTCAACAGCCCATAACATATTTTTGGCACTATAAACCGACGCCCGGTAATTTTTCACTCAATTGCCAAAATTAATCAATTTAGGAATAAAATCCTAAAATCATCTTTAAATCAATTCAACATGATTTAACACTCAAATAAATAGATAGATCACATCATCACGATCGACGCATAAAATTTCGGCCGTCGACTATCCCGGCCTAATTTTCGGAAAGATAAATAATTAATTAAATAATTTCAGAAATTATTAAATAAATGCAATAAATCCATTGGTCGATTAAAGAGCAACGTCCAAGGACGCATCGCCGACCCATTCATTTTTATGCACATGCGGAAGCAGATATATAATCCCAGAGATAATAAAACAATGGGATAAGAAAGTAGGGCCATTTTTCGAACTAAAAACCCAACCACTCTTATATATACATATCAGTCATAATGTATATATCACAATCCGAACTAGATAAGTCGGGTCTCACACAAAACCAATTTATAAAACAAGGTCTGCAAACAGGGGTGGGGTTCTAAACAGCTACGGATCCTCGTCTTCGATTTATCCTCCTTCCACACTCCAACTAGAGCCTACAGCAGAATACACAGGTGATTCTAGCTCTTCAAGATTAGAGTCCACCGGATCTACCACCGATCCACCTTTAGGGTCTACAGTACCCTTTCCAAATGCAACCTCCAGCACATATAGAGGCACCTCCGATTCCGGTATGGGGCCCTCTCTCAGTTCGTTACGATCCTAGCGGTACCACCATCTGTACGAATAGGGCACCTTCTTAGGTAGTCCCTCATCAACCCATAGTATGGACTACACAAGTTCGTACTCTAACCCGTTAGGGTGCCCATGAATCAGAATGTAGTGCTTCTGCTCGAGAAGAGCTGCCATCTAAGGACCTGAAATGTTTATCCCACAACAGGGTGAGACGACGTCTCAGCAAATTCAACCCCCTAAGACCCGATTAGGAAGAAAATACGCCTTGAGGGCTGCCTAATCACAAACATAGGTCGGAAGCGTTGGATAAATTCTCCTCAGAGATTTTGAAGTTGACAAAACATTTCTCTCGATGGTGCCGAAGACTTGCGGACTCTGTGGCAAAGTGCGAAGATCAAAGTCCGACGTCAACAAGACTCAAGTTTCAAAGTCTACTCTCATGGACGGATTCAGGACCGACAAGATAAAATCTTCTATTCGATTCTATAAAGTTTTTATCTCAACGACTAAGGAATATCTTTCGACCGGGATTCAAAGCACTACAAGATTTTATATTCATATCCGAATTTATATAGATTCTCTAAAGATTCGCAACTTATATTTGGAAGGATCTACTTATGGAAACCTAGATCCCGATTGTATGGGCGAAACGAGGATTGATGGGCTATCTACACTTACCTTAAAAGAGCTCGAGATCTCTCCAAATTGATTCTCGTCCAACGGGTTGATTGGAAGAACTTCTTTGGAAGGTGCCAACGGTAATGAAGGCATGAAGAAGTGTATAAAGAGAGACGCTCAAGTTGTTGAAGGGTGCCGGATAGAAGAATTCCAAAGTACGAATCTCCGTTTATATTTTGTGATCTTATTCTTCGAGCAATACATGTAATCAAAAGAGAGATCATACGTGGTGAGACCTTGAGGAAGTGTAGTAGAGTTTCTACACCGTGGACTCAAGAGCGTAAGACTATAAACACTCTTTTTGATTCTTAGTGAAATCCGGCCCCGAATGTAAGGGTCTGTCAGTGCGAGAGTGGACATAGGCTTGGTCTAAGCCGAACCACTATAAATGCGAGTCGATTCTCTATCCCTAATCTTTTTATCTTTCATTACTTTCATTTGCAGCGATCGTTGTTTATAATTCATTAATCTCTTATTCAGATTAAATTGTTAAAATCGTTTTAGTCACCTATTCACCCCCCTCTAGGTGATAATTCTAGTCCTAACAGGAAGACTTATCTTGGCCTCAGTCTCTTCCTGCAAGTCAGTATATCTCAAAACTCAACCAATCATTTCAATTCACCAAATCAAATCGAACTATCGATCAATCAACCCAGTAGATTACATGTCATCACGACCTTCTCTAGGTTGGCCAAATCAATACTATCTAATAAGTCCGCTCATGCCAAGACTGCTCCCTCTAAGCTGATAATAGATAGTATAGCTCGCGCTAAGCTGATAAATAGTATACTGCTCCCTTACTAAGCTAACATATCAGAGCCCATAGGTTGATATAGTATACTAATAATGCTCACTCTAAGCTAATGATAATATTGCTCGTTCTAAGCTGATAGTAATATTGCTCGCTCTAAGCTGATAGTAATATTGCTCGCTCTAAGCTGATAAGGTATACTGCTCGCGCTAAGCTGACATATCAAAGCCCGTAGGTTGATATATTATACCGGTATACTGCTCTCTATCTAAGCTGACACATCGCCCCTAGGCTGATATAGTATACCACCCCAACCATACAACCAATTCATCATTTTTATCATACCCGATAAAAATAGCCGTGTGTGAGTACATGGTCGGCCTTAGCTAAAATACAATACTTTCACTTTTAAACGTCCCACTAATTTCAGCGATCCCAAAATGGATTTTTGGTGCTGTAGACCGACGCCCGGTAATTTTCTAATTTATTACCAAAATTATCAATTCTGAGATAATTATCCACGATCACAAATTACACCCATCAATACAAATTAGAACTCAATTAAATAAACAGATCACACCATTGCAATCAGCATAAAATTCCGGTCACTGGCTATCCTGGTCATATTTTCGGAAAATAAATAAATAATTAAATAATTACGGAAAATAATTATTAAGTGCAAATAAATAGAACTTAGGCCCGTAAAACCTAATTGAAAGCCGAGACAGTCTCGGAAAATTTCCGAACCACTCTAGATAAATACTAGAGCTTGTCTAGGCCCTAATTGCACTAAACTAATCACCTAACATGCATCGATAATTAATCAATTCACTAATCTAATCTAACTAACCACCTAATCCATGCTTAGCCTAAATTAATCAACCCTTAAACGTCATTAAATTACTAAACAAGGATTAGTGAGTTAAACTCACTTGTTAATTGATCCGCGTGGATCAAATCGATGGGGGCGAGGTGAGGCTCGATCTACTCCAAAGCGAGCTTGCCTTTCGGGGTCGAGAAGACCTTGAAAACGAGTCCGACGGTAGCTGGAATACCCACTGGTTTCTACTCTGTTCGGTGGCTAAACTGGCTAGGTGGAGGCTCGGTTAAGGTGGGGATGGACCAAGATGGGCTGAATCGGGTCCAGGCGAGGCTGGACGGTGCTTCACGGGGGCGGAGGGAGCTCTGGCGACGGTGGGACGAGCTCGAGCAACTCCGGGGACTTCCTAGGTTTGTGGCTAAGGCAGAAAGGAGACATCTAGAGCGACGGTGGCTCGCGATGAGGCACAAGCAGCGGTGACGACGCCAAGCTTCCAGGCGGTCGGACTGTGGCTACGACGAAGGAGGAGGTTGCAACTCGGTCTTCTCTAGTCTCTTGTGGAGTTCTGCACAGCTAGAAGGAGGGGATGAGGGCTTCGACGGGTGCAAGGAGGGAGAAGGGGACCGGTTTAGCAAGTGGGATCGGTTTGGTCTCCTTGATCGGTTTGTTCCTATCCTCTTTAGTCTCCCAATTGATCCCCACCACCAGCTGGTGTCCACACAAGTTTTTTCAGGCCAAAATACCCCATTCTAGAAGCTTGAAGTAGTCCAAAAGTTGTGGGTGGTGGGGGCACACGAATTTGGCTTGGTTCCCCTCCAATTGGACTTCAAAAGCTTCTTGAATCAACACCAATCAACTCTATAAATTCGACCAACATATCATCGATCAAATTGGCATTTTTCCTTACCAATCGATCCTACTTGCATCCCAATTTCTCGATCAAAAACGGTCCTCTAAATTTTTGAACAAAAACGATCCTACCTCGACTTTTTCCCAAAAAGTCTCAATTTGCAGAAAAATCTCCGAAGGCTGAGTCAACATTCCTAAAATGACTTGTGACATGACAAAACTTTCAATTTCTAAAATCGAATTCAAATTCGCGGTTAATTTCACTCTAACGCGATTTTAGCATGACCTAGGCTACCAGGTAGCTTTTAGAAATTTTTAGTGCAAATGACCCGTGGTCGATTTTCTTTAAGCCACAATGAACCCATTCGACACCTTGGCAACTCTCAGTTGTCGTGAAAATCTCGAGGTTTCAAATACGGACACAAGGTACCAAAACAACAGAAAAATCAATCTAATGCTGGTCGACAAGAATTTTGTAATTTAGTGGAATCACCCATGTTTAATCACACATCTCGGCCAAACCGACCTATCTCTAATTTTTAATCGATCTTACTGTGCCGTAATGATCTCTGCAGATGAGCACGGTCAAGTAGTCGATTCCTGGTCGAATTCTCAAGTCTATTACATTAAAATCTCTTAATGACTTCTCCAAATAGTCTAGTTATCTCATGAGTGATCAGCTCTGAGACTAGCACTATAGGCGCGTCGATGAAAGGCCCGATTTATTCAATGGAAAACAGAATTGAAAATTTGGGATGTCATAAGCATTGCCTTGTCCAACACCAGGGCCTTGATGCAGCCCATATTCAAGTTCAACTCATTCAATTAAGAAGATCAGCGTGCATTCAAGATTGACGATACTCTCATCGATAAACCTAATATCGATAAACCTCATCCACAAGTGAAAAGCCTCATCTTTGACTTTGTCATTTTTCATTCATCGAAGCTTGCATCATGACACTTTGGAATAACCACCGCAAGCACTAGAAATATTGTACATTTAATAGCTCCCAGTTTCTATGTACATAAATGATTGTTAGTTTCTAGGTTTGAATCTAGTCTTTTCTTGTTTTCATTATAAAAGGTCATCAAACCTCTGTAAATGAGAGGCCAAATTGATTAATGAAATTTGCTTAGTGCGATTCCCTTGAATCTTGAAGAGTTCAAACCCCTTAAAAACCTAGAAGAGTTTTCACTCCGCTCTTGAAGAGTTGGGGCTTTCAAAGCCTATATCCTTGAAGAGTTGCAGCCATCAATCTTGAAGAGTTGATGCCATTTCAACTTCCTTGGAGGCCTTGAAGAGCAACCATTGAAGTTTCTATCCTTTCTTCATTCTATCCAATCCCGTTTCGCCCACTTCCATCAAAATTAGACAAGCCTATAGTGCTTATCTGAGAAAACTCAAAACACGAAAGTTATATATATATTCGAGTCTCCATTCTTTTAGCTTTGGAATTAGGTCATTCTAATTTGAATTGACAAAGTTGTGCTCATTTTCCTGAGTTAGCATAGAACAGAAATTTCTGCTCGATTTTGTTAGAAGAGGATAGTGTCAATACCACAAGCATGTTGAGGGATTTGGATCCCAATAGCACAAAAGAGTACATAGCAAATAAACAAAGTCAATTGAGAGAGATCTTGCCACATGCCTTTCACGGTGTTCTGCACATTAACAACGTTGTCGTTACAATCTTCAAGGTTGTTAATAGCCTTCTTGTTGCCGACATACCGAAGCGTGGCCTCTTGGTCAGAGTTGGAAATCTTAGCAAGGACAAAGCTTGCATTTGCCAAGTGTCCCTACATGATGAGCCACCAAGGGGATTCCGACATGGCGAGGATCGCAACGACGAGCTTGGTCAAGGAGATTGCTCCCACAGATAGCGTTACACGCCACCCACTAAATAGGAGCTTGGAAAAGATATAGTTGGCCATGTAGCTAATAGTGATGCCTGCGTTAATGAACACCTAAACCACTAAAATGGATTCATATGTATAAAGAAACAATCACCTTAGTAAATGCACGTTACACTCGGAAAAGACAAAAAATGATAACATATAAAAAAATGGAAAAGATACAGCAAAATTATTTGAAAAGTAGGAAAAGAAAATAATTGAGTACCTAAAGCATGGAGGTGAACGAGAGAGTCCTCGGCAGCGTAGATGGTGGCAATCATTTGGGGGTAGCCGGCACAGAAATGAGTGACGAAGCGGCCTAGTAGGATCAAGGCATAATTGGAACCAATGCCTATGAGGAAGGGCCCGTCGAGGAAGAAGGACGTCACTAAGACTATTGTGATGCGGCGCCCAATCCAATTAGAGGTCAAACCCGCGATCACCGATCCGAGCAATACCAACAAGTGGAGGAACACATTCACAATCACAGCATGGTCATCACTTATCCTCTAGTCCTTTTTATGGATGTTACCGTCTCGCTCAACCCTCTTATTTCTACCAAAATTCAAAAACAAAACACAAGAAAATCTTATTTGTCATAATAGTAACCATATACAAGAAATTGAAATAAAAGTAATAATATATATATTCAATGTCCTATTTTCCTCCCTTTTCTTTGAATTTATTTTCCTAATAAATATAATTATAAAAATAGAATGGCGGGATATATTAAATGCGATGGACTAACAATTTTTTTTTAATTTGCTTGGTAATGGATGATGTTATCCGAAATTAAGTAATTTTTTCTTACTTCCTATGCATTAATAAAATGAATTTTGGTCATAGATTTATCGGTAATAAAACTAGATGAATAAAAAAAAGGCAATAACCGAACTTGTTTTATTCGCAATAAAGACTACTAACCAAAACCGAGTAAAATAGATGTGATGGAGGCGGCTAGGGTGTATATTATGGTGTATTTATTTGGGCATGACTTTGTAGGAGACTTAGAGTCCTCAATTGAATTCAGCTAGACGTTGTTGTTAATGCTAGAATCAGACGTGTCTATTGATACTTGCAAAATAAGTCAATTGACACCTTATTTTAGTCTATTAGTCAATCATGAGAATAAGCCAGCTTATAGCAGCAATAACCGAAAAAAAAAAAAAAAAAAACGGTCGGGGTCACTATGATATCAAAGAAAATTTTCAAATACAATAACATACAAGTGCAAATATCATATCTCAGCATATTTGGAAGAAAGATGATTTTTTTGTTTAAAAAATAGCACGTGCACCTATTCATCCAGTTATTGGAGCAACCTCCAACTCATTGGCTTGGTCAGTTTACACCTCACCTAAAGTAGCGATTTCCCCAAACATCACTTGCAGCTTGAAGTCCACTACTTAACCGGCTCATCGTTCTTCGGTTAGAGCTTGAAGAATTACAATTTCTTCAATTTCTTTAATCTCAATCGCTTCCTCACTAAGCGACCGAGCGTGAACTTGTGCGAGAGTGAGAGATAGGAAGTAATCAGGCATTTTGGAGTCCACTACTCAGTCGATTCATAGAGCAATTCCTCCTGTCTACTATCCATTCCTTCTAGTGAAATGAGTTGGGAGGCTAACACACAGAGAGGGGCTAACGCGCGAAGGACAAAGAAGCTCGCTAACTCCAGCTGTGTCATCTAGAGCGAATTTGATATGGAGGGAGCGACTGAGCATTCTTTTCTTCTTTCGGAGCAAATCGAAGAAGCGAAGGAGCAATTCATGATTGCTTCTAACTTCCCTCAATCTTCAAAGCGAGAAACCTGGCATTTTCATGAAATTTTTCCGCGTCAATCGATTTAGTCCTGACGTGGAATTGCCACGTAAGAAGACTTAAAGATGATTTTTTTATGGAGGGTTAACAGGTGATATTTGGGACTAGAGTGCAAGCTAAGGGTTTTTTTTTTAGATAAAAAAATTTGAGCCAATTTGGGGTTAAATCTAAAGTATGGGGGCTTTTCAGAAAATAACACATGCAACTCGCAACTTAGTATGTTGTGCTCGCCGAGTGAACTAATGTGCAGCATTCTTATGTGCTAAGAAAAAAATCATGAGAACTAAAAAAATAGGGAGATTGACATTTGTCCGCTGAGATTGAGCCACAAGCAATTATATTGATTAAAATGCAAAGCTACATCATGTCAAGACCTTTGTTTCTTTATTCCTTTTAGCTTCTTTAAGAAAATTAATAGGTGAATCGGGAGGGATGAACACTTAGGGACACTCTGGGGAACAATCGATTCTATTCTTTTATTCCCCATAACAAAAAATAAAAATAAAAATCCATTTGGTAATTTTTTTGTTTCCGAGAATAAAAATCCGTTTTTTTGTTCTCGAGAATAGATTTAGAACGGAATTAAGAAGTGGAAAAAAAGTCACTTCTTGTTCTCGAGAACAATTTCTAGAATCAAATCTAATTTTTCTTATTTTATTTTCTCTTTCTTCTTCTTCTCTTACCTTTTCTTCTTCTTCCTCCTTTCGACTGATTGTCGGCCTTGGCCATGGCCGGTAAATAGTCAGATAAGAGCTTATCACCTCATGGTAGCATCGCCGGCCCTCAATGGCACCAAGCCATGGTGAAGCTTGTCGGCCCAAGCCTTGCCTTGCCTAGGCAAGGTCGACCTCTCCTAGCCTCCGGTGAGGCTCAACCTCTCTAGGCCACCTCTGGATCAGCCTTGCCAGGCCACGGCAAGGCTCATCCCCTAGATCTACAAGGCCAAGGCTCGCGGTGGCCGAGCAAGACAAAGAAGGAGGAAGAAGAAGAGAAAAGAAAAAGAAAAAGAAAAATAAGAGAGAAAAATAAGAAAAATATAACTAAATTATTAAAATTTTAAAAGAAACAAAAAAAATTAAGACTTCTACCAAATGCATTTCTATTTCGAAAATAAAAATTTTGAATAGTTAGCAAATGCCTTTTAAAATTCAGAAATTATTCTCAAGAATAAAATTTTAAAAAAATCATTTCCAAGCAAAAACTATTATTAGAAACAAAATAGTTATCAAACGCGCCCTTAATGGCTATAAAAAAGAGGAAAGTTTGTGGCTGTAACAAAAATCAAAATACATGGAATAACGTATAATTTGACAAAAATCAAGGGCTATCGTGCAACAATGCCAAAATTTAGAAGGTGATTTGTAACTTTTTAAAAGTTCGGGACTTGCCCCTGTTCCACTTAATCAGTCTATACTGAGGTCACTCCTTCCTTTCTAACCACCTATGGAGTTCACCAATACGGAAGACGACGCTCGCGTTGCTACTCTCTACAATAGAATGGGTCGCCTTTGGCCAGCACAAAAGATCGAGGTCTGGGATGAGGCTGCACCTGCAGAGAAAATAGAGGAATGCAAGCTGATCTTGGTTGGTAAAATACTTTCAAACCCATCTGTTAACTTTCAGGCTTTTCAAAATACAATGAAGCGTGGCACACTGAAACAGTGGAATTTTCCCAACTAGAGGCAAGGCTATATGTATTCAAATTTCCTACTGAAGCAAAAAAGCAGCGTATACTAGACAATGGGCTGTGGCTTTTCTTGAGCCATTTAGTTATATTAAAGCCTTGGATGCCGAACACCCCCTTCCACTGTTATGATTTCACAACATGTGCTTTATGGGTTCAAATTTTTGGCCTTCCTCTAGACAGATGCACTGAAAGCATGATACAAAAGGCAGTGCAACATGTGGGCAACGTGATTAATATTAAAGTAGAAAACAAAGATGGTAATACTTATAGAGCAGGGCGTGCCAGAGTAGAGATTAATCTCCAAGAAGCACTAAAACTTGGCCAGCTACTCAGGTTAGAAGGAAATAATATTTGGCTTGACTTCCGTTATGAGCAACTATCGCATTATTGTTACTCATGCGGAAAGCTTGGTCATTATGCAATGCATTGCAAAGATTTTCCTTTTGATATTGATAAAATGGACAGCAAGCATGACATGTATTATGGACAATGGCTTAGAGCGGAGGTGCACCAACACAGCCCCTTTTGGGTTACTTTTTATGAGACAAACGGTAACACCAATGAGACTGAAGAGGTTATTCCAAAAACTCCTCAGCAATCAAACCAAATCATAGTGGTGGACAAACCAAGCAACAAAAACAAAGAACCTGTCGAGGCTCCTGTTGACTGTGCTATAGTCACCTTTGTTGCACCATTGCAATGGCACCATCAAGCTGGTAGCTCTGGAACTGAACACGCAGCAGCCGTGCAGGTTCCTGTGACAACACATGATGAAGACGGTAAAGATGTAGCAACTGACTCTTCCAAGCTTAAGAAATCAAAGAGCACTCGCTTATCTACCAAAGCAAGTCCCACTAAGAAGGTCAAAAGGTATAACCCGTATGCGGTAAAATTTCATGCACAAGATGACTTGGAGGAAATACATTTGATGGACACACCGATAATAGCGGTAGATGAACTCGAAAAATGGGCTGTGGTGGCTGGCCCTAAAAAGCCACCAAGCGACAAATGAAGATTATAAGCTGGAACTGTCAGGGGTTGGGCAATCCCCTGACAATTCAATCTCTAAGGGCCCTTGTGGTCCAAGAAAAGCCCCATTTGGTGTTCTTAATGGAAACAAAGAATCAGAGTGCGGTACTTAAAAGAATCCAACAGCGACTGAAGTTCCCTAACTGTCTCATTCAAGATCCTATTGGCCTAGCAGGTGGTTTGGTAGTTTCTTGGACTGCGAGGGTCTCTTTAACTATGGAAAACCAGACATCAAACTATATGGATTTGATATGCACAGATGTGGAGAACAGGCTATCTATGCGTCTAACGTGTCTTCATGCGCCAGCTGTATACTCTCTAAGACAGCATCTTTGAGAAGAATTGTGTCAGATCAGCCTTAACAACAGTTTACCATGGGCTTGCATTTGGGATTTCAATGAAATCCTCAACCATTGGGAGAAGAATGGAAAGCGACTGCCAGACCACTATCGAATGCAATCCTTTCAAGACTTTCTAAACACTTGCCACCTTATGGATGTTGATAGTAAGGGCTGTGCTTTTACTTGGATGAATAATCGGGATGGGGAGGAATTAGTTAAAGAAAGACTTGATCAAGTTGTATGTACAATTGCTTGGCGCCTGACCTTTCCTGAAGCTGAAGTTTACGCTTTACCTGCGCTGGGATCTAACCACAGCCCAATCTTATTACACACTGACGCCAAAGTCATTAAGCAGAAGAGGAATTTTATTTTTGAGGCTTTTTAGACACATGATCAAGAATGCAGATCAATCATTGCCGATTCTTGGCGTTCTTTACCAAGGTCAGCCCACTATCTTTCCTCTAAACTTAAATCTGTTTCAGTAGCTCTTACAACTTGGAGTCGTCAAAAATTTGCTAGGGGTCACCATCAGATCAGCCTATTGACTCAGAAACTCCAATTCCTCTTTAATCAACCTAGCGGCAACTATAATACAGTAGAGGTTAAACGCATTAAAACAGAAATCCAGAATCTGTGGCAGCAAGAAGAGCAATATTGGGCAATGAGATCACGAGTTAGTTGGTTAAAATGGGGGGACAAGAACACAACATTCTTCCACAACACTACTATTCATCAGAGACAACGCAATCGCATCACTATGCTACGGGATGAAGATCTAACTTGGGTTCAAGATCAACAAAGATTGAAGGATATGACAAGCCTTTTCTTCCAAAAGTTATATACCTCGGCAGGCCACGGAGACTATAAACCAATCCTAATACAATGTCCACAAAAGGTAACTGAGGAAATGAATATGGCCCTTATAGCTAATGTTACCCGAGAAGTAAAACAAGCTGCCTTTCAATTGGGCGCAACAAAAGCGCCAGGCCCAGATGGCTTGAATGGGATATTCTATCAACACTATTGGGATATTCTTCAGGAAGACCTTTTTATATCGATGCAAGATTTTTTTATCTCTGGTGTCATGCGACCTGAGCTTAACCGAACTACTATATCCTTGATTCCCAAAACACCAAACCTTTTAGGCCATTCTGAAGTTGGACATGCAAAAGCGACCGAGTTGAATGGGACTTCCTTCAAGACTATCTACTCCATTTGGGCTTTCACTCTTAATGGGTTAAGTGGATAATGCAATGCATCAACACTGCATCTCTCAGTGTTAAACTTAATGGTGATAATCTACCTTATTTCAACCCATCAAGGGGTCTCAGACAGGGGGACCCAATTTCTCCTTATCTTTTCATCCTGGTGGTGGACGTACTGTCAATGCTTATACATCGAGCAGTGGACATAAACAATCTCAAAGGCATTAAACTAAATAGGTGGTGTCCTACTCTCTCCCATCTATTTTTTGCTGATGATGCTATCTTTTTCCTTGACGGGAAAATTCAGGAATGTTAGAATTTAGCCAACATCCTTAACCAATATTGCCTAGCAACGGGTCAGACAGTTAATAGGAATAAATCTGGCATCTACTTTAGTAAGACCTGTCCTGCTCGTCTACAGGAAAACCTAGCCCAAGAACTTAGGATACCCGTGCTAACTAAGGGTGCGTTTGGGAAGATTTTTGGGGAAAGCCTTTAGGAAAATGCAAAGACCTTTGAGTTAAAGGTGTTTTCCAAAATGCAAACTGTGTTTGGTAAATTATAGTTTGAAAGCCATTTGTAAGTACCTTTGAGTAAAATGGTGTTTGGGGGAATTACATTTACAAACAACTTTAGTGATTAACCTTTACCAAAAAAAAAAAAACAACTTTAGTGATTAAAAAATATCAAAAAAATAAAAATAAAAACAACTTTAGTGATTAATAAAAAAATATCAAAAAATATCAAAAAAACAACTTTAGTGATTAATAAAAAATATCAAAAAAATATCAAAAAATATCAAAAATATCAAAAAAATAAAAAAAAACAATTTTAGTGATTAATAAAAAAAATTATCAAAAAAAAAATTTCGCTGCGACCTCCCGGCGAGGGTCGCCCGGCCAGGGAGGTCCGCCGGAGGTCGCGCGACCTCCGGCGACCGATCTGTCGCGCGGAGGCCGCCGGAGGTCGAGGTCCCCGCGACCTCGCGGCCCATCAGGTCGCGGCGGGGTCACGCGACCTCGCCACCCCCGGATCTGGTCGCGGCGAGGTCGCGCGACCTCCGGCGACCACCATGACCAAGATCCGGGCGGCGAGGTCGCGGGAGGACCTCGCCGCCCTCGGATCTGGTCGCGGCGAGGTCGGCGACCCAAACCTCGCCGCTACACGAGCACGGGCGGCGGTTCCACCACTCCCGGCGACGGTCGCCCGGGCCACCGCGACCGTGCCGGCCGTCGGCGGCCGCTCACGGCTTCGAGGAACACGTCGTCGGCCTTCAACGGAGAAGAAGATGAACAATACAATCACGAGGCGAACCGGAAAAATCGAGAATAGGTGAGGATAATTTTGGAAGAAAATAAAAAAAAAAAAAACAAAAGTGCCACTTGTATGCCAAGAAAGCCGAAAGCCCAAGGCACCCCCTTCACCTGCCTTGGGCTTTCAGCCTTGAGAAGGCCAGCTTTGGCCTAATGGGAATTTTAAAGTTGTTCCCAAACACCCCAGCTTTAGCCCAAGTATCTTTAGAAGCCCAAAGTCCCTTGCAAAGTTGATTCCAAACGCACCCTAAGACTGGTAAGTACCTTGGGATTCCATCGAATTGGGGAAAATCAAAAAGGGAGATGTTCGCCTGGATTCTGAGTCGAGTTAATTCAAAAGTTGAAGGCTGGAAAGAACAGTTCCTCTCTAAAGGTGGCAAGGAGACACTAATCAAAACGGTAATGCAAGCAATTCCTCAGTATGCCATGTCTATTTTCAAAATTCTTATGTCGTTATGTACAACTATTGAGAAGAAAGTTGCCAGATTCTGGTGGCAGAGCAATCAACACAAATCTGGTATCTACCGGAAACGTTGGGATGTACTTAAGAATAGGAAAGACTTTGGAGAACTTGGCTTTCATGACCTGATTACCTTTAATAAAGCCTTACTAGGCAAACAGGCGTGGCGTCTCCTACAAAACCCATCCTCTTTATGGAGTCAACTCTTTAAGGGTCTTTATCATCACGCAACAGAGTTTTGGCATGCCGATAGAGGGCCAAGACCCTCTTGGGGCTGGCAGAGTATACTGACTGGCAGAGATTCAATTCTAAACCACTTACAATGGTCGGTAGGAGATGGGAAACGGATCTCAATCTGTGAAGATAAATGGCTAAATCGTGGCCCCATTGGCGGACCTGCACCAAGAGGAGAACCACCAAGGGTTGCTGATTTTATTATTTTAGGTAGCAACAACTGGAATGAACCCCTTCTACGCAAAAGCTGTGATGATCAAACAATGGAGGAAATACTTACAATCCAGCTCCGGACTCATTGTACAGAGGATCGACTTATTTGGAAGGGAACTTAGAATGGTGTTTATACTGTTAAGAATGGATACAATTCTATGCGATCTCGCTTTGAAGCAACCCATGCACAAAATTACACCTCCTCCTCATACCAACCACCTCGACAACTTTGGTGCAAGATTTGGAATATGAAAACCCCCCCGAAGATATGCATCTTTATGTGGTCCTTATGCCAGAATGCCCTATCTACAAGGGACAATCTATATTACAGAAAAATCACTACAGATCCTATGTGTCAGATTTGTCAAAACCATAGCCCAGAAACAACGGAAAACATCTTTCTGCAATGTCCATGGACTCACAAAGTTTGGTCTCATATAGCGGTACGAATCAAACCAACATATTATAATATAAATCGTATAGATGCTTGGTTAGCAGAGTTGTTATGCAAAAAAGATGCCACACCTGATCTGGAAACCCTGGCGCATATCCTCTGGCAGATCTGGAAATCCAGAAATCATTTTGTATTTCGCAAGGTTGCTCCCAACCCAGCACAGGTACTCACAGCAGCCTTTGCATCTACCCAATCTGCTCGTCCCTGCCAAGGCGTGTGGACAAGCTCTTGACCTAGTCCCCAGAACTCAAATCGGGTGTGGAAGCCTCCGGATCCTGAAGCGCTCAAGATCAATATAGATGGGGCTTTTCCCACTACACCAAATGAGGGATCTGTGGCGTCTATTTGTCATTATCATTCTAGCCGACTTATTGACGGGTTTACACACACCGTTTCGGCAACTACGGCGCTGCAGACAGAAGCTCAAGCCCTTACACTCACCTTACAAAACTTGCTACACAAAAGAATGGAAAAGAAGCAACTCACCGTGGAATCTGACTGTTGGGTGCTCGTCAAAGCTGTCCAGAATCCAAGTTCGGCACCATGGGAAGCTCGTCCACTCATCTCCGAAGCTGCGGCACTACTCCCCTGCTTCCCCAGGTTAGAGATCGTGTATTGCAGGAGGGATGCAAACCAAACTGCCGACTGGGCTGCGAAGACCCATGGGCACCGATGTCTACCCTTGAATTGGGCCTTTTCTCCTCCCCCACCCCTGTTGGACTTGCTTTGTACTGACATTCTGCCCTACAGTGGCACCTTTGGTTAATAAATAACAACAAGCCTCTATTTCGACCAAAAAAAAAAGTTCAGGACTTGTGTTTAACAGCACCGGTTTATGGAGTTTGAGCAATTAACCCAGAGATTAATGAACTTTGGAATCTTCGGGTTCTTTCTTTTTATTTTTTTTTATTTTATTTTATGCTAATTTCTATAAACCCCTTCAGACTTTGGCACTGTTGTGTAATAGCCCTCGAACTTAGAGAAGTTGTTGATTGTCCTCTCAAACTTCGGTACAGATGCATAATAGCCATGAGCTTTAAAATTAACAAATTATTTTCGTCAACTTTGATTTTTCTTGTTATGGTAGATTTTTTTTTTTGTCCCCTTAATCATTAAATATGACTTGAAAATGGACTACGTCAGTTTGCTTGACCAATATAAAACCTTTGTCACATGTTTATAAGTTGAGAAAATAGAGAGGAAGTATGTTGATGAATTTAAGAAAAATTAATAAAAGTTATTCAGGTCAAGGAAAATGAGTCAATCCATTTTCAAGTAAAAAATGATGACTATACAGATGAAAAAACTAGAGACCGCAACAAAAGTCTTAATTTGGGGGGTATTCTGTAACTTTTTTGAAGCTCAGGGGCTATTGTTCAATAATGACAAAGTTCAAGAGGATAATCGGTAAAATTTTAATTTTTTTCTCTTTTAAATTTTTTTAAATTTTGTACCGATGTGACAATTGATGGGCACTAAATTGACACCGTATATCTTAAGATTGTAATAGAAATAGTTCACGTCCACATTCTTCAATTGCCAAATTGAATGGAATTAACTGAAAAACTTGATTATACCAATTTGATGACTATTATTATTCAATTGCTTTATTTTTCCTAAAGTTTACAAATCAATTGCACTTTCGCAACAAATTTGGGGCTTTTCGTGCTTTTATCTATTAAATTCCTTTTGGAGTAAGTGTGGAACCAAATAACAAGGCACTGAACACAAAGAGTGCCAAAATTTGGTACGAATGGATACTTAAGTGCTAAAAGTTTAACTTAAGTACAAAAATCGAAGTAAAATGGATCAGTTAAATACCAACGATAAGAAAATCCAACCAAAATATTGATGTAACGTTTTTTCTAGCAAGATAAGTGCAAAACGACACACTAACATGATTAGATAAGCTGGAAACAACGTCACTTTGCATGTTAACATTGCTAGATAAGCCAAAAATGACATTGTTTTGCCTCAAATTTGAATTTTAAAATAAATGTTAATTTAATTTAATTTAAAACAAAATTTAAAATAAAAAAAGGAAGAAGAAGAAGATTGCAATTCAACAAGGGCTGTGCAAGCTCTTGTCGAACTCATTGTAAGTTTTTTTTTATAATTTAGTTTTAAATTTAATTAATTAATATTTATTTTAAAATTCAAATAAGAGGTAAAACAACGTCATTTGGCTTTTTTTAGCTGTCTCAGCTTTCTACCGAACCACATAAATGATTCATATTATAAAAAATAAGTCACATTAGATTTCCAACACCGTTCACTAAATTGACACTTAAATATCATATTTTTCAAAGAAAGTGACATTTAAGTGTATTTTCAAAAATTTTGTACTTAAGTGTCATTTCAAGTTTTTGGCACCTACGCTATATTTCTGCCACCAAATAACTATGAACAATGACATATTCACTCAAGAGAAAAAAAAAAAAACATACAAATTATTTTACAACGTTGACTCATACGTAAAATTAATCAATGTGTAGTATTGTAAAGTGTGGGACATCGGAAACTTTGGCTTGTCTAACTTCTCTCTCTAAGGAGCACGTGGGGCATAAACACTGTTCAAATGACCATGGCATGGTTATCAACCCTTCATGGTCAAATTAGGTAAAAGTGCCAATTTGTTAAAAATAATACTTGTCGTGAGATGAAGTTGGATGTCTAAGTAAAAAATTGAGGATGCAAAGACGTGCTTTTTGAAAATAAAGGCTGGAGAGTGGTCCTGACGATTGGTCCTTAAGGCATACTTTCTAATATTTTCCTTCTTCACTTATGTTGATACTAACGATTGATCTATTTGATGTTGTTAGTTTCGCTATAAAACAGCACATATTGTTCATGAAAGATTGTCACTATTTGGAATTGACCGCATGTTTTTAGAAGAGAAATTTCAGTGAATGAGGAAAATATTAAGGAGTGCTCTCGAGCCAATTTTTAAGTCTTATTAAATAGAATTCAAAGTTTACAAAATGAAGTAAAAGACTTTCTTAAAATGTGTAACTCCTTTCATTTTCAGAAAATCTTGGAAAGTGTTGTTTTCATTGGTCATGAAAGACGGTTAGTATCACAATTGACTGCTTCTCGCCTTAGCGATTGCCGGCCCAATGGGCTATCTCTATTCGTATCGAGCTGAAAGGAACACCACCAACCGCAGACAAAATAGCCCGCTCCAATCATCATCATCCTCGTCCCTTGGATTGAAAACCCTAGCACCATCCTCAACCTCGGCTTCCCAGAGGGTAAGCTAGAGCACCCGCCGACGCCGACCGAAGAAACAGAGGCAGACCTGCTCTCCCTCCGCCCGCCGCCATGGGTCGCATGCACAGCCGAGGGTACACCTCGAAATCCCATCTCCTCCTTGCCATCGTTGTCCTGACTGGTTGCGAGTTTTGCTAACTTTGTTTTTGTTTCTGGGTGTCCCTCTTTTGTGGGTTTTCTTGATACTTGACAGTAAGGGTATTTCAGCTTCTGCTCTGCCCTACAAGAGGACTCCTCCGAGTTGGCTCAAGATTTCTTCTCAGGATGTAAGAACATATTCGATTACGTTTGCCTGACGTTTGTGGGATAATGTGTAGTTTGTAGCTGTCGCCTTCCTCTCAGGATCTGGTATAAGATGTGGGAAGCTCAATTCAGATGTTGTTATAGTATTTGTCTTGGCAGTTTGTATCGAATTCGTTCGAAGGAAATAGGGCCTAACCATGCGTGACATCCTATCCGAAACCGAGTAATGTAGTCACTCTCATCTATAAGAATGGTGCTTGTAATTGTTTAACCAACTATCGGTGGGAGGAAACCGTGGATGCTGTTTTACTTCCTCATTCTGGGTCTATCTTTCTAATTGCGTCGTGTTGGAATCTGCCCAATTTGGTGCCTCTTGTTATGTTTAAATTTCTGTGAGACTCTTTGATGAAATAAGGCGTGCATATAGGTGGTAGTGGGCTTCCAAGAGAAGGGGCATTAACATGATGGTACTTTTCCATGTGTAATGGTGCGGCGGTCTGCATTTGGGCATGATCTGATTCAGATAATTGTCTGTGACTATTAAGTGATGGGTTCATTTTCGAGTTCTGATGTTTGAGCATGATCTGATTTTTTATGGCTCGCTGCTGCATGAGTTATAGAGCCTCAATAATAGAACACTTAAAACTGATTGTCAGGATTTTGTTTCTTAAAATTTTAGGTTGAGGAGAACATTTGCAAGTTTGCCAAGAAGGGTCTGACTCCATCACAAATTGGTGTCATCCTTAGGGATTCTCATGGTATTGCTCAGGTCAAGAGTGTTACTGGGAGCAAGATCCTGCGTATACTGAAGGCCCACGGTGAGTGTTTTTACTACTCCTTGCCATTTCTTTCTTTTTGTCTTTCTATCCGTCTTCCCACTACCCCCCCCCCCCCAAAAAAAAAAAAAAAAAACCCCATAAGTCAAGAGACACATAGGTGATGCTTTGCTTTCTCTTTCTGAACCTTACCATGATTTTGGGTCAGGGCTGGCTCCTGAAATACCTGAGGATTTGTACCACCTTATCAAGAAAGCAGTTTCCATTCGGAAGCATTTGGAGAGGAACCGAAAGGATAAAGATTCCAAGTTTAGACTCATCCTGGTTGAGAGCAGGATCCACCGTCTTGCTCGTTATTATAAGAAGACCAAGAAGCTACCACCCGTTTGGAAATAGTAAGTTCTTTCCTCTCATTTCTCCAAGTGTCGTTTGCTATATGAGTGCTTACTCCTTTTATGATGCACTGGTTCTTTGACACAAATATCTGAAATAGAGTGTCCATGGCTCAGCCACCTGAGAATATAGTTATTCCAAGAGAAGTATATCACAAAAGTAACAGGCTGAGACTGTATGAATGTTGCTTACGTCCCATGTTGAGATTTTAAGGAAAACGGAATCCATGTTACTTTAGTTCCAGGATGCTTATTTAGTGGTACCTATTGGGTGGAGGAACTAGATTGAATCGCCCTTTTCTATTCTATTTTTCCTGAGAGATGGTTGGGTCTCAACTGATGTCTGTTTCTTTCATGAGAATCTTTCTCATTATTGATTTTATATGCTATTTTTGTTTATTGCTTGGTGAAATGTAGATGAGCAAACTAGTATCTGGCTTTTTCTGCTTACTGCTGTGTTGTGTGGTGAGGGGAAAGACTCGTTCCTATATAAGATGTTTCATATTGGTTATGGTATCCTTGTCTATGAAAATGTCAATGTGTTCTGCATTCTCCTTTTTCAGAAGTATCTGTGTCTGATTCCTGATGTTCCACTATGTTAGGAAGTAGTTCTTTTCTTTTTCTCTGGTTTTTTTTTTTTTTTTTTTTTTTGGTTAGAGAAGTTCTTTTCTTCACAATTAATTGATTTTCTTGGTGCATGTTGCTTTAACAAAAACACCTCCCAGAATGAGTTCTTTTCATTTTGGATAACATGGAGAAATATTTTACTGTTTAAACTACAGAATATTTTTCCTCGAGGGAGGACTGGACTTTCTTGTCCAGCAGCAATTGTACAGACAATGAAATTAATTTGATGCTTGTCGAAGCATTGAAAGCAAATTATGTTTTATAATTTGGTAACAGGATGAATATTTGCAGAGCTGCCGATGGGGATAAATCATGCTGGGGCTTATTGAGAATGTTATAGTAAAGCATCAATTAGACATATGTTTATTCTTTCTTCTGGATTAGAATGTTATCAGTTACGACAGGACAGTTTATGTTTCTCTTCTTCTTTGGAAATTGCCTGATACTTTTTCCTCTGTGGCCGTGTTGTGATGGCTAGTTATATAAGCGAATGAATCATGTTGCAAAAAGTGAGCAGCAATATTTGTTGTAGTCATTTTATCACCTCCTTCATTGCTACGTACTCAAGTCGAACTCTTTTTTTTGCAGCGAATCTACAACAGCGAGCACTCTTGTGGCATAAACACTCTATGGCAGTTTCCAAGGGACGCCGCATTCTTCACTTTCTTACATTTGCCGCTTAAGTTACTGGACAGAACATATAGATTTGGACCGTCCGTACTTTAGTTTTGGGGCTGTTTGAGAAATTGGATTGTAGGTCTTTTTCCTCCATCTCTCTATTTTCTTCTGTTCTCGCCATGATAAGTTGCGAACTTCTTTAATGAATTAGCATCGTTGGGACTCTAAGTCGAGCCAGGAAGCTTCTGTCAAAACAATTCACTTAATGGGTAATAGAACATGAAAACACAAGTTTTGAGTAATGCAAATTTTTACTTTATGACTTCATGTGACCCTCTTAACCATATAGAAATATCATATTGTTTTACCATACATATTTTCTCTTTGTCAAAAATCTTTATAGGCATAAAGTCTCTTGACAATGCTTTACCAAAAGCAACCAGAAAACATGATGTTATGTGTACAATTAATCATTGAACCGCATGCTGCGTAGAATATTAATTGAAAATAAAATTTAAATGAATAGAGTCTTTTTAATAGAAATAATTAGAGGTAGTTCAATAGACCATGACATTCACCAATTGCACTGGAGCAATTGCATGTAACATTTTAAAAAATCTGGTTTATGTGATCTTAGAATTTCAACAAAAAGTTAAAAGAACATATGCTCTTAAATTGAAAAAAAAAAAAAAATAGAGGTGGAATTGTAGCACTAACACGGTTCAAGTACCATACGTGATCTGATACGCAGCTACTGACGTTGGAATTTAAGCAACACATGGAAGTAACAAGGAAAGAAGAAGTCTCCTTCTTTCAAGATAGATAAGCATGGACGGAAACAAGTTCGATCGTGCAACTCGTTGGATAGTGAAATAATCTTAACTATTAGTTGAAGTAGAAAGAAAGAAGAGATAAATAGAAGTTCAAAATCATAGAATTAAGATAAGGGTTAATACCCTGAAAAAATCCCAAATTAGTACACGTATAACAAATTTACCCCAAATTAATTTTTTTATCATGAAAACCCCAAACCAGTACACCTATGATAAATTTACACGAACTGATAAAAAAAATCCAAAATTAGTATACTCTTGACAAATTTCATTCAACCGCCAAAAACCCTAAACTTGTGCATTTATGACAAATATACCCTCTGTTAAATTGGATTAATATCATAAAATCACAAAAATTGTATAATTGTGACAAACAGAGTAAAATCGCAAATTAATACACCAGTCAATTGTCACGTATCATTCAACTTAGTAATTTGATAATAAAATTTAACGGAAACTGACATATGGTAAATTTGTCACAAGTGTATCAATTTGAGATAAATTTATTAAAGTTGTATCAGTTTGGGGTTTTTGGTGGTCAAAGAATTAGTTTTGAATAAATTTATTACAAGTGTATCAGTTTAGGATTTTTCAAGATATTAACCCTTAAGATAAAAGTTTGCAGAAGATATGTACCTAAATAATATAGCCCTAATTCCCTAAAAAAATTCCAGAATTTAGTTTTAGTCCCAAATCTATTTGAAACTTTTTCTTCTCTGAAAAATCATAAACTTTCACTCTAATCCAAAATCTAAACTCATTAACATTCCATGAAAAATCAACCTTTAGTCTTCAAACATGGCAATTCCACGGTGGCACTAAATCCACATAAGAAGCTAACATGGAAAAACTTCACAAAAACTTCGACATTTCTTACTGTGAAGATTGATGGGAAGTCATAAGCAATTAAGGCTTGCTTCTTCACTTCTTCGATTCGCCCCCAAAGAGATAGAACACGCTCGGCTGTTATCTCCATAAAAGATTTTCTCCTAATGACACGAAGTTGAAGCCAGCGAAACTTTTTGGTACCAATTCAGTCCATCCGGCTAATTTTGGCCGGCTGAAGCTGACATGGACGTCGCGGTGGCCGGATGTTGACGTGGAAATTTTTTATGATTTTTTAATTATTTTTCGAATTTTTTTTTTTTTTTTTTTTTGGCTTTCTTCCTACCCTCCATGCATCAACCCCTTTCCATGTGTTTATCTCTTGACTCAGTTCACTCGAAGGAATCGACCATGGGCCGCGACCCTCGCTAGCGGCAAGGAATAAGAAAAAAAAATTAATAAAAAAATGTAATAAAAATTGATAATTAAAAAATCATAAAAATTTACACGCAGTGGACTCCAAAGAGGCCGGATTCTGTCTCTTCCAATAAAGCCTCGCGCTCGGTCACTTTTCCCCGAAGAAGAGGGTGGCTTAGTCCTCCATGCATCAACCCCTTTCCATGTGTTTATCTCTTGACTCAATTCACTCGAAGGAATTGATCATGGACAAGAGGAATTCCTCCATGTATTGACTATGCAGTGGACTCCAAAGAGTTCTGTCTCTTCATATAAAGCCTCGCGCTCGGTCACTCGAAGAAGAGGGTGGCAAAAACTGCGAACAACCCTCATAACAACCAAGATTTTTTTTTTTTTTTTTGTATTCTTTTTTCCCCTTAAATTTGACTTTCATCATTTCTAATGAAATACTCATGCATTCATCTTGTGTTGTTCAGATTTTGCTGTTCTTGTTACGTGTATTATTCTAGTTAGAAGCTACATTTTGGGGCTTGCTATTGTTTTTCCCTGTATTGTCTATTAGTCAGCACTTGTTTCTCTTATATATCCATAAATGGGATTTGTAGTTTCCTTGTGATCTTTGCCATCACTTCACACATTGGAAATGACAAAAGATGTGCTCAACATATTCAGGTTCTTGAACAGAATTTAATCACACAAGAATGTTGGTTGATTGTTGTGGTAGTCAATTTCTTAAGAAATTATGTTGTTTACGATTCACTTCAATCAATGTGATTTGGTCAACATTGAACTTGCAAGTTGATTGTTGTTTCACTAATCGAAAATTGGAGTATTACTAGGTTAAATCAAAAGCAATTGTGAGTTCATTCAATTGTTGACTCTTTATGTGACATCTTGAATTTTTACGCTTGACAATAGTATTTAGCATGGTTTTCCATGACCATTATACTCATATTAGTTGTAGAAAGGGATTAATATGCTTTGAAATTCATATTTTATGATAGTCAAGTTTCAAATTTATTGAATTGAGATTTTCCTAATTTTGATATCTTACGTTGATAATTTTAGTAAATTCAAAATATTTTTAACTCACCAACGTTTAGAATGAATATCGGTTTCCCTAAATCTCTATTTCTCTTCAATTGGCATGTCATTTCTCTTTTCTCTACCAAAATTTTTAAACCTATGTTTTGGTTTGACATTTATTTTGGTTGGCTTTTACATCATGTATGACATCGTCAATTTTAACTATAGTTCATAAATGCTTTAGGTGATTTATGCCTAAAGTTTATTATTGTTTTGGTGATTCATGCACACAATTGGCCACAGAAGAGGAGTTCATCTTCATCTCCATCAAAATATTTTTCTTATGGCAAAATTTCATTGGATCATTTGTATCATAGCTAACCTCATAAGGGCCACTTAAAACATTTCTATTGGAACACATACCTTTTCTACCTTTAGATCTCATGATTTTAATCCAAGGTTTTATTACTTGGTTCATTCTTTTGAAAATGTTGAAAAAGAAGTAAGTCCAGAAGGTGGAAATATCATTGCACAAACTAAAGGCACAAAGATAGGGGGAGTTGATGAAAAAACTCATCTTCAAGCACAAGATGCAACACCAACCTTCAGTGATGATATAAGTTGTTATCCACCAAATGTCGAAGACATTTACACCTTTCACTTCCTTGAGGACTCAATTGGCAAAAAAGGGAAGCAAGCTGAAATTCAGGGAGAGAAACACATTTCTAAGGTATAGACTAATCTTCCTTTAAGTGTGGATATCCCTCCAGTGTTGTTTGCTAATGCTAGTGCCCAGATAGAACAAGATCCAAACTACCCGAGGATAGTTGAACTCCTTTTGGAGTTTAAGGTACAGCAGTACGAGATAAAGGTTGAGATTCAATAGATGCACAATTCTCTTCATGCCAAGATTGAGGAGGCCTTTGGACAACGCATGGCTAAAATTGAGGAGATTGTGCAGAAACACTTGGAAGACTTTCAACTTGTTCGAGTTCTCAAAAATCCCTGAATTTTCAAAATCTCTGTATTTTTAAACTTTTTGGTGTGTTTTTTTACTTGATAATTTTATCTCCAGTTTTGTGTGACCCCTCTTGATGTTGACAAAAAGGGGAAGATGTATGCAGATTTAAGAGTTTTTTATGTGTGGCTAATGTATTTGCAAGATTATAGTTTTTGAGACTACTATTAATGTTAAGTCTAACTTTTGCATATTTTATTTGCCTATTGTGGTTGCATATTCACTTGTTCACAAATTTCCATTAGTTATGTTGTTTAAGCATTGTTTTATAGGTTTTTATTTAAATCTACATGAAAGTTTTATCACTATAAAAAAATGAGGAGATTGTTGAGAAAACTCCTACTAAATTTTAAGTTTTAAAGTTGACAAAACTTTCTGTTTCTGTCGTCTTTACTTTTGAGAAATTTTCGAAAACTCTTAACAATACATTTCTAGAAGCATATCCCACTCTGATTAGCCTAGAATGAGATAGTGTTCAGAACAAGGAAGAGTCTAGAATCAAACTCAGTGATGTTGCGACATAAATCCATAATAAACTTTGTTTGGAAACAATTCTTCAACGAGTATCTTCTGGCCAAAGATTTCACTTACATTATTCAAAAAGAGTTGATTGTGTCAATTATATATTGACATAATCAATTTCGAAAATAAGTTTCATCTAAGGAAACATTACTTATGGAAACCAAAATTATGATTATATGGACGACCAGAATAAAGAGGAATTTCCATTTCCGTATTCAATGGCCACAAGATAATTCTATCCAATGGCTTGATTAGAAGAATTTCCTCTGGAGAATGTCAACAGCCAATGTTGCATGGAGGAGTATTTAAAGGAAGGTCATTCAGTCAAGTTGGTAGGAACGCGAAATTAGAATTCCAAAGTTTAAAACTTCTCTCAATCATCTATCTTCGTCTGTGAGCATTACAAATTGTGATTTAGAGAAAAATACACAAAAAGAATGTCTTAGTGAAATCTACCACTAAGTATTTGCACTCATAAGTTGTAATCTTCTGTTAATCATATAGTGAAATCCAGCCAGTAGACTGTTAGTAAGGAATAGTGGACATGTGCTTAATTTAAGCCGAACCACTATAAAATTCGTGTGCAATTTTCTTTTCCCTCAACTTTATTTATTTAAAATATGTTGCACACTTTCTAATTAAGAAGTCTGGTATTTCTCGAAACTGATTTTATTCTTCATTTAGACTTTGCTTGCATCTTATTTTATTTCGAGTTTATTTATTAAGATTTTTTTAAAAACCTATTCACTCCTCCCTCGAGGTGTTAGATCTAGTTATATCACATTCTCTTTGACCTTATCATTGGATGTAATCATATGATCATGCCACTTGTAAATTTTATCTTGACCACCTCTCTTGCATTTCCACCTAACATTTTCTTTTAAGTCATCATTTCTCTTAACTTGAGTTACTTGTTCTTACCTCCCTTGGCCTATATATAGGTTTCCATATGTCTTTAAGTTGCAAAAAAAAAAAAAAAAAAAAAAAAAAGGAATTCGCATTTGTTCTTCTAAAGAAGAAAAAACGAGATCTTCCTCTTTTATGTTTATATTCCAATATTTTGTGTGAAAGGAAAGATTATGTTATTGTGTTGTTCAAAGTTTCAAAATTTCATTAAGAGCTTATGGGGTGATTAAAGTTTTGATTTTACTCAAACCTTCTATTTGAGAAAAGTGAGAACTTTAAACACTAAGTTGGGTTGATCCACTTAGTACTTTGACTTGGTTGGTTGTTGATTGCTAATTAGTTTTGGCTTTTGTTGTCACGTGTCGGTAAGTCCTAATGATGGTATGTGAAATCTTGTATTTGGTTGAATTGGATTATTAAACTTGTTCCATGCTTAAGAGGTGTTTGATGGATTTCTTAAGGGGTATTTAATTGTTTCTCTAAAATGTGATGACAATTTTTTTTAGTATGAACCTAAAAGTGATATTTTTATAATTTGACTAAGTTACCAAATTACTAATTAGGTGTTGTTGATTAATCATGTCATCGATTCTTTGCGATGTTGATGCTCACGTTATCGATCATTTGAGTTGCCAATGTTTGCGATGTTGATTATATGAGTTGTCGATATTACATTGTCGATAATATGAGATAATCTATGGATGCCAAAGTGAGACTCCCTTTGGAAGGTGTGTGCTTTGGGGATGAATCGGGCAGAAACTGGTGGGCCTATAAGGACCCGATCCAATAAAGGTGGGGAGTAATAGTCAGGGTGAGAAGGCCCAGATAAGGAACGACTCTTGACAGACATAGCAAAGAGGGCGGCAAAGAATTAGATTGCACACCAAAGGAGTGAGAGCGTTGGTTGTGCCTCGAAAGTGTTCATGATGCCTCCTAAAGTTAAATAGATCATGGTTAGTGACAAGTATGGATGCTTGAATATGTGTTTGTGAGCTTCATGATAAGTATGGACTTGTCTATGTATATTCTTATATATAGTGGTGAATTACTAGATGATACCGGTGCATCATAAAATAATATATATCATTTGCTTTCTTTTAAGTAAATGAATATGCAATGTTGTTAATAGTTTTCACTAGCATATCATGATGGTAAAGATAGAGCATTTGCTTATGCATTTGTTATACATGATTGTTTTGTATTACTTTAATCTCATGTTATTTGTTAGTACCAGGTTAAGTAGTAAGCTAATCTATTACTTTAGACTTAGATATTCCATTTATCAAGATTCGGCTCACTCCTTATTTTTCATAGTGTAGGATGGTCCATTTGGGATATGATAGTGGAGGGGATGAGATGATTTTTGAGACCATCAACTCTTGAGTTAGATGGTGGCTTGCTTGTAGAATAGTATAGGAGGGGTAGTACTAGTGGGCCCATAACCCATAGGTCTCAGGACTATATATTGTGTTAATAAGTATTAACGTTTGTATAAAGAAGAATGATATGTTTTAAACTCATACGGGTTTCTTGCATGATGTATGGTGATGTATTTGTTGTGCTTCCGCATGCAAAATTATAATTACAAAAATAAAGTTTAAATGGAAAGAATACATGTAGCGTGTGACGTACATGGAGTGTTATACTTTATATTCAAATATTATTTTTATTTATCAATTTATGACTTTGTGTGTTTTTTAACAAAATGAAAGTAACGTTGATGACAACTCATTAGGTTGGAGTGATAAAGAACCAAATATATCATATGATGAAAAGTAGATGAAAGTGGAGATGAGGAAAGAATTCGAAGAAGCAAGAATGGAGGTGGAGGAGGCAGATGATGGTCAAAATTTAGAGTTGAATTCACTAATGTCATTTTGTACGAAGATGAGTCTACTAATGAAGACGTAGATTCTGATAATGAATCTATGTGGACCTAATATTGATGATTTTGATGAAACAAATGGCATACCAAGCCTAATGAAGAAGTGTTTAGTCTAGGTAGAAGATTTGAATCTCAAGAACAGTTCAAAAATGCTATGAAAAGATATGTCATAATTACTGATTGACATTTTTTGGCCAAAGAGTAAAGATAAAAAAAAAAATGGAAGCGAGGTATGTAAGAGGATACGGTTGGATTTAGAATGAGAAAACTTTTATCATAAAAAGAGCTGGATATCCCCATAATTGTAGTAGGTCTTAAAAATAGGCAACCCACTGTTACATGGCTTGCTCAAGAGTACACACCCCAAGATTAGAGGCAGACTTACTTATTAAGCTGCAAAAATACAATATGCTAGAGAAATGTTTGCCTTGACACTTAACAAGAAAAAAAATTATTACGGAACTATATTGAAAACTCTTAAGGATATAAGGGGCTCAATAGAGGAGTAATATAACATGCTGAGATTTTATTTGGCAGAACTCAAAAGAGCTAACAAGGATGGAACATTTGACATAAAAGTCAAGCCAACACCCAAGTATTTGAGAGATTTTATATAAGTTTTGAAAAGTTCAAAAGGGATCTTTTAGAAGAATGTAGGTATGTCATAAACTTAGATGCGTACTTTCCGAAGATGAGATTGAAGGGTATGTTGTTATATGTCATATGATAAAATGGAAACAATCAAATGTTTCCAATACCTTGGGTAGTTGGGGAAGTTAAGTTTGAAGCATCTTGGACTTGGTTTCTCACCTTATTATTCATTAGCTTGAGAGTAAGCACTAGTGAGAGATTGACTTCTATTAGTAATCAACAAAGGGTAATATCTCATCTTTTGTCTTTATTGACTATTACATCACAATAATGCAAAGACAGTGGTGAACCAATCAAACCCTACCTTATAGAAGAAAAGGGGGGAGAGAGGAGAAAAACAAAATCAATGATAATGATAAGCGAAGTAATGATAGTTAAAGATTAATGAAAGTTGGAGTCTATACATGATGTTCAAATTGCCTTCAATTTGGGCATAACAAAAAAAAAAAATTGCAATAATCCTATAGCATCTAGGCCACCCAAAGTAAGCTTTATTTAACAATTTTGTAACTTTTAATTATACTTTTTTGGGGGCTATCATTATTGTTAATGTTGGTGTATCTTATGTTTTTCACATGAAGCAAACAGAAGAAGACCAAAGAAGGCTATCATAAGATAATGTACAGACTAGTAGACCATCTAATAGGAATTATGCCGTCATCAGGAAGGAGAAAGCATATATAAGTGTTTTTTTAGTCACATTTTATTTTCATAACACTTGTGTATATTGTGATTAATGTTTTATGCTCATTTTGTATCTTTAAGCTCAATAAGGATATATGGACTTTTTATATCTGAAACTCAGAATTTATATTTAAGGATAATATCTTTGTCTAATATTTTATATGTTCTCGAAAAGAAAAATAAGTTCATAAGTCAATTTCTTTTTTACTGCAAATGACTAATAAGGATAGAGTTATTGACATCAGAAGCCCATCAATTGAATATTGGTTCGGTGAAACTTGAACATTCCTTGCTCCCAGTTGGATAAGGCTCCCATGATCCTTTGCGAGGAGGAGAGGAGTTCGAATCCCGCTAGCCGCACGGGGTTTTATGTGCGACGTCGGGGTGGTGGGTCCTCCGCTAGCGTCGCCCCAGGGTTTACCCGCCGGCTGCCGACTGTACGGGGTTCCTTGGGTACCAAAAAAAAAAAATATATTCAATTGATATCTCAAAACCTATATGCACTCAACAATCTGAAACTAATGGTAGATTGTGAAATTGTGGACCAAGAAATGCTAGTAGATATTCAATACCTACCATTACATGAAGATGTTCTCCCATCAAGATGTTCTCCTATCCTCATCAAGGGCACGCCCCTTTTTTAGCTTGCTAAAAGGATCTATTAGGAAAGTACGGTCATTTTATAATTTGGCCCCAGATAGATGTATGCTTCTATGCTAGTCGCCAAGCTTGTTTGTCAAGCATTGCTCTACTAAAAGATAATAAGTCTTTGAACCCCATACCCCTTTTGTCCTTTCTGATTTAAAGGACTTCCCACCTTTTCCAGTGAAGACCAAATTCCAATTCAAAGTTTTTCCACCAAAAGGCAGCTATTCTCTTTTATATGGGTTGGCATATTGACATTCGGACCTTGAATATGGACATTGCATATTGAGGTAGCTTGGACTATGGCTTTTAATAAAACCTAGTTACATGCCTTTGATATCAAGTTCTCTTTCAATCCCTTCAACTTCATATTTACTCTTGCAAACAACCAAGAAAACATTTTTTTTTTTTATTCCCCTTAATCCGAAGGGAATCCTAAGTATTTTCTAGCTTTGTCAATGACTAGAGCTCTTAACATTTGTCATTTTCCTTTTCAAGTTTAGTGGACAGTTCAAACCGAAGAAAATACCGGACTTGTTTAGGTTCATCGCTTGCCTAGAGGCATAACAATATTGGCTTAGTATCAACGCAAGATTTTGGCATTCTTGCACCTTTCCATCTAGGAAAAATATGGAGTCATTAGCGAATAATAGATCAAAAAAGGTTGGACAGTACTTGTTCAACTTGATCCCACGAATTCCATCTAGGAAAAATATGAAGTCATCTCGTCATTTATAAATTTTTTCATCAAGGACGAGAGAATATTAGCCACTAAGATGAATAAGGATGGAGAGATCGAATCACCTTTACGAACTTCTCTAGATGGTTGGAAATATGTTAGTAGTTCACCATTTAATTTAACAATCAAGGAGGTTGAGGTCGCGCATTTCATGACTCTATCCACCTACAATGCACAAAATCCCATTTTCAATAGGCATGCCTCCAAAAAATCTCATTCTACTCTATCGTATGCCTTTTTTCATATCAAGTTTCAAAATAGCTTGGAACTTTTTCTTCATTTTTCGCACTCTCATTTGGTGAAGGACCTCTTGGACTATAAGGATGTTATCTTGGATTTGTCTTCCACCTACAAATGCACTCTATTCTCCAACTATAATGTTAAGAAGCCAAAGTTTCAATCTATTAGCCAGGACCTTTGAGATAATTTTATAGGCAAAGATACATGGGCTAATTGGTCTAAATTGATCTAAATTGGTCAAGTATTTTTGGGTTCTTGACTTTTGGGACTAATGTAATATGGGTTTTGTTTAACTCTAAGTTAAGGTATCCAGAATTGAAAAAACCCTTCACTTCCTCAAAGACTCCCATCTTAATATCCTTCTAGTTATTGTGGTAAAATTAACCACTTTGGCCATCCGATCCAAGCGCCTTCATTGGACCCATTTGGAATACAACATTTTGAACTTCAATTAGTGTGATCTCTAATGATAATGCTTGGTTCATCTCATTTGTTACTAGAAAAGCGCACTGTTGTAGCACAAGACCAAATTCCCGATGACCCTCAAAGTAGTAAAGATTCTGAAAGAATTCCATAATCACGTCCTTTAGTTTTTTGGGTCCCAAGTCCAGTTTTCATCATCTTCATCTTTTTGCATGGATATTTTATTTTGTTGCCTTCTTTGGATGGTTGTGGCATAGAAATACTTTGTATTTTTATCCCCCTACCTAAGCCAATTAATCCTCAATTGTCAGCCCCAAAACATTTCTTCTCTTCTCCATAGGTTCTCTATTTGTTCAACGAGTTGCTGTTGTTTCTCTTTGTTCGCAGTCAAATGCTTATTATTTGTGATTCCTTGCAGCTCCTCCTTTAAGACAATCATCAGCTTTTGGCTATTGAGGAAAGCTTTTCTGCTCCATTTTGCTAATTCTGAAGCTACTATCTTTAATTTCTATGCTAAGTCCACCCCAACCAAGCTAGGGTGAGTTCTAAGTTTCCTTGATAATGGTTCCACATTCCTCATTCTCCAGCCAAAACATCTCAAACTTGAAGGCTTTCTTTCTCTTTACTGGTTCTAGTGATAAAGACAACAAAATGGGGCTACGGATAGAGCTTATCACAAGCAAGGCAAACGCTTTAGTTTTTGGGAATAATATTCTTCATTCAAGATTGCATACAGCTCTATATTCCTCCTCTTCACGATTATTCGTCTAAGTAAATGCACATCTCTTACTTTCTATATCCATCAAGCCACAAGTATTTAGAAAATCCTTGAAAGTATTTAGCCTATATGGTTCTGATTGTCTTCTACCCACCTTCTCCTAGTGATATAACATTGCATTGAAATCCCCTATGCATACCCAAGGTAGAGTGTTGTAATATCAAAAGTTGAAGTCCCCTGTGCCTACTCCCAGTTGAAGTCCCCAATGCATACAAAAGTTGAACCTTTCTATCTTTGTCCTTTTTAGCTTCTTTAAGAAATTTATAAGTCAAATCGGGAGGGATGAACACTTTTAACGGCTATGAAAACAGGAAAGTTTGTGGCTGCAACAAAAATCAAAATGTAGGGAATAACATATAATTTGGCAAAATTCAAGGGCTATTGTGCGACAATGCCAAAATTTAGAGGGTGATTTGTAACTTTTAAATGTTCGGAGCTTGTGTTGTAATATCACCAATTTAGGGGGTTTGAGCAATCAACCCAAAGAAGAATGAACTATGGCTTCTTTGGTTCTTTTTATTATTATTATTTGATAATTTCTTCAAAGCCCGTTGAACTTTTACACTATTGTGCAATAGCTCTCGAACTTAAGAGAAGTTGTTGATTATCCTCTTAAACTTTGGTACTGTTGCACATACATAGCCACGAACTTCAAAATTAACAAATTATTCCCCTAAACTTTGATTTTCTTTTTTTAGTCACTTTTTTTCTCCTCATAATCTTTAAATATTACTTGAAATTAACTAAATCAATTTCCTTAACCACTAAAGGTTATTTTGGTCAAGAAAAATGAGTCAATCTATTTTCAAGTAAAAGTTAATGAAAATCTAGATGAAAAAACTAGAGACTGTAACAAAAGTCAAAGTTTGGGGGACTGTAACTTTTTGAAGCTCAGAGGCTGATGTGCACTGGTGACAAAGTTCAAGAGTGTAATTGTAAGTTTTAATCTTTTTCTCTTTTTAAAATTTTCAATTCTTATTTTCTGATGTGGCACTTGGTAGACACTATATTGACATCACATATCTTAAGAAAGTAATTAAAAAAGTTATGTCAGCATTCTCCATTCGCCAAATTGGATGGAGTTGAAGTTTTTGTATTAATTTCACAAGTTTTATAATTCAATTATGTTTTTGAAAGTTTTAGAACTCAATAATACTTTCATTATAAATTCTAAAACGTTTTATGCACTTATCCCTTAAATCTCTTTGAAGCAAGTGTGAACCAAATTACCCAAAAAAAAATGAAATATTTACTAAAGAGATAAAAAAATAAAAAACAAGATACAAATTATTTACCATGTTGACTTTTATGTAAAATTAACTAATGTATAGATTTGTACGATGTGGGACATCGGAACCTTTAGCTCATCTAATCTCTCTTTCTCTTCATGAGGACGCGAAGCACGACACTGTTCAAATGATCATGGCATGGTTGTCGGACCATCATGGTCAAATTAGGTAAAAGTGCTAATTTGCTAGAATAATACTTATCATACGATGTCTAAGGAAAAAATTAAGATGCAAAGCCATGCTTTTGAAAATAAAAGATGTAAAAGAAAGTAGCATCGTGGGTGAAGACTTAAGGCATACTTTTTAATATTTTCCTTCTTTATTAATATTAATACTAACGATCAATCTATTTGTTGTTTTGTTTCGCAATAAGCGACACACATTATTTATGAAAGATTGTTACTATTTGGAATTGACCGCATATTTTTAGAAACGAAACTTCCGTAGAAAAGGAAAATATTAAAGAGTGCCCCCGAGGCAATTTTTAAGTCTTATTAAATAGAATTCAAAGTTTACTAAATGAAGTAAGAGACTTTATTAAAATGTGTAATTCTTTCAATTTCAGAATATCTTTGAAAAGTGTGATTTTCATTTTTAGCGATTGCTGGCCCAATGGGCTCTCTTTTCGTACCGAGCTGAAAGGAACACCACCAACCGGCATACAAAATAGCCCACCGATCATCGCCATCCTCGCCCCTCGGATTGGAAACCCTAGCACCAATCCTCAACCTCGGCTTCCCAGAGGGTAAGCTAGACCCCCGCCGACGCCGACCGAAGAAGCAGAGGCAGCTCCGCTCTCCGCTCGTCCGCCGCCATGGGTCGCATGCACAGCCGAGGGTAACCGCGAAAACCCATTAACTTCTTGCCGTCGTTGTCCCGACCGGTTGCGAGTTTTGCTAACTCTGTTTTTGTTTCTGGTTGTCCCTCCTTTGTGGGTTTTCTTGATACTTGGCAGTAAGGGTATTTCAGCTTCTGCTCTGCCCTACAAGAGGACTCCTCCGAGCTGGCTCAAGATTTCTTCTCAGGATGTAAGAACATTTTCGACTGTTTGTTTGACTTTGTGGGATAATGGGTAGTTTGTAGCTGTCGCCTCCCTCTCAGGATCTGGTGTAAGATGTGGGAAGCTCAACTCTGATGTTGTTATGATATTCGTTTCGGTAGTTTGTACCCAATTTGGTCGGAGGAAAGAGGGCCTATACCCATGCATGACATCCTATCTGAAACCGAGTAATGTAGTCACTCTCATCTAGTAGAATGGTGCTTGTAATTGTTTACCTGACTATCAGTGGGAGGAAACCGTGGATTCTGTTTGACTTGCTCTTTCTGGGCTTATCTGCCTAATTGCGTGGTGTTGAATTCTGTGCAATTTCGTGCCTTTTGTTATGTTTATAATTTCTGTCAACTCGTTGATTAGATAAAGCGTGCATTTGGATAGTGGGATTCCAATAGAAAGGGCATTAACATGGTGGTAGTCTTCCATGTGCAATGTTGCGGTGGTTTGCATTTGAGCATCATCTGATTCAGATAGTTATCTGTTACTATAAAGTGATGGGCTCTGTTTCAAGTCCTGATGTTTGAGCATGATCTGATTTTTGATGGCTCACTGCTGCACGAGTTAAAGAGCCTTGATAATAGAACACTTAAAGCTGATGGTCGGGATTATGTTTCTTGAAATTTTAGGTTGAGGAGAACATTTGCAAATTTGCCAAGAAGGGTCTGACTCCATCACAAATTGGTGTCATCCTAAGGGATTCTCATGGTATTGCTCAGGTCAAGAGTGTTACTGGGAGCAAGATCCTGCGTATACTGAAGGCCCATGGTGAGGCTTTTACCACTCCTTACAGTTTCTTTCTTTATGTCCTTCTATCTGTTTCTCTCTCTCCAACAACCCCCCAAAAAAAAAAAACTCTTTTTCTTCTTCTGAACCCACAAGCAAAGAGACACCTAGGTGATGCTTTGCTTTCTCTTTCTGAATGTTACCTATGATCTTGGGTCAGGGCTGGCTCCTGAAATTCCTGAGGATTTGTACCACCTTATCAAGAAAGCAGTTTCCATTCGGAAGCACTTGGAAAGGAACCGAAAGGATAAAGATTCCAAGTTTAGACTCATCCTGGTTGAGAGCAGGATCCACCGTCTTGCTCGTTACTATAAGAAGACCAAGAAGCTACCACCCGTTTGGAAATAGTAATGTTCTTTCCTTTCACTTATCCAAGAGTTGTTTGCCATATGAGTGCTTACTCTCCTTTTATGATGCATTGGTTGGGTCTTTGAAACAAATCTCTGTATTAGAGCATCCATGGCTTAGCCACCTGTGAATATAGGTATTCCAAGAGATGTATATCTCACAAGTAACAGGTTGAGACTGTGCGAATGTTGCTCAGCCCCATGTATTGACATTTTAGGGACAACAAGATTCAAGTTACTTCAGTTCTAGCTTTCTTATTTTAGTGGTACCCTATTGGGTGGAGGAACCAGATTCAATCATCCTTTTCTATTCAATTTTTCCTTAAAGAAGGTTGGGTCTCAACTAATGTCTGTCTCTTTCATGCGGATCATTCTCAGTATTGATTTTATATGCTATTTTTGTTTATTGCTTAGTGATATGTAGATGAAAAAAAACATGTTTCTGGCTTTTTCTGCTTGCCACTGTGTATGTGGGATGGTGCTGGAAAACAAGCATTCATATATGAGATGTTTCATATTGGTTGTTGTATCTTCGTTTATGAAAATGTCAATGCGTTCTGCATTCCCTTTTTTCCAGAATCATCGGCATCTGTATCCTGATGTTCCACTATGTTAGGAAGTTATTCTTTTCTTTTCTTCTCTTGGTTTGGTTGCAGAAGTTCTTTCTTCACAATCAATTGATTTTGCGGGTGCATGTTGCTTTACCAAAAACACCTCCTAGAGTGGGTTCTTTTCATTTTGGATGTCATCGAGAAATGTTCTATGGTTTAAACTACTGAATACTTTTCCTTGAGAGGGAGGACTGGACTTTCTTGTCCGGCAGAAGTTTATCTGACAATGAAATTAATTTGTTGCTTGCCAAAGCATTGAAATTAAATAATGTCTTATTATTTAGTGAGGGGATGAATATTTGCAGAGCTGACGATTGGGGCAAATCATGCTGGGGCTGAAAATGGCCTTTTGCCATAAGCTTTAAAGTAGAAATATGAGATCTTCTCTTGTCAAAGATGATACCTTTTGTTTCAGCTGCTACTATTTCACTGACTTCTTGAGAATGTTATAGTAATCATCAATTAGACATATGTCTATTCTTTCTTCTACATTAGAATGTTACTAGTTACGACAGGACAGTTTATGTCTCTGTTCTTCAATGGAAATTGCCTGATACTTTTTCTCTGTGGCCGTGTCGTGATGGCTTGTTATATAAGTGGATGAATCATGTCACAAAAATTGATCGGCAACATTCTTTGTTATCATTTTATCCCCTCTTCTACTACTACATACTCAAGTCGAACTACCTTTTTTTGCAGTGAATCTACAACGGCGAGCACTCTCGTGGCATAAACACTCGATGACAGTATCCAAGTGATGCCGCATTCTTCACTTTCTTATGCTTGTCGCTTAAGTTACTGGACCGAACATATAAGTTTTGGATTATCAGTACTTTAGTTTTGGGGCTGTTTGAGATATTGGATAGAAGTTCTTTTTCCTCCGTCTCTCTGTTTGCTTTTGTTCTGGCCATGATGAGTTGCGAACTTTAATGAATTAGCCTCGTCTGGACGGGACTCCAGTCTAGCCAGGAAGCTTCTGTCAAAACAGTTCACTGAAACTTAGGCGAAATAGGACATGAAAATACAAGTTTAAATAATGCAATTTTTACTTGATGACTTCATGTGGCCCTTTTAACCATATAGAAAAATTTTAAAAATTGTTGAGGGGAAATATAACATGAAAATACAATTTAAAAAAGTAGTCATACTACGGGCACCTTCATGATGAAATCGTTCCCTTGACGCAGGGGATGCGATGTTGTCCTGATTGAGTACAAAAACCATCGTGACAGCGAAAATTTTTATGCTACATCATGTTGTGTTTGTCGTGATCAAGTATAGAAGTGTCGTGAGACATGTGAAATCGACGGAATTTTGGCAAGTACCCTCGAGGAATTTGTTCACTCTTAAGATTTAATTAAATTTAAGAAAAGCCCATCATGTACTAACGCATAAAAAGTACTGTAAAGGTTAATTTAAAAATGCTTTTTTTTTTTTTCGTTTGGAAAATGCTTAAATATAGTTTATTATTCATAATGAAATAATTTTTCGTCGATTAATTATGTGTATTGATATAAATTTATTTTGAAAATAATCTAAAACATGAAAACTTAGATGTGAATGCACTCCTTCCTCTGCACGTGCTGCAGGTGAGCGTAATGCTAGTGTCAATTAAATCTTTACTCAGCGAAAGGAGTTTGCCGTCCTTTAAAAGAGTTTTACTTTTCATTTCATTGATTAAAAAATGTGCTCCATCCTTAAATTCAATTCACTTTGGTGAATTTGTATGTGTTCGATTCTCAAATGTTTCAGCTCTACATAACAGCAACAACAATAATAATTGGAGTTTCACTGAGGAATGTTCTCAGAATACTTTTTAAACATATTTCATGAAGAAGTATTTAATTTTTTTAAAATATTGATACGAATTGGGCACTATGAATTGCAATATATCTTTATTGGCCAAATTTACACACACCTCGAAAACACTTTTTAGTAATAAATGTAGACTTCATAATTTTTGAAATTTAGAAGGGCGAAAATAGAGTGGCTTGATGCCTCCTTCTCTTGCTCTATTTTTGGCCGATCATGGTTGCAATTAAATCTCACCGAGGTAAATATCCAATGCTCTGTTTCTGTTGTTTTTTTTTTTTTTGGCCGCTGGTTCTTCATCTAGAAACTCCTCTTTTATTTCTTAAACCACTTCAGTAATGACTGGACTTCTTCTTATATTTGTTGAGTCCATAGTGATTTTTATATTTGTATGTTGCCTCAAGTTTTGGGAGTTGTTCATCTTCCTCCCTAGTCACCTTGAAGATTTTACAACGATCTATGTTGGTGTTTTGGACTTTCTAACTCCTTTTTCATTTCGGTTAAGTTCTTATTTCTTGGTCTTCTAATTTTCGTGATCTTACATGTGATTCTGTTTATTTGTTGTTGTGCAGAAAATTCATTAAGTAGGGGAAAAAAGAACATGCCACATATTCCATTTCGTCACCCGAAAACTGGATCAGACCAGTCGGTCAAGTCCTAGATCATATGATCTAAATTCCATTCTAGAAATTGAGAACCGGTTCGGATTACGGGGAACCAATCACTCTTGAAGTTGCATGCATGTTGTATATTTAATTAATTATATATAGGTATTAATAAAAAAAATAAGATAGTTAAATATAGATTAAAACATATTATTGTTAGATTAATTGATTAATATTGATGGTAATTACAAATAACACGTTAGAATACAAATTATCTATCCAACTCATGAAATAAAAGTCAAATCTATCCACTTAAAATTACAAATTTTCATAATTTTACATATTTTTTTTTTATTACGTGTTTACATTATTTCCCATATTACAGTAATTAGACTACTCGGTACCCAGGATTTTCTTTTTTTTTTTTTCAAAACCCAGGACTAAAATAGCATATCTCTTCTTCGTTTGTGTTCACAGAAAATATTATATTTCTAACAATTTTTTTTCAGGAAGTCATCATATAAAAAAATGACAATATTTTTTTGTTTAACTGAAACTTGAAAAAGAACCGGAAAAATTTTTCGTTGTTTGAAAACAAATCTAATTTTATATTCCTAAATACACATGCTAATCGGACACTACTAACTTGTGCACAAATAGCCAAGGAACCAAACACGTGCACCAAGACCCCGAGGTCCAACCTCGATAAATCCATACCCAAGCATTAGGCATTTGGGTCCCGAATAAGAGCATAGGCATCGGTCCCAGGTACATAAGGTCGGGCCCTAGCTCCTGTGCCCATGCTCAAATCCTTAGCACCCAGGCCCTAGTCCACAAAAGTTAAGTGCAAGAACTTAGTGCTCAAGCCCCTTGGTCTAATTCCAAGAGACAAGGCTAGGGACCGTGCACTCATGTAGATGTCCTCAATGCCTATGCTCAGGGTCTCTAGTACTCAGGCTTGAGACCCCAATGCCATGCCATGACCACAAACACAAGCACAACGGATCCAGGCACAAGCATAAGGGTCCCAACTTGAAATATCGGGGATTTAGGCATGGGCATCAAGATCTAAGGTCTCGACTTCATTGGACTTGAACTCGGGCACAAGGGATCCGAGCGAGGGCACCGATGTCCCTAGCTTGACCTCGATAGACCTAACCTTGGTCTCTATGGACCAAACCTAGGTGCAAGGATCCTATCTCGGTATTCGGATTCCTAGGCCTAGTCTCGATGGACTCAAGTGTGGGTTTTAGAGTCTCAAGCCTCAACCTCAATGGCTTGAATTTTGGCTCTGGAGATTTGAACATGAGTATTAGGAACCCAAGCCTGAGCATCAAGGACTCAAGATCAAGCACTAGAAAAAAGCTTGGGTGCTAGGGACCTTGGCTCTAGTGCCAAGGAGCATGGCCCTCGTGGACTCGAGTTTGGGTGCCAAGGATCTAAGCATAAACACTAGGGTTTCACACTCAACCTTTGTGTACTTAGGCCTTAGTGCTAGGACATCGGAGTCTCAAACCCACCAACATCGAGGATCAGGGCACTAGCATCGAGGTCCCAAACTAGGGCTCAACAAACTCGAGTTCAGGCACCAAGGATTTAAGAAAGAGCGTTAAAGTTTACATGTCCAAGCATAGAATTTTTAATCAAAATATCAATATTTAATCGAATTTTATAAGATAATTTTTAATTTTTTAAAGAGAATTATTTTTTCCGAATTTAAGCATAAAATTATCATTTTTTGAAAAATATTTTTCATCGAAACAACGAAAAATAATGGGGACAATGTTTTTTTTTTTGAAAATATATATATTTTCAAAAGTCCCCTGCAATTTTATCGTAGATCCCAGCTTCTTTCAGGTCTGCACGTCTGCCAACCGCCATGACCTGCGCAAGCATCCGGGTTCTGCACTCCCTCCACCGTCGCCTTCCACGCGTCCTCTCGACCTCTTCCCCTTCCCTTCTCCGCAGACAAAACTCTTCCCTAACCTTCACCCCGACCGCCATGGCCGACCTCAACCGGAAGACGACGACGCAGAGCTCCTCCTTCTCTGCCTCCTCTCATCCTGGTAAAGGTAATAACGCCCCCCTGTTCCCGTTATCGCGATTTCATTCTTGGGTCCGGTCCTGCGACGAGCAATTGGAGTCAAAGGTCGGAACTTGATTCGTCTTTCCGTTTTTTTCTCTTCTGGGTCCGGAGCTGCAGGGGCAGCAGTGGAGGGACAAGTCCAGATATGGGCTACGATCGAAAAGAACGAACGAGGGGTCGCGGCGGTCCTGGCAAAGATAGAATCGACGCTCTCGGTAGGCTATTGTAAGATTTCAATCCTCTGTTGCTGTTTCATTGATCTTGTCTGTTCCCTTACACTTCTTTGTTCTTTTGTTGATTGGAATTTGAGTTGAATGGGTGTCAGTGACTGCTTTGTGTGATAGCTGGGGATGCATGTTGAATTTCTCATGATTATTATTCGCCTTCCTCTCCGTTTCATTGGAAACCTGGAGGATGATGGCGTCTCTTGTAATTCGTGGTTTGCTGAAGATACCTGATTTTTCTGCTCCCTATGCTAGTGGAATGTGATGTTGCTTACCCCCTCCTCCTTTTCTGTGTTCTCTGTCATTCCAAGCATTGGTTTTTTCTTGCTCTGGTCTCAACATCTCAGAATTTTTTTTGTTTGTTTCAGGACTCGCATTTTGCGCCACATGGCTGCTGAGTTGAACTTGAATATGAGGAGTGATGGGTATGTCAAAGTTCAAGATTTGCTTCAGTTGAATTTAAAAACCTTCGCCAATGTACAGTTGAGTGCGCACACGGTTGATGAAATAAAGGAGGTGTGTCCACAGTCATTTGTATTGTTTCTCTGCATTGATTTTGTAGGTCCAGTCTTTACAAAAGTTGTCTTTGAATGCAGCGACTAGAGTTTACAATACTTATTTGCTATATTGTGCCTTGTCCTTCTATGATGTTTGAACGCAGAGAATGTTTTGATAATGACTTTAAGAACCTCCTTCTCATAATTAAGAGGAATAATTATTCCGCTCTTTAATTTCTTCACACAAAAAGTTAAGTTATAGTATAACAAGTATTGTAGTCATCCTGAAGTGCTTGAACCAAACTCCGTAAATGTGTCTGGAATCTAGATAGTAACATTAGCCTAAGGTTGCCCCTTGTTTGGGCAGGCATTGCCAATGAGGTCAACTATTGTCATATTTCTCTGATGATTGCATGGACCAACTCACCTAATTGTTCAATGAAAGGGGCTTCTAGTGCTGCCATTGCATTGAATTTGACTTAATGCAAAACTGCTGTATTAGATCTAGATGAATATATTCTGAAAAGATTACCAGCAAGACAAAAGGTATATGTCCTTAGACGTTAATAGGCATTTGTGGCATTTGCGCAAAAGTTGCTGTCCACTGAAAGAAGAAATCTGAACATTAAATACTCCTGTAGAAGAGCAAGTTCAAAACCCCATTCCTGTATTGCATTAATGATCCTTAGCTGTTGCAGATATTTTGAGGTTTTCACTTGTAATTAACTCTATTGAACAATCTTGAGCAGTTGCATTTCATGGATCTTAATTAAGTGCTGGAAGTTTCTGTTCTTTACATTTAGTCATCAGAAAGTTCAGCCTGGATTGGATTAATGTCCTACAAGTGAATCAGTCATGTGATTCATATCTTGATTTGAAGTTACAGGAAATACTTCAGCAAAAAATGGTGCCTTTAGTGATGGGCCTTTTTCTATCTTGCAGGCAGTGAGAAGGGATAATAAGCAGCGGTTCAGCCTCTTAGAAGAGAACGGGGAGCTTTTAATACGTGCAAACCAAGGTCATACAGTAAAGGTGATAGAACAGAGACCTTATTAAGTCGCTTATTTCTTAATTATTTATTTATTTTTATTTTTATTTTTTGGCAATCAGAAACCAATTGATTGTGCATAGATTGCTTAGGTTTAGAATGATGTCTGGTATCTGTTGTTTCGATTGTCAGCAACTTTGTGAAGAGTCCTCAATTTCTTCCCTTATATCCATCTATCAGCCAGCAATTCCAGAATTTTTCTTTCGTGCATGTATTCAGTAGCAATACCAAAACATTTCAAAATCAAGATCTTGATTTGAAAATTTCATTTATGCTATAAAAGCTATTGGTTTACTGACTCTTTTAAGGGTGCGATGTTGCATCAAGATTTATCCACATTGACTGGGTTGTTTTTAATGTTCCGTGCTATGTTAGCTGCTCAGGGTGCTGGTTATATATGTTACTGTAAGATATAATGTACTTTAGCTTAGCAAGGTTCTAAATTAGCATGTCCTGTCGCCAGTTCTACATTAAAGAAAGTCAATACATTTTGTGTGGGGATATTGTTCAAAGTAGGATATAATGTACCTTACTATTTGATATGACATTTTTCCTCAGAATTCCTACAAGAGGTTTCAAACTATAAATACGGCAAATAAATTCGTAGATATCTAGCTTGCATCTCTGGCTTGTGTTTTTCCTAATTATGCATCATTATGCTCTCAATAACGTGAGAGTATGTGGATTGCATAAAGAATAAACTTATTAAAGGGTTAATTGCTACGGCAACATATTGAATTTCAAAGAACATGCAGGGTTGACCTCCCCTTAATTATAAAGGGACAGTCTCTCTTGTTAGGATATTTTGACGTTGCATATTGATGACTCGATTGCTGAGCTGACTCACATAATTAATCTTGTAAGCATTATATGAACCCCTTCTGGTAGCATTTCTGACTAATTGCTGCCTTCTGATCTAGTAATTTTATGATTCTCTGCATCTGTGATATGACAAAGGAGAAAAGTTGATCTTAGCTAATATCTCCTATGTGGCATCTAAAAGATATTTGTCTGACCGAAAGAGCAATTAGTAAAGAGTTTGTGGACTCAAATTGGTTTGAGAGAGGAGCTGGAACTTTCGAGTTAGTGGAGATGTCTATTCACTTTATTCATTTTTCCAAATTTCAATTTGTCCTACAGCAATTTGCCTAGGTATTGATTAAGATTTCCCTTCATGCAAAGAATCTGAATGGCATCTTGAACTGTTTCTGGCAGACTGTTGAGTCCGATAGCTTGCTGGAGCCAATCCTTTCTGCTGAGGAAGTTCCAGGTGAAGATATGCAATTTTAGACTTCTCATGTGCAGAACTTATTTTAAATGATGCTTACTGCTCTGTGTCTCTGCCTCTCCCTCCCTCACATGCAGTTTGTGTGCATGGAACCTATAAGAACAATCTGCAGTCTATATTGGATTCTGGTTTGAAGCGTATGGAGAGATTGCATGTACACTTCTCATCAGGCCTGCCAACGGACGGGGAAGTAATAAGTGGTGAGGCGCTCATGAAAGTTTGCTTGCCCCTGTTCAATATCTTTAGCTTTTGCAAAGATGATATTCTGTATAGTTGCTAATCACAATTGCTTGATAAACATGGTAAAATAAAATATAGGCAGTTATTATAAACAAAGGGAATAGAAAGACTGCCTGTCAGTTGGCTTGCCTTTATCTCTTGTCCTTAGGAGTGCTAAAGCAATATATGTGTTTCCCCACAGTTTTTTGTGTTTAAGTATATGGTGGATTGATTTTGAACTTTGGCAATTGTGTGAAGCTTATGATTTATGCTGATTAATTTAATCACTAGACTTCATCCTTTGGTTAATGCATCAGACAAATTGACACTTACTCATTTTATCTTTCCCAAAAGAAGTCCCAAAATAAATCCAAATCCAAGAAGTGAACGAAAAGAGAAAAATGAAAGTTGATGGCCTAAAGCGACTATGTCTGTCAATATTGCTAGGAGTTTCTGTAGTTTTACGAGCATGTTGTTGGCATTTTTGTTTGAAAAGGAGTAGTTTATGTGTTGTCATGGTTCCTCTGTGTTTTGTTTTCTTTGCTTTTAGTGCTACTGTAAAGCACGTTTCCTTAGAGCTGTGACCAGCAACGAAGTTTAGAAATGCATGCTCGTTCTCAGAACTTCCTTTCGTTATGAAAAATTTGTTTTCAGCAGCGCACCAGGGAAAAAGTTATTAGAGTTTTTCCTTTTCTCTAAATTGTCTAGAGGGTAGATTCCTTTTCCGTGTATTTATAAATGGGAAGTACTAATTGTGTCATGATATGGCTGTCATGTGTTTTTGATAGTTTCGTGATTCTACTTATCCAGGCATGAGGAAGAATGTAAATGTTCTGATCTTCCTTGACGTAAGAAAAGCTCTAGAAGGTACATCCTGAAATCCATGTTCTCTCAAATTTTATCATTCCGGAATGTGATTTGAAAAATCTTGAGTGCATTACTAATTTACCTTATTATTGTGTGTACCATGTTAACTATGGTTGAGCAAGACTCTTGATGACTGATTCGTACTCTATATCTTATTGATAGACGGGATGAAGATTTACATTTCGGAAAATCGGGTCATCTTGACTGAAGGTTTTGATGGGGCTGTACCTGTTAAATACTTCGACAAGATATTATCATGGCCAGATAAACAAGTCATACCTTTTGAAAAAAAGTGAATGTAGTGCAACAAAAGCGAAACGAGAGAATCTACTGAGGGCTTCAATCTTCCTTCAACATTGGCATATCACAGCAATTTTACCAATTTCTGGATGAAAAATGTATGTTGATTTGATAAAATGGTTAGTTATACATTTTTAGTGACTTCTGCTAAGAGCCTTTTTTCCCTCTTACATTCTTTGTACTTTAGTTTCCTGCTCAACAAAGATACCATGTTATCATGCTACTCCCACCCTTCTTTTTTGGTTGCTTACCGTGCCAATAGGATATGGCATAGGCGTGTCTTTAACGTGTGATGAAGTTCTCATCTTAGAATATTTTGTGCTGTCTTATTTCATTACTAAAGCAATGTTAAAAAGTTCCCGAAAGGTATTTATCAAATTCAAAGGACAATAATTATTAGAGCACCATAACATACATACAATACCACATTATTTTATTTTATTTTGGTGTCGGGTACATATCCATACCCGACACTCAAATGCGAGTTCAAACTTCTTGTGAACCTTGTGCGTTTGGGTCGGTCTGTGCATTGAAGGCCTATCTTGAAAGAGGCGAGAGTTTTTTTATCCTCTTCCACTCTTTCGTCTAAGTATTGCAGGTTCATGGTACAGATCACAATTGACACTGGATGTATTTATGTAAATGTCTGGTTTCGTCTGTTTCTCTACTTTTGTTAATTCGGAAAAGAGCGCTGCAACCGGTTCTTTCCCTTTTTAGATTCCGTCTAGGAGGTTGAGTTTTGCGCATCCCATCCTCGAATACGATCCGAGAGTCAAGTTTCCTTGTGCAAAAGCTCGTTGATTGTTCCACCCAGACGGCTCGCTCTGTGCTTTTGTTCTGTTTTTAACACTTTCGGTTTTCTTGCTGTTCACGTCCAGGACATTTTGGAGATTCTCCTCTCTTTTTGCCTTTTATTTTCTTGCGTTGCTTGCTGTTGTTTCCTTTCGTTTGCTTTGTTGTTGTATTCCTAGGATGCCGCTGGTTCTTCCTCCCCATGTGCACTAGTTCTGGAATAAAAGGGCTAAGGGCGTATTCGGTAACATTTTTATTTCGGAGAACAAGTTCTTTTAGAAATAGTCTATTTCTATTCCTTAACAATTTACGAATAAATAAACGTGTTTGGTAGCTAACTACGAAAATTTTTATTATTAAGAATAGAAAAAAAATAAAAATGCACTTGGTATGACCCGTAATTTTTTTTGTAAAGTAGGATTTTTTTAATTTTTAAAATTTTTCTTTTTTCCTCTCTTCACCGGCCACTGATTGACAAGCAGCAGTGTGCGGTGGGGGCCGGCAAAGAGGAAGAAGAAAAAAAGAAAAATTATTTTTAAAATTATTTTTGAGAATAAGAAGTTATTTTTTTCTATTTCTTATTTCTTTCCAAATCTATTTTTCTACTACTTTTCTACTCCGAGGAATAGAAAAATTAGTTGACATTATTAAATGATATTTTTTTTTATTTTTTTTTTCAGAGGAAAAAAAGAAAAAAGAAAAAAAAAATTGGCAAGTTGCCGTGCACGTCCTAAATTTCTTCTAACTGAGGCTGTGCAGACTGAGTATAGCACCAATTACATAGTAATAAATCAGCAATCGTCGATTCGAAAAATCTGACCGTGCCGTGATAAATGTCGTACCAGGACGAGCAGCTTTAAGATAATGCAGCGTTTCCGTGCCATCTTTAAACCCCACACGGATCTCCTCGTGATCATCCACACATGAAAGGACTGTCTCCGCGACCCTTCTTCCAGTCTTACCTGTCAATGATAATTATAGTACCAATTCACTACTGCAATGTGACCGACGTCGCCCTTTTAATTTCTGTCCACACGGCCTCCATGTTGGCCAAACGCATTCTACCTCGCGTGCTCATTTGAAAGGAACACGACTTCTCTGTCGCCATGTCTATGATTCGTCGGACTCGAAGCGAGATGGCGCGAAGCAACGTGCTGCATTAAATTGTCGGTTCAGGAAAAATGATCAGCCTGACAACTTGTTAGAAAACGAACCGGGACCGCGATAGTTCTAGGAAGATGATGGCCATGGCATCAATGCTCTCTCGACCCTCTTGCTATCTTCAGCAGAGGTCTTGTTGACCGACAGACAGGAGGAATGCGGATACACGTGCTTTTAGTTCGCGCCGTACCGACGGTTCATGTGCTGTGCATGAGCTAGGGTCCCGGCTCATTGCAGAGCCGCCCTCCATGACTGCAACAACCGGCTGCTCGACCATGAAGCGCGTCTATGACTGCAACGACCAGATGTCCATCGAGTTTTGTTTGTTAAAAAAAAATGAGTGCTTTTTACCTTTGTCCATGAAGCACGTCTACTCGGCTCCGGTATCAAATTTTATTTATTAAATAAATAAATAATTATTAATTATTATTCCGAATTTATTTGTGTCCAATGATGTCCATCTATTTTTAAGCCTTCCCTACTTCTCAATGGAAGTTATACAGGTCAAGCGGTTGATATCAAGCAAGAACATCTTTTAGTTCCAGGTTCTAGAATTAGTTTTTCCAACATTTTTAAGCCTTCCTACTTCTCAATGGCAAATATCAAGCAAGTACATCTTTTAGTTCCAGGTTCTAGAATTAGTCGGCAAACGCACCAAGATTCAACCGGGTTCATAATCATACATGTTTGCCACCATTATAGCAGATGCCAAGAAGTTTAAAGGCTGTGTCGATGCATGCTCCAAAGTTCTAACCCTCCCAAGCAAATATTTCACGAGCAATCAGCAGCCACAATCATGGTGTTCAAGGGGCTCGGCGACCGCTTCACCACTCGTAACCACGTGCATACGTCACGTCTCCTATATTATCGCATGAAAGTTTGAGGAGTTTACGACCAATGGTGAGATTTATTCTTACTCGATTTGACAACTAGCAACCTCGGCTCCCGGTGCTTAATAGACATGTAATAAGAAAAGTTCGTCCAAAGAATACCAAGTGCAACGGAAGGAACATCAAAAAAAGCTTCATTGCCCTTTTACCACACATTCTAGCTTTCATTATATAGCAGACGCATTCCCATTTGATTAAGCCACAATCCAAGGGGGCAATTAGGGGTAAGCAGTTTCAAATTATTTACAAGTTCCACTTGGAACCTGAAACCTACCCATTGGAACATATTTCTCATATTTTAGAACCTTAAACCTACCCCATATAGCATAGAACTTGGAACCTATCTCGTTATAGATTCCAAGGTTGGTTTCAGGGTCTATCTAGGTTCTACCCGTATTATTAATTGAATAATTGTAGTAAATTATTACCTTTAATGACCATTACTTACGACCACTGACCATAACTTATATTTAGACAAACAAAAAACATTAAACATTAAACAAATAAAAGTTTTAGTCATAAAATAAAAGCTTAAACTAGTGGTTTCAAATTATTATTGAACACTATAGAATATCACAGGATCACACGAATACATAAACTAAAAAAAAATACAAAATCTTGTTCCAAGTTCCGGATTCCACTAACTTAAAACTTAAAACCTACTCGCTAAAATAGATCCCTAATTTTTGGAACCTATAACCTACTTTGCACATTTTGAAACTTAGAACCAAACAGGCAATTCTCAGGTTTTAGGTTCCACCCCCAAAACCATGCTCACCTCTAGAAGCGATGGCAATTTTTTCTACTCCACGCATCGCGGGCGTAAAAGCAAGAATGTGTTGTGCGTGCATTGCCTTTTGAAGGGCCAAAAATTGCAAGTTATAGCACGATTAATTCTGTTAAAATAAGATAAGGATACGGCTTATTATCGTTATGCCTTTGTAAGTACTCCATCCTGACGAGCTAACAAACGAAAACTCCGTCATACCTTAGTAAAGAGAAGAATATGAAGAACTAGGTCAGCTCTAGTGATCGATCCAACTTCTACACTCATTACTGAAGTTCCAAGGAAAAACACCTGAATTGCCAGCCTTTTTAACTACAGACCCATCAAGGAAACCAAATTGACCAGTGCAGTAACTTTAGTCGATGCTCGCGGATCTTCCTTTTTCTTATTGGATGACATAAAGTCTAGACATTGAAAACAATGACTTTCATACCAAAGTGCGTAGGACACATCGAAATCATCCCAAGAGTAGATTTAGTGGCTGTGATTGGCTGTGAGATGATGAAACAGGGACACCTGAAACGTCTTATTCCTGCCTTACGAAAACAACCGATGACTAGCTCTACTCAACTTTCATTTTTCAATCTTATAGAATGAGATTCAGGTTCAGTTCACCTTAAGCCAAATCAGAACCTTCTACTACAAAGGAACATGAAGGGCACCAAACCAAGTCGTGGGCTATATCCCTTTCTCAACTACCACCTGCATTTAACTCCCATATAAAAGCAAAAACATCTCACTCAACTACCTCCTGCACAGCTTTACTCTGATAAAGACCCACCAATTGCTTGGCCATGATTGCTCGGCCATACTTGAACCCACCTAAAGCGTGCTTTTGGTGACTTGGTAGGTGCAATTAAAGCAAAAAAGCCAGTTCTTGCGGAAACTGCCTAATGAAATTAGGGTGAGGATGTTCAAGAGACCCCATCCTAACCCAGATCAAATACGAAGAGTGCACAACAGTGACGGACCGACCATTAACTATCATTGTTTTCCTCACACGTGCTAAGCGTGGAATGCCCATATAGGAACTGCAACACTTAACGAATTTGTCAATGCTGGCGACATCGGTCCTATTAGCGGTTAAACATATTGCTGGGCATACAAGTAATAAAGTCCTTACAGCTAGATTCAAGCATCCATCTCCAAGCCCTCTGAGATTTAACGACATTGTCACATTGAGCATATCCCTCTAATAACATTAATTTCTACAGTTTCAACACTCCCAACTTCTTCCATCCAGACTGCTAATTTTTTTTTAATCTCAAAACACTACCCTAGGATTTTGCTGTGTCTTTACACTTACGGGAGTAACTTAAGTGCTAAAGTATAACTGTAACCACAATAGGGTCATGCTCCAAGTGACCACCTCATACAAGCAAAAACATATCATTATGGAAGCTAATAGACAAAAACAGAGCTAAAACCATTAACCTTAGAAGCACGTACACTACTGACGATGCAACAACGAAACAGACAGATATGAGGAATGAGCAATGAGAATCAGCCTACAATAATACATGTAGTCGGAGTAAACAGGGATAGAGATGAGACCAGATACCGGATATATGCTTTACGCGTAGCTCAGACCAACCACACAAGTCTGTTGATTCAGCTGTCATCTGAGTAGGGCTCAATCCAAAAAATGCTAATTGCAAACTAATTGAGTGACAAGATCATAGTAAGTTCAAATATCACTGGAGCAGCAGCATTAAGACATAAGAATAATCAAGATGATAACATCAATAACATTGGGAGCCCTCAGAGGAAGCAAGAAACACAGCAATACAATAAAAATGCAACTCTATAGCCTATTAAAATGTCTCCTCATTTTTATTGAAACTTCATGGGAAGGATACATGTCCATCGATCCTCATATGTTCTATGAATCACTAATTCTACAACCCAAGACTACAAGAATTACATTCTCCAATGATTAAAAAGAATTCAAAAGAAAGGCGGTTCATTTTATCTGATACAGCTAGGGGGGATCTCTGCAAACAATGTCCATTTACACCATAAAACTTCATACTGCGACGAGACTCCCCCCTGATATGGGCACCCCTATTATATAGGCACAGACAACAATCGTGGAAATGAACACATAAATGTTAGAAATTGGCCATAAGAATCATAACCAATAGCATCTATAGAGAAAGCTAATGTTTTGCAACCAAAAGAATGTCATACACCGCTCTTCTTGCCATCGGCGTAAAATCTGAGGTACCATCGAACAAATTTCTTCAAACCAGACTGAAGATCCGTGGTCGGCTTATATCCCAGCTCCCGCTGAGCCAAGCTGATGTTGGCATGAGTATATTGCACGTCTCCATTCCGAGGCAACCTCAGGATGTTCCTCTTGGCTTTCACTTTCAGAAGCCTCTCCAAGATGCTGACGAGGTCGGAAACAGGAACCGGTGAAGTATTCCCCAGATTATACACCCTCAATTGTGCCGGCCCTTTCTTCTTCCCCCCGCTTCCCGTGCTCTTCTCCGCAGTATCCAGAGCTGCTAAACAACCCCTCACAATATCGTCGACGTAGGTGAAATCCCTCGCGACCGTGCCATGATTAGCGGCCTCGAAGATCGAAATAGACTTTCCCTTCAATAAGTCTCTGGTGAAAAAGAAGTAGGCCATATCAGGCCTTCCCCACGGGCCATAAACAGTGAAGAACCGCAACCCCGTCAAAGATAGGCCGTAGATATGATTATAAGTGTGCGCGATTTCTTCGCCGGCCTTCTTCGTGGCTGCATACAAGCTGGCGGGTTGGTCTGTCCGATCTTTCTCCGAAAAGGGCACTTTGGTATTGAGTCCATACACAGAACTAGAGGATGCCCAAACGATTGCAGGCTGTGGATTGGCAGACTTACAGACCTCAAGCAAGCTAACGAGACCAGCAATGTTGCTATGCACGTAAGAGCTAGGATTCTCCATCGCGTACCTCACTCCAGCCTGAGCAGCCAAATGCATCACATGGGTGAAGGCCACGACCTCAAACAATTTCTGCAAGAGGGCCCCATCGTTGATGTCGCCCTCCACGATGAACACGCCGGCCCGCTCCAGCAGCGCCTGGCGGGCGCGCTTGAGGGACGGATCGTAGTAGTCGTTGAAGTTGTCGAGCCCGAGGACGCCGTCGCCGCGGCGCTTGAGGGCGGCGGAGACGTGGGTGCCGACGAAGCCGGCGGCGCCGGTGACGAGCACGGACATGCCGTTGCGGGAGCGGATGCGGGCGGAGGAGCGGACCCGCTTCTCCCAGGCGGCGCCGCCCCAGCTGTAGTTCTGGAGGTAGCGGCGGGAGGGGTCGGAGAGGGACTGCGGGGCGGAGGAGGACGGGGATCGGAAGAAGAAGATGAAGATCAGGGCGAGGAAGATGAAGGACCAGAAGGTGAGCTTGGCGAGGGAGGAGTGCCACCTCAGGCGGTTGTAGGGGGACTTGTCCATCTTGAACTTGCCCGGCGTCGACGGTATGTCGTCCAGGTGCGAGATTTGCTTCATGGGTCACAATGCCGGATCTGCGAATGCCTGCCCAAGATTCTCTCTCTCTCTCTCGCGTGATCTCTCTGCCCAATTCAAAGAAATCTAGAGCGGGATTCTTGCTCCGGGAGGGGGGAGTTTTTACGAGCTAAAGAGGTGATTCGGAGAAATGGGTTTTCAAGAATCTGTCGCCGTCGGTACGGTGGGCGATGCCGGTGGCGGTGGCGGAGGCGGAGGAGGAGGAGGAGGAGGAGGAGGAGATGGGGAGGAGGAGCGTGAAGAAGATAAGGGGGAGTGGGGAAAGTGATTTTGGTCTGAAACTTTGCTTTATGGTCTCCTTGCTGGCATTATTGTCATTAAATTAATTTTTCCTCAAGGGAAGAATCTTGGGGTTCCTTGAATGGCAGGGTTGGTGATGGTGGTGGTGATCTTTACTCTTTTTGGTGGCTCATGGTATTTTCAGACGACGATGATAGATGACCTCAGGCAGCGACGGGGCGGCGGCGGCAACGGCGATGGTGGTGGTCGCGACAGGCGATTCTTGCAAAACACGTTCGAATGCTTCCTGTGGATCAAGAAGGTGGTAATGGGGGGGTGGGGAGGGGAGGGAAGGGAGTCCTTTTGAGCAAATGCAGACCCAAGAAGAGTCAAAGAGCGGTCATTAATGAATGAGAGAATGAGAGAATGAGTTGGGGGCTTTCTGTCATTTCTTGATCTTCTTGAAATCGGTTTTCTCAGTTGAAAATGATTAAAAATAGGAATTCCAAGTTCTAAGGGCTGCCTAAAAATATCACAAGAAGAGGCTCGAGAGGGTGCCAGGAATAGTAAGTGGTAGAGCACGTCTATCTTCGAATCACCCTTCCCCACAAAAGATGGGCATTTGATCAAAGATTGGTTGGAATGAATGCCTTTTGAGTCAGTGCTTTTAACCCTGTTCCTCCCTTTATTTAGGGGAGGGCAGCATGTGTTTTGTTTAGGTGGGATTGGATCTTGAGGTTGAGAATGGAGAGGCCCCTGTTTCCTGGTCTTTCAAGTTTCAACCATGAGGGATGGGGTGGGAGAAAGGGAAGGGAAGGTTGCTGCCCTTTTTCATGTTACCAATTAGTTCCTTTGTGGATATGCTCCTAATCTCAATCTTGGCCAGTTGGTAGAAAAATTGAAACTTTAGATTTGATATAGTGAATTTTCGAGTTGAAATTATCATTTGGTACCGAGAAAGGAGGATTCACGATTCTCCAAAATATTATATTGAAAAATTTGTGCAAGTTGGAGGACTTGTTTAGATGAACGAAAATCGAGCAATTAATCTGCTATTTGGAGGAACTTGACGAGAAAATGTACACAAATTTGAAGACTTGATTAGACAACGCTAATATTTGGACACTTGATTACAAAAAAAATAAATGCATGAGCTTAGAAACAAGTAAAATTTACCTGAATACTTTGGTGAAGCCAACCGTTTGGAACTCTAGAGGAGACAAATCAATGACTTAGCTATTCAAATTACTCCATAATTGTGAACTTTTGGAGTAAGCCGTTGAACACTTAACTTTACCGTAATATTATAATAAGAGGACATGAGTTTGTTTTCTCTCTTTCGGCCCTTGATAAGATTCCTTTCTTTACGGATCTTAATATTACTTGTGCGTACAATTTCTTACCGTCCTAATGTAATTTATATGAGAGAAGTGTTAAGACATAAAGATCTAATCTGTCAACATATTTTTCATATCAACGGTCATGTCCTCAATTCCGCTAGATCGTCACTAATAGAAAATTATTATAGTCATAAAGTAAAGGATCGTGTATCTTTTTGGTATATTAAAAGTTTGTGTTGAATTTGTAATTATGGTAAAATATTGCTTCTATTTTTAAAAGTATTTATGGAAAAACCAAATCTTTTTTTTCCTTTGAAACGCAGTTTTCTTGCCATGTAATTCTTCTTCTTTTTTCTTTTTTTTTTTTTTTGGTGAAGACTGATTAATTTTAGTTGAAAAGCCATTGAAACACTTGAAGCCCAAAGATAACCAATTATGAGCAAAAAGTGAGCAGAAAAATTTTCTGGCACCAATGAGCAGAGACCACATTCCCCATGTGATGATCTGATTTCACAGAGGACAAAGGGAACACTCCCAACTTCCCAAGTTAGTATTCTCAGAGCTGGACTGCCGTTCCATGCTTTTGTGCACTTAATCAAAACACAAGATGGGAGGTGCCCCTCTGACACATACAATTAAAATACCAAACATAAAGTACTCTCAAATTCCTAAAAAAAATAGAAATACTGTATCCTGCATAATCCTAGCTGGAGAGTTGCATCAGAAATTGTTCCTCACATGTTGTCCCATAAAAAAATACTGCAGTACATAATTTTCCTGTCTTTTACCTTTTATGGAAGTACGAAATCAAGGGAATAAACAGGGTAGACAAAACTTTCTGCCTAATCTGTCAGCTGAAGTTTTACTTTTTTATGCATAAACCAGCGGGCAGTTGACAAATTGCCTGACAAAAACTGCAGGAGTTTTTGTAATTTAATGGCAGGTTAATGGTGAATGGGTTTTAGATTAATGTCTCCAGCTTGTTATTGGGAAACATGGCGAGCTCCACTTGCTATAAAATATGTGGATTTGGTTCCAGGAACATTAGCTCAACTTGCTAGAACAAGACAGAAGACACCACACACGTCTATGGCCTTTATCAGAACTTCAGAGAAGCAAATCTACATTTTGAACTGCTATATCTTCTCCCTTTTGGCACTTTCCCTACGTTATTGCCCTTGAGTCAGTGAAAGCAATAAGGATCTGATGGGAAAACGTGGCCAGACAAATGCCTATTGTATTGACCAAAGCTTTAGTGATCTTAGTCAGAACAATAATGCCAGAGACATCATAAGCTCAAGGAAATTAACAACTTTAGCACATAATATCGACTGAGATTGGGCTCCTCGAAACCGCTGTTTGATATGAAACTTTATGATTTTTTTCTGGCTAAACTTATTCTCAAGTTGACCGTTAAGATTTTATTGCTTGCTTCACTAACGTCGGTGGCATAAGCAATTATAAGCAAGATGACTTTTGTTGACTTTCGTGACCTATGTTGATAACTTGATACTTACCTTCCATTTATCTACCGTTGACCGTAGTTGTCTTCTCGTTTTGGTATTTCTCCCATCAGATCTACATTTCATAGCATTGCATCTACAGGATTTCAGAGCATTTGATTAGAGTCGGGCAATACTCGTCAGTCAAATTTCTCCAACCATTTTGATGGTCTTCCACAACAGTCCATTTCTCCAACTCTTCCAATACCATGACCACAAACTATCTGCTGTTTTGGGTAAGATATTATTCAGGCTTTTTATTCATAGATGTTATTTTAACAAACTGTCACTTGGTCATTTTGCTGAGACAATCAAATAAGTCACTAGAAAAAAGAAGAAAAGTCATCCCAAGCACGTTCTCAAACAATCTCACCAGCTGCCACAAGGGAAGGGCTTTTTAATGTTTTTCTTCTTCCTTCCCAGCAACTTTCCACGGTTTAACAGATGGGCTCGTAACCATAGAACGAGCGAGGCGTTAGACTTCAAGGCAAGAGATCTCAAGTTCGACTCTAATCCGTGCAAATCTGGAGGCTAGACCGCACGAGAGGCTCCAAATCCTATACCGTGCATTACGACCTCCGCAAGAAATGGCGAATAAATCGTTTTGCCACTTTAGGTCCCAACAGAAATATGTCCAGAACTCTCACAAGAGTCATAGCTCCGCAGATGGCTTGCGCATCTTTTAACGACTTCCATCACTCGGTGAGAGTAAATACTTGGAACAGACACTAAGGCCTAAAGCTTAATGTTGATTATTGTATCTTGAAAAGCCAGACTGCAAAATCTTAACATGGCTTGTTACTTACCGAACTTACGAGCAACTAATCGGCCAAACTTTATTAGTTGTTTCATCACGATCAAGCGGTTATTACTAAACAGGTCTACAACTTAAGTACCAAAGATATGATGAGAAAAAAATTTAGGTGAATGGCAGACTCACCTACACAAAACTTGGCTAGTACAGTTCCCGATTAAATTAGGATTCTACACCCTATTGAAACTATATGGGTGAGATCCCAAAGTACATTCCAAGGAGTAGCTCCCACAACCATGTATAAGGAAAACATACAATCAGACTACGGGGCACGACATTTGCTTAAGGGTAGTGACGGGCATTACCAACACGCTTGAAGTCTCTCGCTCGCATATTTTTAACGGCTCGTGACACTCTGGAGAACTTCGAAGTAGTCAGGGAAAGTTTTTCTTGTGCAACCGGGATCCTTGATTGTAACTGGAACATCTGCACAAGCAGCGAGTGAAAAAGCCATGGCCATTCGATGATCATCGTAAGTGTCGATAGCTGTCACGTTCAGTCTCTCTGGAGGAGTAATCACGCAGTAGTCTGGCCCTTCTTCAACCGTTGCACCCAGCTGGAAGAACCCAAATTTCACCACAACGAAGATGTAGAAACATGGACAAGGTTTAGAAATTGCAGAAACTAGAAGCTCACCTTTCTGAGCTCTGTGCATATAGCAATCATTCGTTCTGTTTCCTTCACTCTCCAACTTGCCACTGACAACAAAGATTCAAAGGAGATTTTCCTTGAGCAACTTTTTCAGATAAACGACTTCAGAGATAAAACAGTATGTAATAATTTCCTGATGTTTTGATAATAATAATGCTTTCCTAGTAGCATAAATGCACTAGTGCCAGGCACAACTAGGCCGTTTTCTGCACCCCCTGCTGAAAGAAGCAGCTCTTCTTTTCTAATAAGCAATTCATTGTCCTAATAGGATCACAAGAATTCATGGCTTACGAAGAGGTCCCTCTATAAAGCACAAGAGGAAGGAGGACAACAAAAATTTAGGTACGCTTGAATGGGAATGTCTACTGACTGCAGAATAGCCATAGAAGATGCAGTGCTGTATAAGGGGCCTAGGGAATGAAAATGCCATCTTCCAAAACAATAGGCCAATCATATCCATGGAAATAAGGCAACGATCTTAAAGAAGAGGCATTTAGGCTTTAACCACCTGCAAGATTGACCATCAACTAACTTGTGATAGTGGACCAGTAACTCAGTTAGGATGTTTTGCTTCTTGGGAAAAAATCCATAAGCTAGTAAGATCAAATCACCCTCCCTAGAGAAAACACGAAAATTTCCAAACATCAAATAACACGCAAATCCTAACACCCCAAACACCTGAACATTAAACTTGTACACCCATCATGGCCATCACATGCCACAGTCAATGACCACATGCCACAGTCAGTTGCAACCATCTCTCTCTCCCCCCAAGTTTTCGGTATATGAGGTCAGAAGAGTGGTATGGGCATTTTGGACGCAAAATAAAAAGTTTATAGATAGAGTTATGATATTAGTTAATGTCAAGTATGATGTGAAGTCTGCAAACAAAATACAGGGCAAAGTAGTGGTTTAAAAAGTAGAAAATGCAAACTTGTCATGGGGCAAAAGGTGAGTTCTAATTTTGGTATTGTACCGCTAACTTAGAACATGACTACACCTTGGACCCAACAATAGATTAAAATCAGATGCACACGTCACAGCAAATCATTGACATAATTGAACCATACCATCTCTAATTGCAGTGGGCCCATCAGCGAAAAGGGCAATCACTGCAAGAGTCATGGCAACATCTGGCATTTTATTCATGTCGACATCAATAGCGCGCAAATGCTTTCTTCCAGAAGAATTCCGTGGAGGTCCAGTCACTGTAACACTGTTCTCTGTCCAGGTGACTGTAGCCCCCATTTTCTCAAGGACTTCAGCAAATTTTACATCGCCCTATATTAGAAAAAATTGACAATCCAATGTTTATCAGGCACATTTTTAATATAAGAGAAGCCCATGAATTATCTTCCCATGAAATAGAGACTGTTGTAGTTTACATGATAAAAGTAGTTAAAAGTTGAATCTTTAGGACAGAATCTGAGATTGGGTCTAGATACCTGTAAACTACTCGTACCACAACCTTCAACAGTAACAGTTCCCCCAGTGACAGCTGCACCTGCTAGGAAGTAACTAGCACTTGAAGCATCACCTTCCACAAAAGCTTTTCCAGGAGTCCTGTCAATTTATGGATCGGTTAAACAGATGATATGAAAAGTGTCAAGTCAATCAACCACATTGGCACGTAGCACAAGGACTACCTGTATTTCTGACCTCCTCGGACCAAGAACCTATCCCAGCTACCACTGTGCTCAACAGAAACCCCAAATCGTTCCATTAACTTTAGAGTCATCTCAACATAAGGAATGGAAATTAGCTTGTCAATGATCTCAATCTCCACATCCCCTAGAGATAAAGGAGCAGCCATTAGCAAAGCAGTCAAGTATTGACTACTTATGGATCCAGACAACTTCACCTGCAAATACCCATAAGCAATGCATTTTATTGGTGGGCAATAAATTTCATAGTGATAAATGCTATCTTCAGAAACAGAATTTGATTCATATAAGGGTAATATTATCCACTCACAGCAGTCGCATTTACAGAGTTCTATCAAATTTTCTGCAAGATTATACTTCGAGATCTAATCTCAGACACCATCACTAGAAGCAATGAACAGGTAAAAGAATACCAATAAAAAAGTACTAAAAGAAAATCGCCAAACAAGATGATAGACGTCCATTGGTGCATCCCATTTTCTCACTAGCTCTTTTACACTTGTTTAGAGGGATAGGCCTGTGCAATGTTTGGGTAAAGAATGTACACAAATGGTACCTAGATCATACAGATTAACCGAATGATAAAATATTCTCATTAATAGGCAATGCTTATCCAATGGTTCTCATGCCTCGCAAAGTAGGACTACTTACATTTAGCCATCGTAAAGCTATATCAAATAACATAAATCTTGATAAATAAAACAAGATGGTAACATTAATTGTGTAATCGTGTAATTTTGAAATGCTTAATGATTTGTAAAGCACACCCACCTTCCCCCCTGGAAGCCCACCCTTTGCATTAATGCGCACAGGAGGACAGTTTGTGCCAAGGAAACAATCAACATCTGCCCCAAGCTGCTTCAGACCAATGACCAAATCTCCAATAGGTCGCTCTCTCATTCTCGGCACTCCATCAAGAATGTAGCTGAAATAGTTTAAAGCAACAGATACATGAAGATCAAACAAACAAAGAAATGAAAGCAGATGAAAAGGGAATACTTTAGAAAAGCAATGCAAGTTAACCTGGAAAGATGAAACAACAACAAATATAAAGTGATGCAGTTGTGTTCTCAGATCCAACCAAAAATGCTTTTTCACACAATTTCTGCCACAACAACATCAAGAAGAAGAAGACAGGAAGCTGATACTACACACTTATGCTATCCCTCTATGCAATTACCCAGAATCAGTTTGGTTAGATGCAATAGTACATCAATGGAAAGTGGAATTCATAGGACTTAGTCTAATGATGTGATCATGTCCTATTTCTAGATGAATGATAGAGAGGCAAAAGGAACAAGAGCAAATAATTGATCATCGAAACATGAAAAGCAACATCCTGAACTGAAATCAGTGTCTTAAATAGCTTCTGCTAAATGGAACTGCGCAGCATACCTGGAGTTTCCACCTGCAGCAGTCACTGCAGCTGTCAAGGGACGCATAGCTGTCCCTGCATTTCCAAGGAAAAGTTGGACTTCATCCTTCGATTCTTTTCCAACAGGAAACTGACCAGCACAACCTTCCACGATGGCCTGTTTGATAGACTTGTCTTCCTCTACATTCAGACCAAGAGCTCTCAACGCTCCAATCATGTAATGGATATCATCACTATCCAACAAGTTGTCTACGACAGTTTTTCCCTGAATGCCAAACAAATGAGAGAGAAAGCAAAAGGAGAAAATTTTATCAGAACGGAAACAAAGAATGAACCAACCATTAAGATGAATACAGTAGCATTTCTGTAGGGAAAAATTACATAGGCAGGTGCATCATAGAATACTTCAATAGCGAGAGCCATGCCACCATCAAAAGTCAAACGTATACAACAGAATCTTCCCGCAGCTCGTGTCATAAAGGGCTAGTTTATTCCAACCATAATTTACACACTAACTAGAATGTCCGTTGTCATTTCCTGATTCGATCAGTGCAAAACTAGCACCTCTATTGCAGCAAATTAGACTCCACCTAAAACAAAACGCTCACTCCAAGCAAGAAGATCCACCATTTCACAGTAGATACAACAGAAGAATTCACATCCAATTACGAGACAGCAACCAAGCACCCCCCAAATAACCCACAAATCAAAAAAGGCTTCCTTTACCTCCGAGAGAGCTGCAAGAAGCAGAACCCTATTGGAAAGCGACTTCGAGCCCGGCAACTTCACCGTGCCAGAGATCTCTTTAATGGGCTGCAACACGATCTCCGGTACCTTGGACGGCTTCTCAGCCGTGGCCACCGAAGCCGCGACCTTAAAGGAAGGAACTTTAACCGCAACCCGCGGGTTCTTGCAATGCTTCAGCTCCGACACCCCCAAGAACTGAGACCCCAAGGCAACCGAGACCGTGAATCTGGGTCTCGAGCTCTTAGCAAAAACCTGCATGTTCAGAGGGCAATTCGGAGTCCTGACGGCGTGGGCCATTTTCTCTCTCCCTCCTCTCCTTCAAGAAAACCCAGCTCCCGTCTGCCAAAATTCGTGCTTCTGGCTTCTGCGATGGAGGAGGTGATGATTAGAACGGTGGGGTCGTCGTCGTCGTCGTCGTCGTCGTCGTCTCGGGGTTGGTGGCGTTGGTGGAGTATTGACTCGCCACGAGATCTCTCAACCACCCAGCTCGGCAGTTGTCCCCAACAACAGGGGACGACGTCTCTGTTCTTGCCAAGAAATTACGGGAACACAAGCACGTCGTGGTGGGATCGAAGCATGTACTCCCGGCCAGAAACCCTCAGCAAGCAAAGGTGTATCACGAGGCCGTGCTTAGGATTACGACTCCGGGGGTGTTTGGTTTTAGGATGATGATTCGGAGTTGGTGGGTCGTGGTTGGTGAAGGCGTTCGAAGCGACAGACGTTTTCTTTTCGGGCAGTGTTGATTGCTCCTGCCCACCAACCCACCCACCCCGAGAGTTTGCGATCGGGCTCTTCTTTTTTGTCCCCTCTTATTTCTCCTCTTTTGGGCGAAATTATCCAAAAAACAAGAAAAAAAAAAGTCTTTGCACATGTACTAACACAATCATAAAGTATTTAATTTAGCTAATTTAATTTTAAATATTTCGATGATTTGTCGATTCAATTATACACCTTTCAATTATATCAATTTAATTCGAAACATTTCGATGATTTACCAATTAAGTTCAGCCAAATTGGCTAAAAAACACAAATCTTTCAATCTAATCAACACTAATTATCTTATATGATATGGTTTGCATTGACGTAAACAATTTTTTTATTAAGTTTTTTCTTCTTCTTTTTTCCTTCTTGTCCCATCTCTTTTCATCTTTTTTTTTTATTTTATTTCCAACTCTTGGCTAGGGAGGTTGCTGATTGAACCTCGTGGCTGAACTGGGTAAAGGCGTCACGGCCCTCACTAGCCAATAGAGAAGGGTCACAAATCCAAGTGAAGGTGACCCTCACTAACTAGAAGATAAAGGTCGCAGCTCTTGTCTGGATCTACGTGATGGCACGAAGGCCTTTGCCCATGGCCAATGAGGGCGGTGTGATGCCATAGCCCAAATCAAGCAAGGTTCTATCAATGGCCTTGCAAGTCAAGAGCTAGAAGAAAAAATAAAAACAAAAGAAAAGAATATAAAATTCAAAAAAAACAATTTAAAAATTGTAAAAATTATTTATGTCACTGGCCATCCAATCATGCCATCTAGGATGGCTGACACTAACTAGATCTCAATATCAATGTTTTTCGATAAAAATTGATTAGAATAATTAAATTAACAAATAGTCAAAAAGTTTAGGACTAAATTGACAAATCATTAAAAGTTTAAAAACTGAATTAACCAATTTAATAGATTTAGAACTGAATTACTATAAGTATAATAAATTAGATTTTTTTGGTAATCTCTTTCTTGTACTCTGTTTTCTTTAATTTGCTAATGATTTGTGAGGCTGAAAATTTCAATAGGAGTAAAAATTTTAAAAAAAAAAAATATGATTTTTTTTTTTTTTTAATCCAGGAACCCCGTCACCGTTCGTCACCTTACTTGCGGTCAGGCGTACATAGCCACCCGCTGAAAATTTCAATAGGAGTAAAAATTTAAAAACAATATGATTTTTCGAAATGTTAATTTAAAAAAAAAATTGTGGCGCTATTTCTACTTCCTATATAACTAAATCCACCCCCATCTTCACTAAAAAGACAATATTATCCTCAATTTCAATTGCAATCTAAGGTAGTGGCTCCAAAGTTATTTACTTTCCTACTTCTTTCAGTTTTTCTATTTCTATGTAGAATCTAATTGTCATTATTAAGCATGGCACATGCTTGTTTTGTTTATGGTTTTTTGTCAAATTTGAAATTATTGTTGTATGAAAAAAAAAAAAATAGTCTCTTCTACACCATTACTATTATAACAACTTATCTATTTTTCATCCCTCGTATATCAAAAGCTTACTTTCTTGTTAAATTTCTTTTCGTTAGTCTAAAACTATATCAAGTCTTTAAATTTTCTATATGAAAGAATGTATCTTTTTTTTTTATTACTATTGACAAGATGCATTAACATGGAGCATACAATTTATAGGAGTGTTTAGAAAAAAAAACTAAAAACATTGATGTGAAAAAGTTAAACATAATAAGGCATTTTGATGTTGTTCTCAAACACTCCATGACTGATATTAAATTTTGTCAATCCAAAATGATGAGATTTCAATGGCATTTTATGAAAGAATCATATTTTATGCAAAGCTTTGATATAATTAGATTCTATCTTTTGAAGTTTCATGAACAGGAACTTAACTGAGATTTTGTCTTTGAATAGCTTTAAAGAGGTTTTTGTTGTGGTTTTTTCCGATCATCCCCATTATATGTATATGTCTATAGAAAACAACTGAGAAACTAGATTTGTTGGTGATATGCACAATAAAAATGTAAAAAATTTATAAACCCATGATACTTTTAAAATGTTATTTATGTTACATTTTTTTCTAGATTTTATTGGATAATTAATCTATGGGAAAATTCCAATTAAGGGCTCAAAGTGCCCTTATTTTCTCAAATAAAGGCATGAAATGATCATATCAATATCAAAGAATAGCTTGAAGTGGTTATAACTGTTTCAAGTAAGGGCCAAACTTCATTGGCTCACCAAGTGGCAAAACATTCCGATCAATCAAGAATATTTTGTCCAAACACAATTTAATTTTAAATTAAATTAGATTAAAAAAAAAAAGATGGACACGCATGGGAGGGAGGCTCCCTCTCGCCTGTGGCCGTTGCTTCATCAAATTAGGCGCCTCCAACAAGTGCTAAGTTCAGATTGGAGACTAAAACTCACCTCCATGAATTTGTAATTTCGAGTAATAGAAAATCAGCTAGGAAATACGTTCTCTACACATTGCCCGTCAAGCCCAATTTCTTTTGTATGATCATTTTGCTTTTGATCCTTTATGAGATTGATATGGCCATTTTAAACTCTTATTTGAAACAAAGTTCACTTTAGGCTGTTATTTGAGAAACTTATGGCACTTCAAATCCTTATTTGAAATAACGTCCACTTACGGCCTTTATTTGAGAAAGTGATGACACTTCAAACCCTTATTTGGAATTTTTCCTTAATCCATAAATTTGGTCTACAATGTAGAATATAACTAGGTTTCTTTGAAATTCCTTTTTTGACAAAAATAATTTTTATAGATGTAAATCTAAAAATAAAGAGAAAACACAATGTATTTAATATATATGGGATATTCTTAGTTATGGTAACTAGATCCTACATAGGAATGGAAAAACTAACAAAAAGGAAAATAAATAAATTGGGGGCACCACATTAAATTACAATTGAATAATTAAAGGCAACTTTGTCATTTTAATGAAAATAGGGTGTATTTAGTCATATGAGGCTGGGTGAGGTAGGTGGGATAAAATTTGGAATATGATAAAATTTATCATATCCTATATTTGGTGCCTACTCAAGATAGGATAAAGTTGAATGTAAGAAAAATATAGATCAAATAAAATTATCATATGGGGGAGATGAGATAAAAATGGATAAATTTGCTAATATCCATAATAAGAAAGTTATTTTTCTCAAAGAACAAACTTATTAAATTAATAAAATTAAAATTATATTTAAATATAAGTAATATCTAAATTTCAACATAAAAATTAAAATAGCAAAAAATAAAAATTTATTTTTTAATTTAATATAATTTTTATTTATATATTCAACTTTAATTCTATCTTATAATATAAATTCAATATATATATATATATATATATATATTTTATTTTAGGTTTTTTTACATTCTATATAGATTAGTACAATTTACTAGTTAATAAAACTTTATTAGAGAATGATAGAAGGGAAAAAAAGAAATAAAAAAGAAAATAATTATAAAAAGAGAGGAAAAAGAAAATAAAAATAAATTACGCAATAATATTGCGAGAGATTTTTACCATCTTCATTTGTAAACTTTTAGGTTCATTTCTATTTTTCTGTCATTTATACCAAAAAAAATGTATATGATATGATATAAATATATTCGATTTTATTACTGTGACTCACTAAATAATTAATAAAATAACAAAATCCCTGGATTTCATATCATATCTTATCAAATCCTATTTTAGTTAGAAATTCAGACAATTGAACGTAGTCTGAAGGGCAGAAATAGCACTATCAAAAAATAAAAACCTCTTATTTAGCTCGTATTGACTAAAAAATGGAACGAATGTTGCTTACTTTCATTAGAAAATACATTAAACGGTCCTACTCCTTTCTTTACTCTTCTCCCTACGATGTCTTGAGTACATAGCTCAATAATCCTTCCACTGAGTATATATTCCCTCAGGGGAATAGTGGGTTGCATATATGGGCCACCATCACCAGCCAACCACTTTAATACCAAAATGCTTTACTTCTAAGAACTGGTCTTGCATGTACATTAACCGGGTCAGGTTTGAATGTGGGTCAATGGCATTGGAACCTGTCATGCTGCTATCCCTAATAGTTTCAAACTTTCATTTCGATAATTGGTTTTTCGATATTTCTAATTGGTATGTATAGAATTTGGGGTAATAGACTCGTTGCTGAACCACTTCTATTAGGATTTGGTGTGAAATCAAAAGCTGAAACGCTAAAACAATAGAAGCAAGAGTTTGAAAGGGGAATATTGACTCGGAGAAATGGCCAAAAGCTCTTATTTATGAATTAGACGTTGTGTAGCATTTGTGCTGAATATTTAGCATCCTAAATTTGGTTGTAAACATAAGAAACAAGTGTCGGACACCTCAAGTACTAAAACTTAGTACATTAGGCACCTAAGTGTCAAAAGTTTGGAAATATATATTTAAGTGCCAAAATCGGAAAAAAATATATCGTAGAAGTGCTAACGGGGAAAATTTCAACCAAAATACTGACGTGACATTTTTCCAATTAGACAAGTGCAAAATGACATCATTTTGCACTCTGACATGACTAGATAAGTTGAAAACGACGTTGTGTTGCTTTGGATTTGAATTTTAATATAAATATTAATTAAATTAAATTTAAAATGAAGAAGAATATTGCAAAACGCTTCGGCGAGAGCCGTGCAAGTCCTCAATGTCGCCTTCCCACCATCGCCGAGAAGGACTAGGGCTCGGCGACCCTAGCCGGGCCTACAAGCCCTTGCCCAGATCTAGCCCTCCCTAGATCCGCCCATTGGCCCTCGCCTAGTGGAGTTAAGGGCTAGTCCCACCCTCTCGGATTCGGTGGGGAGGGGTCATTGGCTTGCACAACCCTCACCGAAGCGTTCTACAATTTTTTTTAATTTTTTTTAAATTTAATCTAATTAATATTTATATTAAAATTTCAATAAAAGGAAAAATGACATTGTTTTGGTTCTTCTTTATTGACTTAACTTTTCTAGTGAGCTATGTAAGTGAGTTAAATTATTAAAAAAAATGCTACATAGGATTTTCGGGACCCTTCGCCAGAGTTAGCACTGAAATGTCACAATTTTTAAATAAAGTGCCATTTATGTGTATCTTCCATAGCTTTTAACACTTAAGTGTTCTCTTATACCAAGTTTTGGCATTTGCATTATACTTCTACCCATGATAAACATATTATCAAATGACCTAGTGCAAATGGAATCTCTAGACTTCGAGTCTAGATAAGAAAGAACGCTCTTACATCTATTCCCTCAAGAAATGGAAAGAATCTTAGGGACAAATGAAAACCGTGCCTACTCAGGATAGAATAATATATTAGGCAATGTGCATTACAATTTTCGTAATTATGGATTTTGGTAAGGTACACCATCAATGTAAAATATTTTTCACACAAATAGTCATTAAAAAAAAACCCTTGTCTATAGATTCATAGCAACTAAATCTCTACATGTGTGATGATTTTTTTTACACCGCCATTGTAAAAAATAAAATCCTTTATTAAATTATGGGAAAATTTCAATAAGAATCCAAAGTAGAGCTATTTTCTCTAATAAAAATTTAAAATGGACATTAAGGACTTGAAGTGACTAGATCAATCTCAAATAAGGATTTCAACTCATTGACCAATCAAATGTTTTCCGGCCAGTAAGTGATATTTTCAATGGCCGGAGTAGGGGTATTTTCGTAAAAAAAGGTATAAGCTAAAAATCCCTTTAAAAAAAAAAAAAAACCCAAAGTTGAAGCAAATGCTCCTCACGTTTTTCTTCCTTTTTCTTCTAAACACCCAAATTCTCAGTTCGTGGATCACGAATTGAAAACAACAAGAAACCCCAGACTTCATTTGGCGGAGCATGCTTCTTCCTTCATTTCTTCACATCTTCTTCCTTTCTTTTCCATCTGTGTTTCTTTTCAAAGAAGAAGACAAATCTCAGCAAGGCCCATCCCTTTATTTAGTCAAACCCTTGCAGTGTAACACGGGGCCTCGATTCTCCATCACCTTTTCCCAGCCCAATTCAAGTGTCCTCGATTCTCCATCATCTTTTCAGTCTGAGGAAGTGAACAGGATGAGCACGAGAAGGCGCAGAGCTTCTGACGAAGTGTCGCTGCGACAGCGCAGCGACGAAGACAGATTTCGTCGTCAAAATTGCTGGGCGGCAGGGGATTTGAGGCTGGAGAGCTTGCACTCAAAGGCTGGGAAAATGAAAAACTTAGGGAAGAAAAAGATTTCTGTCCTTAGGAATAAAACTTTGGGTTTTTTAAAGTTTTGGTTCGAATGAAACCGTTAGCCCACAATCAGTAAAGCTTTGGGTTCCTTTAAGTTTTTAGGAATTGTAATATTTTTTAAAAAAATTTTTGACAAAAATATCCATATTTTGATCACCAGAAATGTCACTAGCAAGTTTAGATTCTTATTTGAGGTTGATCTAGTCACTTCAGAACTTTATTTGAAATAATATACACTTTAAATTCTTATTTGAGAAAATAACTCCACTTTGAATATTTATTTGAAATTTTCTCATAAATTATTTTCTTATTAGTCATGCTGCCCAAAATTCTTGGGAGGTTTGTGTTTTCTTTAGAATCCTTAAGCCCACATGGCTCAAACGATGACCTATTTGCCGCCAGCTATTTGGTTCAGACAAGCCCAAGGTCTAAACATCTTGTAAGAAACTCTATAAAACCCAAACAAGACCTAGGAAGCCCACCTCAGAAAAGCTCTTCCAGCTAAAGAGAGAAGCAGGGCCTTCCATCCTGGAGTTTTGCTAAGAATTTCGTCTTTGGACTTTGTTCAGAACTTCAGATCTTGATCTCCCCAAGAGTGTAGATAGACCAAGGTATCTCCCAGGGTTCTTACACTTCCCTGATTCCAAAAGCCTAAGGGAACTCCTGTCTGTACTGATCTGAGGTGGTGGGGCTAAAGAAAACACTTGATTCCTGCTTAGTAATCAATTGTCCAGAAGCTTTACAGCAAACATCAAGTAACTCTCTTTAAAGGTCCTGCAAGATTCTCGCTCAGCATCTAGCAAAACGAGAGAGAATCGCCTGCGACTATCACGGGTGACAATGGAGGACACCCTCTCCTTCAGGACTATGCCTTTCACAACATTGTTTATCACTGCATTTTTTGACCAAAATAGACAGTACGTCAGCTACAATAATGAAAAGATAAAGGGCAAAAGAGATCTTCCAGTTGAACGCCTCTAGAAGGGTCGATGGTTCCAGATTTTGTTCCATTGATGAGCAAGTTATAGGTCACGGATGTTGCAGAAGGCATAATACACCTTAGCCACTTTTCATCACAGCCCATTTCAAGCAAAACAAGCTAAAAAATGTCCCACCCAATTCTGTTATAGTCCTTAATAATGTCCAGCTCCAGTGTTGTACTCATTGTTCTAATTATAGGTTTTAATGGCTCAGCACTAGTGAAAAGTCTTTTCAGTTCTCGTGTAACCATTATGTTTCTTCGGGTCATGTCCTAATTATTGCAATTATGGATTAATGACTCAACATGACTCTCTGCAGTTTTTGAATTTAATATTATTGTTATTAAGGGTTAATGGCTCAACTAATGTGAGCATAACCAACATGACTCTTCAATTCATCTCCTTTCAATTTTCTGCTGCTGTTTCCATTGTCTATAAATAGACATGCTCCTTAATTCAAAGTCACAACAATGAAAAAACTCTTCAAAGCACTCCTCTATTTTTCTCTATAGTCGTTAACTAAGTGTATGGGTTTTGTTATCTAAGTGTACGGGTTTTGACAATTGTTCAACATAGTCCTATTCATATGATATTATATAATGCTGATACAAACGGGTTCAATGTGTTATATCTTGGAATGCATAATTTGTGAAACTGCCATGCACCATTAGCAAGAATTAATCGCTTTAAGGAGATTCAGTTAGCTGTATCTCACATCTTATTTATTTTGTTATCACTTTTTCAAAATTATTATTTTTCTAATTACAATAAACAATGTTACATATTTTCCTCCAAGATGTAATTATTTTTCCAACAATACTCCCTATTTCTTTCTTAGTCTCATGTGATTCAATTACATGTGCATTGATGATATTGTCTTGGACCTGTTTACCTTTAAAGAGAAGGAATTTGGAAAGGAGGTAGGAGGTTACGCAAAGGAGATTCGAGTTTATTAACGATGATTTTTTGAATTATTTGGTGCGCGAACTTGCAAAGGCTCATAGAACAAAACAGCTCTTGATAATACTATCTAGTATCTACATATCGACTCACTAACTCCACAAGCTTCCTCGTCTCAATGTTTTAGGTCATACGATCGACTCTCTTTGCATTTCCTACACTCGGATTTTCAGTCCCTACACGATACACAATAATCTCATTCTTTGATGGCTAATAAAATCATACTCTGGTTATATATATGACGTGAAACCCCACCTTACGCCGATATATCCAACCCATAAAGTACCTCATGAATCGAAACCCAACTACACGTGAGATTATCTCAATTTAATGTTTCTTCGAACATCGATCGTGCGCCTAACCCACGTACCCACGTTGCATGTGGTTAAACACGTGTCGATGTATGTGTAAATTGCACTGATGTTCTAAGAAGTATTGATGCTCTCTTTGTGTCTTCGACACACGTCGGGCACTCTAACACGTGTTCAACATGCTCCATCACGTTCCATCACACGATCAATACATGTTGCATTTTTCCGACACGTGATTAACTCTTCTAACACACTTTGATACGCGAGTTTGAAATTCCGATTTGCGACACGCATGAAGTCAATTTTAAAAATTTTCAATATACGAGGAATCAAAATGTAAATATATAAAAAATAATAAAATAATAAAAATAATAAATGGGGAAAGACTTCTTGTTATATTTGATAGAGAAATATGGATTGTTTTTTTTTTTTTACAACTTATCGTTAAATGTTAAATTTAATAGTGGAATTTGGATATCAAGTTTTATGGATTATTTGAATGGAATGTAGTTGAATTTGTCAAATTGAAATAATACATGATATTAACTAATAGTGAATTAATTTTTTTAATGTAAATTTGTTATAGGCTCTTATTTATTTATTTGTGAATTCGAATCAAATTAATTTAAATAATAACTTATCATGTATATATATATATAAATATATATATATATATGCATTTAATATATAATGTGTTCCAATGTGTTGGAATTATTCAAATTTTAAGAAATGACGTGTCGGCATATCGTGTCTCGTGTTGTTTGTCAGTCAATGCTACTTAGCTGATGTCTAAGTGACGTCTATGAATGGAGAATGGAATCTGTTTGTGAAGATCTTATGAGCGGTTCATGGGTGACTATAGAGATTTTTTTAAAATTTTTTTCTCTTTTTTGGTCAAAGACTGTAGAGAGTTCGAGGGCATTATTATTGGGAGGAAGCTGGAAACAAAGTTCGATTTTTGGTTGACCGATTTGGTCTCTTCCCGCCGATTTTTTATTTTCTTTACTAGCAAAGCTAACTTGGCTGATGGCATGTGCATCTCATCGTCTTTATATAAATAAATAAATAAATAAATAAATACGTAAAGCACTAAACTATTTCTTTTTAACAATCAATGATCTTTCAGCGGGCAAGATGTTCAATGTCAGCTGCTCGCTCAATGGTGGATTCACATGGAGAGTGGGCGATTTGGTGGCTTGGGTGGGTGGTTGAAGTTTGAATGACAAAGGGCCTTTCTCATGTCCCTTTCTAACCAACTTTAATTAACTATTCATTGATTAATTAATTAATTAATTTTTCTTTTTTTTTTCTTGATGCTTAACAAGTCTTCCACTCAAAGAGAATTGCGTACGGTTCTTGACTAAATCTCGCTGCACCAAACTAAATCCCTCATTATTATTTTCGTTCAAATTATACTATGTTCATCCGACCATAATGTCAAATGTCGGCTGCGATTGCTGAATTTGCCTCCTCATGGCTGATTAGTTAGGTCTCATTTGGTGGGGTTCAATCTAAATAATACTATAAATGTTTCATCTGAGTCCACTAAAATAGAAAAGCATATCTAGAATATTAAGAAATATATGTGTATATTTCATAGTTCTGTGAAATCACCTTAGTTTTTTTTTTTTTTTTTTTTTTTTTTTTTTTTTTTCTGAACAACTTTTTTTTTTTTTAAATGAGATGAAGAACTTGAACATTCCATAAATCTCTCAGACAGCCACGAAGAAAAAGTAATCTCATCTTCAGTTTCAAGCTTGAACTACTTCTATCGAAATATCCATCAAAATGTGTGTCAACTTACTCTAGATGAATGGCTTTTAGATGTTGCATTCAATTGACAAAGATGTGAATTAATACTATAAAAATGAAACATCTCAAATCAAATAAAAAGATTCTCTTTCATACATAAATTGCAAAACCGAAAACTTGGAGAAATTATCAAAAAAGTCCTAAACCAATTGTCCCGTCATCATTCTATAGTTTGGAAAAAGAAAAGAAGAAAGTAAAAAGAATAGAAAATTTTAAAAATTGTAAAAACTATCTATGTCAATACTGGTAGACCAAAATGGCTACTTTGATAAATCATGAAAATTTTCCAGCCAAGATTGCCAAAATGACTAAAATCACAAAATGCAATTAAAATGTTTATAACTAAATTGGCAAATAATCAAAAGGTTTTAGATTTAATTGGCAAATTATTAAAAGATTTTGAACTAAATTGACTAGATTGAAAGGTTCATATTAAATTGATACAAATGCAATAAATTCAAAACTTATTGGATATTTTTTCCCTGTTATATGTTCTCCCTCCAAACATAGCAAAGATTTTGTTTCTCTTTTTTATTGCACATACAAAGTGTTTTTGTCTATTTCTTAATTGTTTTAGCCCTTGGTCGTTTGTGAATTTGGGGTTTTATCTTAGTCAATGGAGGCGTTAATGTCATAAAAGCTCCAATCAAGTCTCAAGAATTGAATTCGTCATGTGTCATTTTCGATGCCTGAATTCTACCAATAAAGCTTGAGACCTTTAAAACCCAATATTCATAATCCATTAAAATAAAACCTTTAAGTTCTCGATTGAACAAGGGTCAAAACCTTAACTTTAAGTCCTGTTTCTGCATTTGTCCCACGTAATCTAAGGACCACAAATGTAATAAGCGCATTTCAATTATCCACACGTTTCGGGTTTCCTAACCATGGAATTTCCAAACCGGCCCCAAATTTTGCAGGATTTCCAACAGGCGACCCTCACCCCATGTCATTACTGAAAACCTGACACCCGTCGACACGTGGTCATTTTCCCGGGGGCTGAATGATAACCACGTGATTCCAACAAATTGATTTATTTTAAAAATTTTATTTTTTGAGGGGTATTTCTGTAAATATATGAAAAAATAATGAAAATAACAAAAATAAGGAAAGAAAAAATTTCTACTCTAAAAATAGAAATTTCGTTTGATGAATGGAATGCCCATTTTCTCGTCGGTGTCGTTCCATTGCCCCCACGTACTTAAAGTTATAATTTTTCTTTTTTTGTTTCTTTCCGCCTCTCGCAAGCATCGCTTGCGAGTTATCTCTTTTGGTCTATGTTATTAGCATGTGAGTTATCCCTCACATTTTCCGTGGCGAATTTAGTGATTTCCTTTTCTTTTGGTCATACTTCGAGAGTTCTTGTCTTATATTTTCATTTTTCTCGAATCTTGTTTTGCAGAGGAGCTCCAAGCTAGTCTTTATCATGAATTCGAACTCGGATGAATAAGAAATCTCATTAATCTCGGACAAGTATAAGAAAAACATTTTTTAAGTTTACTCTTTCATGATTGCAATTTTGGAATTTCTCGTTCAATTTCTGTCAAATTAAATAATGAATGATATTAACAAATGTTGGATTAATATTTTTAGTATAAATTAAAAATTATTTATTTATTTTTGCATTTTATATAAAAAATTATATTTAATATATAACGTCGGAAAATTCAAGAAATGATGCGTTGGCGTGTCGTGTAAAAATTGCGTTGTCGAATCGGTCTTCAATAGGTGACCCTCACCCCATGTCATTACCGAAAACCCGACACCCGTTGACGTCTCATTCAGATTTTAAAAACGGGTTGGGGTGCCCGATTATGCCCGCCCCACTCCCGTCCCTATTGCTGCCCATGCTGGGGACAGGAAAGTCAGATGTCCGACCGTTCTTAGGTTGAATCTGTTCCTAGCATCGGACCAACTAAATTCATTCGATAGTTGATAGCCTGGAATCACGTGCAGCATGTACTTAAAACGAAGGCGCTACTTGCACGGGATCGGATCGTGCATCAGTGAGCATAACCAAAATCATCGTGCAGCGACCCGGTAGGTCGCCACCAACCTTTCGTATCTGAAAATCTAGTTTGGTGCAATCGTACATTTGATGGCTTTCGAAGGGACAGATCGATTGCTCATTGCGAATGACCGAGGCATAGAGCCGTTTAAATGAACAATGAATATTTTATGGATAAAAACAAGAGATTTATTTATTTATTTTATGTTGAATGCATGATACTCAAGGGAGATTTCTCCTAAAGTTGGGAGAAGAGCACTAAAAGTGTAAAAAATTATATACAATGCTTTCTTTAGTATAAAAAGTTTTCGCCAAATCACTTAAGTGTCAAATTGGAGAAAAAATGATTACTTAAGTGCCATTAACAAGAAATTTCCAGAAAAAATAATACGTGGCTTTTATAAGTAAAATTTTTATATGACTTGACATATTATTTAAAAAATCCAATGTACGTGGCATTTTTGCATGGCGTGCTTGGCACTGAAATAATGGCTTTTTAATGATGGCCGACATTAAAGTGATTATTTTAAATTAAATTTGGCACTCAAACAATCACTATTTACTATTTTTAAATGACATCATTTAGGGTTATGTGCTAACTAAACACGAGGAGGAGCCATGTAGGATTGATAAATTTTTAAAATATGGTTACATTAGATTTTTGACAACCTAGATCAAAATTAATATCTAAGTGATCATTTTTTTAAAACATGGCGCTTAAGTGATCTGAAAAAAAACTTTTAACATTAAAGTAAGTAATATACATAACTTTTGGCACTTCTAGTATTCTTCCATCTTTAAATTATACAAAGTTTTTGTTAATTGTGGATTTGGGTCAGGGACACTAGTAAGTGATGCTTGCTTTAAATTCTAATCACTCAGTTCAGATCCATGTGAGTTATGCTACTAAAAGAAGTATTTCAAGGTGATTTTGTGATGTATATAACACTTGTTTTGCATAAGACTTAATTCTTGCATTTTCAAGGTGTGCGATACTCACGCAATGTGTTTTTTCATTTAATGGTGAGATTTCCACATCATGGGTATGCTGAAGGCAATGGTTAATCAATGCGAAGATTATTAAGATGATGGCCAGAGAGTTGCTAATAATGTAGGTGGTTGATGTTAGATGACAGTGGTAGCAATCTATAGTGTCACACAAAAATATTTTAGATATCATTAGAAGTTGAACTTTCTCTTATTATTCAACGTGGTTCCCGAATTTTTTTGCTTTAATCTAAACGTGGAAATCAATCTATTGTGATGTTTCTATTGAATGCAGTGTCATATCATGTACTCTTCCTCTTTCGCCCAAAAGCTTTTATTGGGCTAAATTCGAGAAGTTGAGGGACATGATTCAGTAATGGGAAAAAATTTCAAGAATTGGCTGTGTCATCTCATTACCTTCTCTGAACTATGGTGTCGAAACATTTGTGACTAGTTAGTAGGAAAATGTCTTGGGACATGTTTTGTTAGGTCCGGTTCTTTGATTCCATTTTTTTTATTCAGGAATCGTGAACTAATCATTCCATTTTTTTTGGAATCGTTAATCATAGGAACCGAATTGGTTCCAATTCTATCCTAAATTTATAGTTATTCTTGAACACGTCAAAAATACATTTCTTTTTCTTTGTAACATGGAGAAGAAGAATTATCGCAACAACAATGGGAGTTACATTGAAATTTAAGAGACCTAATAAGTTTGCCAAAAAAAATGATACAAATTTCCAGACAAGAAAGGTTAGACTTTGTTCAGATATAGATTTATATGGTGGAAAATTACCGAAGGGGGGCATGCATAGGACGTCCACGGCATGAAAAAGTCCGTTGTGAGCCTGCGACCGCCCTTTCAGCGGCGGAGAAATCAAGATTTTGGAAAACTTCAGCTTGCTTTTACATAAAAAATTAAAGGATTAATGCTATGAAAATCTCTGAATTTGTACACTTGTGATAATTTTATTCTTATAAAAAATTAAAATTAATACATTTATGAAAATTTCATGTTTCGTTAATTTCTGTTAAATTGAATTAACATCATGAAAAATCATAAATTAATACACCTATATTAAATTAAAGATAAAACTCTAAATCGGTATACTTATCAACTATCACGTATCATTCAACTCAACAATTTGATGATAAAAGTTAATGAAATTAACAGCACAAATATACCGATTTTGGATTTTTAGCGATAAAAAAAGAATAATTTGAAAAAAAATTATTATAAATGTACCAATTTAGAGTATTCCGTAGTATCAATCCAAAAAATAAAATGGTCTCTATATTTATAAAAAAACAAGCTCTAAATTCAGCCTCTCCGTCGCTTGAAAACCGGCGAAAAAAACATACCGTGGTCCGTGTTCATCTACTCGCGCCTCCCAAGAATAGGCGTCCGCGGAGATGTTTATCGGGAATAATAATATTTTTTGCGATTATTCCAAAGCAAAGCGAAGATAGAAAACGAAAAAAAAAATGAATAAAAAAAAAGGAAAGAAGATAGAAAAAAGTAAAAAGGAGCGAGGAAAGGTGGCGTGGCATTTTCCTAAAACCGCGACGGTCAACGGCTGGGATGGGCTGGACCTCCCTGGATCTAACGGTCAGCCCCCCTCCTCACCTGCCCCCTTTTTTTCCCTTCTCTGGTTAGACGAGAATTTCAACGCTGGCGGTGGGCGGGTGCGGATCGTTTAAAACGACCCCCCGTTTCCACCATTTCTCTTCGTCGCCACCTCTCTCTCTCTCTCTACGATCGCCAAGCCACCGCCGAGAGGTGTAGAGAGAGAAACCAGCCACCGCCGCCGCCGCCGCCAACTGCCTCAACTACCACGCACTCTATCTCTCTCTTCGCCCGCCACCGGCAAGAACCGCCGCAGCGGCAAAAGCAATGGCGTCCGCCTCGTCCCTGACCGTCTCCCAGGCCGTCCTGGCCCGATCCGCCCCCGCCCCCGCGGCGGCGCCGGCCAGTCCCCCTCCTCCGACCGCCTCTCCGTCCCCTCCCCCGCCTCCCCACCTTCTCCGGCCTCAAGTCCTCCCCCGCCGCCTCCGCCTCCGCCTCCGCCCACCGCCGCCTCCGCCGCCTCGCCGTCCCCCGGCCGATCAGGGCCAGCGCCGCCGTCGAGACAGTCGGCCCCGCCGCCACCGAGACCGCCCTCGTCGACAAGTCGGTCAACACCATCCGGTTCCTGTCCATCGACTCCGTCGAGAAGGCCAACTCCGGTCACCCGGGCCTGCCCATGGGCTGCGCCCCGATCGGCCACGTCCTGTACGACGAGGTCATGAGGTACAACCCCAAGAACCCCTACTGGTTCAACCGCGATCGGTTCGTGCTGTCGGCCGGGCACGGCTGCATGTTGCAGTACGCCCTGTTGCATCTCGCCGGCTACGACAGCGTCAAGGTAACCGTGCTGCTCCGGCTTTGCCTCTCGTGTGATTGCTGAAATGGTTGCGCGTAACATCGTTTGAATTGTCTTGTTTGGATCTGGGGGGAGTGACGATGATGTTGTCGATGCATCGAAGTGAAAGTGATCCGTGCTTTGTCTGTTCTCTGGAATTAGTTTTGTTCAGCTGACTTTTTTTTTCTTGTGTGGTTTTGAGATATTCTTACATCTTGGGTTTCTGTTACCTTTTTTTTTTTTTTCTTGAATATAAGTATGTTGTTGTAGGATTGAGAAGAATGACAATTGTGAACGAATCTCGTTGTCTTTACTGTTTCTGTTAGTGCACCTTTTATCTGCAGCTCAATTTAAGGGGAAGAAAAGCCAAAAAAATGAAAAAAAATGATTTGACTTGCCAGATCTTTGAGCAATTTGACTTATTGTGTTTCTTGCGACATGGATTAGGAGGAGGATTTGAAGAGTTTCCGTCAGTGGGGAAGCAAGACACCTGGGCATCCTGAGAACTTCGAGACCCCCGGTGTTGAAGTTACGACAGGTGAGGGAAATTCCTTTGAAACCATCCCTGTACTGGATCATGTTCTGATGTTGCCATGCCTGGCCTATAGCTTAGGAGTTTTACAATTAGTGTGGTGTCTGTGTTCAATGTAGGTCCCCTTGGCCAAGGAATCGCCAATGCTGTTGGTTTGGCTCTTGCCGAGAAACATTTGGCTGCTCGTTTCAACAAACCGGACAATGAAATTGTCGACCACTACACGTAATACACCAATTCTTCATTGCGTTCATTAGTTTGCTTGGATTTTACAGACTGTTGGTTGATTTAATGAATTTTGTCTTTGGGGTGCTCTTATTCTAGATATGCCATTCTTGGAGATGGATGTCAAATGGAAGGCATTGCCAATGAAGCTTGTTCCCTCGCTGGGCACTGGGGACTTGGGAAGCTGATTGCCTTTTATGATGACAACCACATCTCCATTGATGGTAACACAGAGATTGCATTCACCGAGAGTGTTGAGAAACGTTTTGAGGGTCTGGGTTGGCACGTTATATGGGTGAAAAATGGTAACACTGGTTATGATGAAATTCGTGCTGCCATCAAAGAAGCAAAGGCTGTTAAAGACAAGCCTACTTTGATTAAGGTTAGTTTTCCCCTGCCATTACGGATTTCTGTGGAATTCTCAAGTGATAGAGCTAGCTTTCGGCTTTTACTGCCTGGAAAAATTATCTTTGGTTTCCCCTCTTTTTAAACTTTGATCTGCTAACTGAGAAGTACTTAAATGTTGAAACACAAACATGATCAGTTGCATGGGCACGTTCAGGGAGAGGATAAAAATATAGCATACTGTAACCAGTGTTTTTACCTTGATTTGAATGCAATGCAATTATTCCGGCATTTGATAATAAAAATATGCTGGTTTCTGCAGGTAACTACGACCATAGGTTATGGTTCACCTAACAAGTCCAACAGCTACAGTGTGCATGGTAGTGCACTGGGCGCCAAGGAAGTCGATGCAACTAGGAAGAACCTTGGATGGCCACATGAGCCTTTCCATGTGCCTGAGGATGTTAAAAAGTGAGTAAATAACAAAAAGCTCTTATGTCTATTATGTGAGGGAGAATGACATGGTATCCAAACTCATTGATAATGTGTATGGTTTTTTGCAGGCACTGGAGTCGCCATGCTCCTGTTGGTGCTGCCGTTGAAGCTGAATGGAATGCAAAATTTGCTGAATATGAGAAGAAATACAAGGATGAAGCTGCAGTGCTGAAATCTATCATTAAGGGCGAACTACCTGCTGGTTGGGAGAAAGCCCTGCCGGTGAGTATTTGCAGTAGATCAACAGAATTGTTTTCTAGTAGAAGTCATTATGCATTCTCTACTTTAAGCTATACAGACACCTAATTATTTGAAAACCTATGTGTCGCCGCCTTAAATGTGATTATAACTCTGTTTTTGTATTTTCTGAGTACCAATTCAGTTTAGCATGAATCGATGAGCTTCAAAGTGTATAATCATCTAATGACATTATTCAATTTGTATTAAAAGCAAAAGTAGCGTCATTAACACTCTAGCAAAGTTTATGGTTGCTGAACAAAACTTTTACATTTTTAAGATTCGTTGTGAGGCTTGTAAGTGTTCAGGTTTCTGATCCATGAAGTTGGTTGGTCAGAGGATCGGTCGACATCTATTCATGACAGCAAGTTTGTTGGTCTGGTAGTTTTCATTGTATGTCAACTGTAATAATCAAGGGTCCTGTCTTTTGCAATTCTCCAGACGTACACCCCAGAGATTCCAGCAGACGCTACCAGAAACCTCTCCCAACAATGCCTCAATGCCCTTGTGGATGTGGTGCCTGGTCTTCTTGGTGGAAGTGCAGATCTTGCTTCCTCCAACATGACTCTTCTCAAAAAGTTCGGCAATTTCCAAAAGGATACCCCTGAGGAACGTAATGTTAGATTTGGTGTTAGGGAGCATGGAATGGGGGCCATCTGCAATGGGATTGCTCTCCATAGCCCAGGACTCATCCCATACTGTGCCACCTTCTTTGTCTTCACAGACTACATGAGGGCAGCGATGAGGATCTCTGCGCTTGCTGAATCTGGGGTCATCTACGTCATGACCCACGATTCTATTGGTCTTGGAGAGGATGGGCCCACGCATCAGCCAGTTGAGCACTTGGCTAGCTTCCGTGCTATGCCAAACATTCTAATGCTCCGCCCAGCTGATGGGAATGAAACTGCTGGTGCATACAAGGTTGCTATTGTCAACAGGAAGAGACCTTCCGTCCTCGCTCTCTCCAGGCAAAAGCTTCCCAACCTTCCTGGAACCTCCATTGAAGGAGTCGAGAAGGGAGGTTATGTCATCTCTGACAATTCCTCAGGCAACAAGCCAGATGTTATTCTGATTGGAACTGGTTCTGAGTTGGAAATTGCTGCGAAAGCAGCCGATGAGCTCAGGAAGGAAGGCAAGGCTGTGAGGGTTGCGTCCTTCGTTTCTTGGGAACTATTTGACGAGCAATCTCCTGAGTACAAGGAGAGTGTGTTGCCTTCTGGTGTAACAGCTAGAGTCAGCATCGAAGCTGGAACGACTTTTGGGTGGGCGAAGATCGTTGGAAGCAAAGGTAAGGCTATTGGAATTGACAGATTCGGTGCCAGTGCTCCGGCAGGTAAATTATACAAGGAATTCGGCATTACTGTGGAGGCGGTCATTGCTGCAGCCAAGCAAGTGTCTTAGACTAAGTAATAGCCTGTTTATCTTGTTTTTTTCTTGGGATTGGGTTTTGGAGCAGAGCTTAAGATGGAGACGCAGCCCAAGAGATCCTCATGAGGTCTCTTATGCTTTAATAAAGGAGAACTAAGAAGTTTTCGACCGCTTAAATTTCCTCAATGCAGCAAAACGTAGATTTAGAATGGAGTTGATTGAGTAACATTGCACTTGTAAAAACACCTGGAGCTTCTTCTTCTTGAGATTTGTATCGACTTGTGGCCGATTCACTTTAAGCACATTTATCCTCCATGTCCATCCTTCTGCAGGACTACAATTCAGCAAAACCTTGTTTCCTGTTTGGATTTGAAGCTTGAATATTCAAATCTTTATTTATCCTGGCTATGTGTTCTTTTTCTAAATCAAAGGTTCTGATTCCTAAGTCACGAGGATATTGATGGGTATGACTTATCTTTCTCCACGTGGCTTGAGGCACACTGAACAAAGCGGACGAACAACGCTAGTCTTTTCTGAGAAAAGCCTAGCATTGCTCCAGGAAATTGTTTGGTACCATGTTCGTAATTGATCTGATCCCTGCTTAAATATCTTATTTCTTGTTGAAGACGACATTGACGGGTCTCGTTCTAACGGGGCTGAAATTAAAACTTTCAATGACACATTGAATATTTCGTACTCTTCACACTCCAACACGTTGCTAAGAGGAAGCACAGCTCAGAGATGCAGACTGTTTTCCACTTCGGACTTAGCTCTCTTAGAAGAAGAAGACCACGTTGAATATGTTATTATTAAAATAAATGATGTGGGGCATCGAGCTAAGCTGTCAAGCTCAACCCATGTTTCACCAATTGAACTAATCCATTCGCTACTCAAGCAAGCAAAGCTGATTTGGCTACAATTTAATTATGTGGGTTCAAAGATGAAGTTACCGATTATACAACATAATTGTGGATTTACAAGACTTTTTGTGGATTCCGAGACCCCCAATCGACTACCTAATGATCGGAGATTGTTCTGGTTCATTTCCATCGCTATTTGATGGTCTTCTACCATGACTATTTAGTTTCCAATGCTGGCGCATGAATCTAAAAGAGTCAAAGTTCAAGTTTCTAAGGGCGCGCATGACAAAATTTCTGTTCCAGAAATTGATTTCTCAATTTCTATTCTCCGGATAAGTTTATGAGCAAAGAAACCTATTTAATAACGACTCAACATTTCTATTTCTGGAACAGAAATCCGTTTGATAACGGAATAAAGTTTCTATTTCTAGGAATATAAATTGATTAGATAACAACATAGAAAATCCTCAAATACAAAATAATAGTCGAAATAATACTAAAACGACATAGGAAATCCTCAAATACAAAATAATAGTAGAAATAATACTAATACATTACAAAAGTTGAAAATACAATTTTATGGAATTTCCTATTACATGTACTTACGTTTCCTATACGTAATATTTTCTTTCGAAAAATAAACAACGTGGCAAAAAAAAAAATCAATTGAAATTCAATTGTAGTGAATATGTCGTTATGTTTTTGCCGAAATTGATTTCACATTAATCAAATAAGTCTAATGATAGCCATGATTATAATAGTCTAATCTCCTTAAAAAAATCCTAACTTCAAGTCTAATTCCAATTTCTTTCCAAATTTTGTTAAAAAAATCTTCACCATGTTCAAAAATCGTCACCAATTTTTTTCAAAATTATCAACACTAGGATTATTTAAAAATTTATTATCAAAATCTATATTTTTATCAACACTCTTACAAGAACAACATATTCCTTATTAGATCTTTTTTCCTTATAAAAAAAAATCGGATGAAACCCTAATGATTTGACCCCTTTTTACCGCCTTAATATGAAGTTTATGATTAAAAAAATAGGTAGCCAGATAGAACCTTTATCTGGCGTACTACGGAAGAGTAGGTGAAGAAAGACTCGTTAGATATGAATATGACAAGTTGACTATTATCATGCGTGAAATCTCTTGCGTGCAACAAATGAAGCCTTGTTCATTCAATTCTCACCATCTGGCCCAATGGTTAAGATTTTCAATCAATGTTGATGGAAATGATTATATTAAAAAATCATTAAAATATTTTGGACTAAATTAACTATTTGTATTTGTATTTCAATATTAGTGATCTAAAATATTTTGGACTAAATTGAAAAGTTGAGAAATTTCTTTTTCTATTTCTATTTTTATTTCGAAACCGAAGTTAAAAATTTCAGCTTTCGATTTCTTCAATTTCTCTATTTACGGAATAGAAATTTGTTTCGAAATAGAGAAATCAAATTGCGTTATCAAACGGTTTACTTCCAAACCTTTGTTCTAACGAGAAACGAAAAAATCGAGAAACGTAAATTGTATCATGCGCGCCCTTAGTGTTTTAATGCAATTTACTTCCTGGGTCTTTATTGTGTTTTTAGTTCCTATGCTTTTAATATTTGGGTAGTTCCATGTCTTTAAATATTTGGTTATTTCCTAGGCTTTAATTTCTCTATAAATAGATTTGTAATTTCATTTGTAAAAGGGACATGGCTTGAATATTGAGATTAGATGAGATTTTTCTTTGTGTAAGTAAATTTCTATTCCATTTTTTTATCCTTAGAAAGTGGATTCTTTCTTGGTGGTGAATTAAGAAGCCTTTTATCTTAGTTGATGGTTTTTCCTTTAAGCCTTAGTGATGAGCTTCTCCAATTCCGAAATTCTTTATTTTTGGCCGGCGATTTGTCCTTTAAGTCTTGGTGGTGAGCTTCGTTAATCCCAATTTTTATCATCGGCTGGTGATGCATCCTTTAGGCCTTGGTGATGATCGTAATTTATCCTCTATCACCCAAAATGCTTTTGCTTGCTCCACACTTGCATCAATAAATCCATATATAGTCTTCATAAATATGTTGCTAGGATAACCCAAATGGACAAATTTTGAAAGTCATGGCATTTTAAGTAATCCGCTGAAATATAATGACATTAAAGTCAGCACGCATGAAAGTTATGGTGCAGTTCCTATCATCTTCCCAGATAGTTAACCCTTGATGCAAATTCAAGATTAGTTACTAAAAAGGGGAAAATGAATAATTAGAAATTGGTATGGTACCCTAAAAAATTCCCAACTTTAGGTTTAGTCTCAATTTTGCCTTCAACTTATTTTGTCTAAAAAGAAGAAAAACTCAAACTTTAGGTCTAGTCCAAAACTTTTTTTTGTCTAAAAAAAATCCCAAATCTTTTGGTCTAATTTCAAATCTTCCCCAAACTTTTTTTATCTAAAAAATGTCCCAAACTTTAATTCTAGCTCCATATCTTCCCCAAGTCTGCCTCTGTTGGCCAATTGTTCAAAAATTGCCATTACTTATTTGACGTGGCATTCCCACATTGATAACATATCCACATTAGTAAGGTGATGTGGAAAATTATCTGCAAAATGAAACTATTCTTAGATATGAAAATTAGGGAAATTTGGGACAACTGACAGTGAATGGACATGTGACATCATAAATTTTATTTGTGGTTCATAATGTTTAGAATATTAGGTTACTGAGAGTTATTGAGGAAATAAAATAAGTTAGTAATTGTCAAAGGGGATTGATACACTCCAAAATACGTATCGAATAATTCTCAAACATTAAAATTTTACTGAGTTTGTGTCCCTATTATTCTATATATTTTGTTAATAATTTTAGTAGTTTCAAAATAATTTCTAATTTATCAGGGTTTCAAATGAATATCAAATTCCCTATTTATTTCCTGCAATGTAAAGCATTTATTCAAAATAACTCAATATTTCCATCTTTTCAATCAAACCAGGCTATTTGTCACCATTTTAGCTTGAATTAATGTTTTAATTCTAACCTTATTATTGCCCACATGTCCTTAATTGAATATGTTGAACCTAGCTCTTGTGACGTCATGCAGGACATACTATTTTTTAACCTTAGTAACTTTATATTCACTATTAACTCTAGTTAATTGACATTATTATTTTTAACCTAAGCTAATAAATGTGACTTCAAGCTACTTTTCAATATAGAATAAATGTTGACGACAAGAGATTAAGTACCTTTTTCCTTCCTCTTGGGCAGGTTCCATCTTCTTCACATCTTCAAGTTCAAAACTTTTTTCTATTCCACTCTTTTACAACAAAATCATAGTCCAAACTCTTATTTTCAATCTAGTATCTTACAAGGTATATTCATGGATTTCCCTTTCTTTTTTTATCAAATTAGCTTTGTTGTTTTATAAAGAATGAGGCTTGTCAATTTTATAATTTACTTTGATTTCAAGGTGATTAAAGGCTTGTTTTTTTGAAGATGTCACTCTAGTTAAGCGAAAACTCTAGGAACTAAGTTAGAATGATGCATTTAATATTCTTGAGCTTGGTTGATTGATTGTTTGTTTATTTAGTTTAGATTTTACTTTACGCGTGATTAAGTCTCAAAAATTGTATGTTAAGCTATTGTAATCATTGGGCTTGAAATAAAAAGCTTTCCACATTTCTTGAATGTCTTTAAGAGATTACTAGAAGGTTTTGTTGCATCTTGAATGAGAGAAATGTGAAAATGGTAAAACTAGACATAGAAAGGTTATTTTGATAAATTTATGATCAGGTTAGGTGCAATTTCCAAATTTAGAGAAGTGAGAGGGGGTTGTTGACAGGCTTATTGATATGTTTTAGTGTTAATTTGTGAGTTATTAAGTAAGATAATTTAAAGGAAATCAAAATATTTTAAAAAATGAGTTCAAAAGTTTTATGGGCTAATTTGTGAATTCACCAAGCTGAGGGACAAATTTGGAAAAATTGAAAGTTCTTGGGATTGTTCATAGCATGGGAAACCTTATTGTGATAGGTGATTAAGTTATCTAGAGTTAATTACATAGTCTAGACAACATGTCTATTAACTGGGTTGTTTTGAAATTCTTATAAAAATATGTGGTGTGTCTATAATATAAATAAAATGTTAGTATATCTTAAATAACAAAAGAATAGCTTTTAGATATGGCTTTGTTGAATGAAATTTAAAGTTAGGGGCAAGAATATAAAAGATAGAGTGGTAGTGTCTAGCGCCATATGGATATCAAGAATTAATGAATTTGTAAAAGTTTTCTACCAAAAAATGCTAGAAGGTTTACTTGTTAAAATGTATGTAATTAATAGATTATCACAATGGATATGAGAAATGCCAAGAATTGTTATTTGCAATTGTAGATACTGAAAAATGTGGCATTTATTGTGCTGCAATTAATTGTGTGTGGTTAGTGCCATATAATAAATACATTTATCACGGTCTATTCGTTATCGAGCGAATTCCCTTGTATGAATATGTGTGTGAGACTCTGGAGTTAATAAGATGTTTTATTGTATGAACTGTTTCTCTATAAGATTGAAATGACATGAAATCTTATGATAACATGGTCATGTAGTTATGGTATGATATAACTTGTGTGGCCATGGTATGATTTAAAAATTACCAACATCATGCTGATGTACAGTGATGTATTAGTTCTCATTAATGTAAAAGACACCAGACTAAGGGCGTGCATGACAACATTTCTATTTCTCTGTTTTTTTGTTTCCCGGAACAGGTTTGAAACAGAAATCCGTTTGGTAATGTAATTTCATTTTTCTAATTCTGAATTAGATTTCTATTTCAGAAATAGATTTGGAGCAAAAATCAGAAATTAAAATTTTTAGCTTTTCTATTTTTGGAACAGAAATGAGAAATTAAAATTTTCCTCATCGTTTACTCTCGTCACTGCCCGTCGTCCACCTGTCGCTTGTGGCTCGTAGGACGTCGCCCACCCGCCGCTTGCCATCGGCCTCAGCCTTTGGCCGTCGACCATTGACTGCTAGCTACCAGACGCCGACTGCTGGCCATCGAACTCCGGCTGCTCGTCACTAATTGTCGACCGTCAGATGCTGAACGCTCGCCGGTTGTTGGGCCAACTGTTGGACGTTGAAAGCTCATCGCCAACCACTGAATGTTCGCCATCGATTGCCCGCTGCTTGCCACGGCTACCGAATGTTGACCGCTTGCCATCGACCACCAATCACTAGGCTCTAGATGTTGGACGTTGGATGTCGGACATTAGACACCGACCGTCGATTGCCGAGCTTCAAATGTTGAACGCCGGATGCCAGCCGCCAGACGTCGGACTTTGAATGTCGAATGCTAGCCGTTGATCATTAGTCATTGGACTCTGGCGTCGGACGCTAGATGCCAAATGCTGGACGCCGAATGCCGGACGTCGGACTCCGTACTATGGTACCAGACGTCGAATGTCGGACTTCGGACTTCGGCCGCCCGCTGTCGGTTGTCGGACTCTAGTCACCGAATGTCGAACTTCGTCCATCGGACATTGGCCGTCGCCGCTCCTAGAAATAGAAATTTTATTCAGTTATCAAACAAATTTTTATTCTAGAAATATAAATTTTGAATCGTTATCAAACGCGTTTCTTTACTTAGAAACTCATCTATGGAAAAGAAATTGAGAAATTAATTTCTAGTCAGAAATTGATTTCTATTCCAAAAATTTTATCATGCGCGCCCTAAGTGGTGTGACAAATGGGTGTATATGATTCATTCCCTTATGAGTTGGTGGTGATGATGCCTCGTTAGTTGAGATGCCTTCGGGATCGAGTTGGTGTTGATTAGAGATGAGTATGAACTCATATTTATAAATTGATGAGATGTTATGGGCATTTGGGATATATAATAAGTGTGATTGATGTTATGCAATGTTGTTGTTGTTTTTCATCGACGTGTCAAGATAGGAATGACATTAGTCTTATTCTCGTACTCATTAAACATAGTTGTTTATGCTACATTGAACTCACAATATTTGTTGATACCGAGTTTGAATGATAGGTGGATCTCATACTTTCGACATAAAGATTTCATTTACTAGGCTTTGGCTCATTAATTTATTTTTCGAATATGTAAGATGGATCTCTCATCACTGATGCTTTTTGGAGCTTCCATGTATTATGAATGTGGTTATGAAAGTGTGTTTATACTCGAGTCAACGATTGTATATACGAAGTGTACTTCCACTGATTTGTTGCTTGGTACCTGAACATCGAGAGCGAACAAGTTAGACTGTTAAGGGGATTTGGTGGCTAAGGCAACGAGTCAACGGGCAAAATATCAACGTTTAGTGGATAGTTTGATTTTTGTATACGCGGGCTTTTGGGACAGAGGAGTACACCATTAAAATTAGCATACACTGACCATTTCCAGGTGTTATGCATTTTATGTTTTGTTTGGATATTATAGTGTAATATTGATGTTAATATAAAGAAGATCCATATATATTTTATTTAAATGCTCATAATAATAAAGAGTAATAACTGAAAAAAAAAAACACGTGTTGGGCACGATATTTTGAGGTGTCACAGACGAAAGGCTAACGATAGCAGATTTAAGACTAGAGTTAAAAGATCGAGGTGAGTTTAGAATCTAAAGTTTGGTATTTTTTATTTGGTTTGGAACCTAAAGTTTGGAACTTTTTTTATTAGGACCGGATGAAAAGTTTGATTTTTTTTTGGTTAGGCGGAGAAAACTTGAGGACAATTTAATTATTCAACCAAAAATGGGACCCACGAGTGCCCAATTATGTCGTACGGGGGGAAAGGGCGAGGTTGACCCATTTGTTACCGGGTTTTGTGGTGGCCGTCGCTTAAGCTCTCATCTCCTTTTCCTCCATCGTCATCTCCATCGCCACCCAACAAAACCCCCACCAAAGATGCCGTGGCATATGCTTCGAGTTCATATACACAAGGCATCCTAGGAACTCGAAATCCAAAGCATATTCAGCACGCGCTCGTGCATATTCTTTCTGGAAAAAGAAGAATATGCGTGCGTGTAGAATTAAGCGGTCCTCGTCTCCAAGAAAGCATGACACGGCCTGATTATTTTACTAAGCAAGGTAATATCAAAGTGGCGACTCGACTGAAGAAAGATTCACCCTCACGTGATTCTTGTTTAGAGGTTGGAATCTCGCGTGTTCGGAACCTGAACTCTGAGGCAACTCGCACTGAAGAAGGCTCGCAACTTTCGGCGCTTTAGTGGGATCATGGTAACTGGCTAATTTATCCTGAGATAACTTGTTCGAGAATCAGTCGGTGATTCTACTGCAACAAAGGTCCGGCATGATGATGCCACGACAAGCTTGGGGGAAATGCAAGTTGAGCATTCCTTGTCACTTGACACAAGCTATTTTATTTAAATTTTGAACGACCCAATTATGCATTATTATCTCAAATCTCGTTACTCATGAAAAAAATTGCTATTCAATCCGATGTTAGTATCATTTCTTCATAGAGATGTTACTTTACAATAATGTGGAGTCTTTATAATAGTGCTCGAAGAAAGCAATGTACGTCATAGCACGAGTTTTTGTTGGAATGCTTAGATTTTATGCAAGTCACTTGACACGCGTTACTTTATTTAAATTTTGAACGACTTAGTTATGCATTATTATCTCAAATCTTGTCACTCATGAAAAAAATTGCTATTCAATCCGATGTCAATATCATTTTTTCAAAGAGACGTTACTTAAAAATAATGCAGAGTCTTTATAATAATGCCCAAAGAAGGCAATCTACGTCATAGTATGAGTTTTCGTTAGAATGCCCATATTTCACACAAGTCACTTGACACGTATTATTTTATTTAAATTTTGGATGACCCAATTGTGCATTATTATCTCAAATCTCGTCATTCATGAAAAAAAATTGCTATTCAATCTGACATTAGTATCATTTCTTCAAAAGAGACGTTACTTTATAATAATGCGGAGTCTTTATAATAATGCCCGAAGAAGGCAATCTACGTCATAGCACGAGTTTTCATTGGAATGCCCATATTTTAAGTGAGTCACTTGACACGCGTTACTTTATTTAAATTTTGAACGATCTAGTTATATCTCAAATCTCGTCACTCGTGAAAAAAATTGCTATTCAATCCGAAATTAGTATCATTTCTTTAAAGAGATGTTACTTTATGATAATACGAAGTCTTTATAATAATGCCTGAAGGAGGCAATCTATGTCCTATTGGAATGCCTAGATTTTACACAAGTCAATTGACACGCGTTACTTTATTTAAATTTTGAACGATCCGGTTATATATTATTATCTCAGATCTCGTCACTCCAGAAAAATATTGCGAAGAGATGATACTTTATAATAATGCAAAGTCTTCGTAATAATGTCCGAAGAAGGCAATCTACATTATAACATGAGTTTTCGTTGAAATTTTTAGATTTTACGTAAATCATTTAATACATGTTACTTTATTTAAATTTTAAACTATCCAATTATACATTATTATCTCAAATCTCATCACTCGTGAAAAAAAAATTGCTATTTGGAAAACGAAAAGAAAAAGAAAAGGGGCGGCAGCAGAAACGAAAGGCGCAGCATCCCCTATCCGGAGTCAACGGCCGCGATGCCGTCCCTCCGTCGATCCAAGGGCCACGGCCTTTCGAAGAGTCGACCAGATCAGACAGAGACTCCGCGGGCCCCAAAATCCTGATCCTCAACCTCGTCCACACAAAACAGAGAAAAGACTATCGTTTCCCCAAGGAAAGCTGTAAGCCTGTAACTCGCTCGCTACTACAACATCCTAAGACGGACAGACATTCAACTGTATTCACCCGTTAACCGACCCAACGGCGATCGCCAACGCTCGAACCAGGCCGCCTTTGCCTCTCTCTGTGTCTGCGAGTCGAGCGATGGCTTCCACCTCGTCCCCGACGCTGTCCCAGGCCATCTTGGCCCGACCCATCTCCGGCAACGCCTCCAATTCCTCCTCCTCCGACCGCGTCTCCCTCTCACTCTCCGCCCTCAAGTTCTCTCCCCTCTCCTCCTCCTCCTCCTCCAGGCGCGCCTCCGGCTCCCGCCGCCGCAGCATCCGGGCTCCCTCCTCGGCCGTCCGGCCCATCAGGGCCGCCGCCGTCGAGACCCTCGACACCGCCACCGAGGCCTCCCTGGTCGAGAAGTCGGTCAACACCATCCGGTTCCTGGCCATCGACGCCGTCGAGAAGGCGAACTCCGGGCACCCGGGACTGCCCATGGGCTGCGCCCCGATGGGTCACATCCTGTACGACGAGGTCATGAAGTACAACCCCAAGAGCCCCTACTGGTTCAACCGCGACCGGTTCGTGCTGTCGGCCGGGCACGGTTGCATGCTGCAGTACGCCCTTATGCATCTGGCTGGGTATGACAGCGTCCAGGTTGGTGCTTTCGTTTTTTTGGCTACCGTGAATCGTTCTTGGTTTCTGATCGAGGATTCTTTTGTCTTTATGATCGGTGTGTGTGCTCAATTTTAGTTTTGTTGGAGCATCTAAACACCGAATATTTTGGATTTTTAGTTTGGTTGGTGTTAGAAATGAGAATTGCTGGTCTCCGAGTGGTATTATTGCTGTCCATCACCTGAATTTTTTGAGACAAAAACAAGAGAGTTGGCTTGTCTTGTAATTACATCTTGTTGCTAGTGCTAAATGACTTATTGTCGGAAGCTTTTCCATTGGAAATGTTTGTTTGTGAATATCTTTTTAGGCGGAAGACTTGAAAGGCTTCCGGCAGTGGGGAAGCAAGACCCCTGGCCATCCGGAGAACTTTGAGACAACCGGTATCGAAGTTACAACAGGTTTGAGTTTGACCTTTTTCCGTAGTTTTATATGGCTTAGGTGGTGTTAGACGTGCATTCCGATTTTCCTCAAGAGATATGTAATTGATTTGATAACTTGGTTTATTAGGTCCACTCGGGCAAGGAATTGCCAATGCTGTTGGCTTGGCACTCGTAGAGAGGCATTTGGCTGCTCGCTTCAATAAACCAGACAGTGAAATAGTTGACCACTACACGTAAAACAATCCTCCATGATACTTTTCACCGTGCATTTTTGAGTTTGGCAATGATTAGCATTGTGACTTGTGTTTCGGTGGTTTTCGTACTTCTTTAGATATGTCATCCTTGGAGATGGTTGCCAGATGGAGGGTATTTCCAATGAAGCTTGTTCGCTTGCTGGTCACTGGGGACTTGGAAAGTTGATTGCTTTCTATGATGACAACCACATCTCTATTGATGGCGATACGGAAATTGCATTCACCGAGAGTGTTGACACCCGTTTCGAGGGTCTTGGGTGGCATGTCATATGGGTGAAAAACGGAAACACTGGCTATGATGAGATACGTGCTGCTATTAAGGAAGCGAAGGCTGTCAAGGATAAGCCTACATTAATTAAGGTCCCACTCCTAAATCTGATGGAATATGAATTGTTTTGGTTTATGCGAGGCTAGCAAAGTTTGAAGTTACCGTAATCAAGGGCAAAGCCTAAAAGCAGTCCATGGGAATGAACTTTCACAAAATACTCTTTATGATTAATATGATCGCATATATTTTTTGTTAGGTTATAGTGGAGGCTGTATTTAAAATACTAGTCAAATTATTTCATGCCTTTTGAGAAAGACATAAGTATTTATTGCAGTACAACTAATTCATATTTCTCATATTGCTTTTGAAACAATTTTCTTTAGTTTCACTTGATAATTGTTTTTTGAAGCTGTTAATGAACCATGCTTTTTCTTTGCAGGTGACTACTACCATTGGCTACGGTTCACCTAACAAGGCCAACTCATATAGTGTGCACGGGAGCGCACTGGGTGCCAAGGAAGTCGATGCAACAAGGAAGAACCTTGGTTGGCCATATGAACCTTTCCATGTGCCTGAGGATGTCAAAGCGTAAGTAAAATCTAGAGAACCATCCATCTCTCTGCCATGTGATGGAGACAAATTTGGTATTTAAATTTAGTTACTGATGAATATCTGTGGCTCTCTCTAGGCACTGGAGTCGCCATGTCCCTGCTGGCGCTGCTCTTGAAGCTGAATGGAATGCCAAGTTTGCCGAGTATGAGAAGAAGTACAAGGAAGAAGCTGCAGAACTGAAGTCCATTTTCAAGGGTGAACTGCCTGCTGGTTGGGAAAAAGCACTTCCGGTAAGAAAATTACAGTGTACTGTAGCCTTTTAGCATAGAATTCCACTTATGCTATATGAGGTTTATGGAGCTTTTAAAAGAAGAAAAGGGATTTAATACTTAGGGAAGACATTTGAGCAAATGGCATGCTGACTCTTCTTAGTTGTATTCGTCATCCAATCATTACTTCTACTTGTGGTAATCTCCCAAGCTTTGTCTTCACAACCTCCTAAATGCTTCTAGCTTCTAATCCTTATAATTATTCCCTATGGGGGTCAAAGTCTGGCAGTATCATAATTATCTTGTCGATGTCTATAATCTGAGATTTACACACATTGTGAATTCTGTTAAACAATTGGTATTTAGTGGACTTCAGCGTTGTGGTAATTGTTTGCTGCATTTTACAGACGTATACTCCGGAGAGTCCTGCTGATGCCACCAGAAATCTCTCTCAGCAATGCCTAAATGCCCTCGCTAAAGTGCTGCCTGGTCTTCTCGGTGGCAGTGCTGATCTTGCTTCTTCCAACATGACACTGCTTAAGATGTTCGGTGATTTCCAAAAGGGCACCCTGGAGGAACGCAATGTCAGGTTTGGTGTTAGGGAGCACGGAATGGGAGCTATTTGCAACGGGATTGCTCTGCACAGCCCTGGTCTCATTCCATACTGCGCTACGTTCTTTGTCTTCACTGACTACATGAGGGCTGCGATGAGGATCTCTGCCCTTTGTGAAGCTGGAGTTATCTATGTGATGACCCATGATTCAATTGGTCTTGGAGAGGATGGGCCAACCCATCAACCTATTGAGCACTTGGCCAGCTTCCGTGCTATGCCCAATATTTTGATGCTTCGACCGGCTGATGGGAATGAAACCGCGGGCGCGTACAAGGTTGCTGTCCTCAACAGGAAGAGACCTTCTGTCCTTGCTCTCTCCAGGCAGAAGCTGCCCCAGCTTTCCGGAACTTCCGTTGAAGGAGTCGAAAAAGGTGGTTACATCATTTCGGACAACTCTTCAGGCAATAAGCCCAACGTCATCTTGATTGGAACTGGTTCTGAGTTGGAAATTGCTGTGAAAGCAGCAGATGAACTGAGAAAGGAAGGGAAGTCTGTGAGAGTTGTATCGTTTGTTTCATGGGAGCTCTTTGATGATCAATCTGCTGAGTATAAAGAAAGCGTTTTGCCAGCTGCTGTATCCGCTAGGGTCAGCATTGAAGCTGGGTCAACCTTTGGATGGTCGAAAATCGTCGGAAGCGGAGGGAAGGCTATTGGAATCGACCGCTTCGGGGCCAGTGCTCCGGCGGGTAAAATTTACAAGGAGTTTGGCATCACCGCCGAGGCCGTCATTGCGGCAGCTAAAGAGCTTTGCTAGGTTCTGGTAAGTACACAATGCGGTTACTTGGGTGGCATTTGGGTTCCGGCGCAGAGCTCCCCTGGAAAGCCTGCTAGAGAGATTTATATTTATTCAATGTCTCTTGTGCTATAAACAAAAATAATGACAGAAAATTTTTCCTTCTAGTGCTTGAAGTTTATCAATGAGGCAGAAATGGATCACAAGAGAGCTGGAGTCAATGATCTTGCACTAGTAAAACTCTAGCAGCTGTTCTCTTGAGATTTGTAACTGTGGGTGGATGAAGTCAATGAAGCAAAATTTCCCCCATCCTGTCGAAATGTTACAAACCCTATGTTCATTTAACGGTTGCTATTCAGATCTCTGTATTCATGATTTGCCTCTTATGTTCTGGTATTCTATTCTTACTTCTGATGGGTGTCTACTATTCTCATTATTCAATAATTCTAGGATAGCAAAACAAGTAGAGGAGCAAATGATAAAGTTTTTTATTTGGAAATTCTGTTTCTTTTGGGTGGTTGGAGAGTGGTCTAGACTGAGCTCAAAATCTCTTTAGCTAACCTTTACAAGGCATTGAAGAAGGGTAGGCCTATCTTCTTCTCTCGGTGCAGGGCCCACTAGTTTTGTTTGGAACTACAGTTTTTGAATGGGGGAGGAGAAGATTGACCTTTTGTTAAATTCGTGGTGGTGGTTGAAGCTACTTCTTTTAGCTAATCCTATCCTTGTTGTCTTGTATCACTGGTGGTGACAAAATGAGGACTTTTATATACGGACTGCATTGCTGATGTTGCATTAGAGATTATCGCAATTCACAGGTGACGTAAATCTCGAGCTTAGTTTTTGAAAACTGTCGTTCTTGTCGGTTTGTTTGTGCCACGAGGTATGCTGTCAACGGTTGACCGACCATTCAGAATTAACCATTTCCAAAACTACATTGTAGTCCTTGTAATTGAACGACAGCCGATTACAACCTACAAACCAGTTGTGATTCCACTTTGCTCGCCATCGCAGTTCTTGGTTGTAATCATCCATTGATTGTTACGAGGGCTGTGGTGAGGTTTTGGAAATCGTCAGTTCTGGGTCGTCGATCAACCCTTTCCCCCATTGGTGATTGGATTCGCCAATTATGGTTCGTCGCCGCTTCTTGACTCAACATCGACTTGATCGACCTCGATTCGGTTATTGTTGATAGATAAATATTCCTGGGTAATTTGCTTGTTTCTTAATTTAATTGGCTTCTCACAGTCAACACTGGTATTTCTTTGTTGACTATGTCAACAATCAGTATCATATCGTATGTATCGGTCAACATACCATTTACCCGTCCCTTGAAGACACCCAACAAGTTCTCTTACTCAATCAGTGCTCACTAATCTTTGAGCTTCTCAATGTCATCAATTGCGTATCTACTTTAATTCTTTAACATGAAGCTGATATCTTTAGGGTACCGACAGATTTTGATTTTGCTTTTTCTTGTCTTTCGTTGAACGGATCACTGTAATTTCCAAACCCGAAAAATTGAATTGAATTCAATGATTGAAGAGCATCAAGGTACGAACTGTTACACTCGATTCATGAGAACATGCATATGAGGTTTGGTCCCATGTGAAACTAGGATTCATATGATCCTGTGATTCTTGTGTGTTGGCCTCGCTTATCCAAGTTTATAGAATGATTGTTCCAGAAAACAGTGGAAGGAGAACTAAGTCTACCGAAATCACAACTGACGCATCGTCTCTATTAGGCCATTCAAGAAAATCGGCAAGGTTAATTACATGGCTCAAGACTCAAGATTTAACTTCTTTTCTTTTGTCTTTAAACAAGAATAAAGATTCCATTAATCAAGACTAGTTCCATGAAGTAACGTACTGAGAAGGCCAAGAAGAGGTTTCGCCTCCTTGAGAGCACGGTGGTAATGGGAGGTCCCAAGGTGCTTCAGTGCATCATGTTACGCTCTGATGCTCTTCATGTTCGAGTACCGAGGTTCGAAGATGCTCATCTCCGAGCAGTTCCCGGACACAGCAAGGTCGCTACTCTCGATCCGTGTCGACTCTGACGCATGTCGTTGAATGGAAGACAATGCTTGGAGACAGAGACCGAGGCCGAGGTCAAGGGAGATGGGAAGCTCCATGTGACAGTGACGAGGTCCGATGGATCAAAGGTCAATCATCTTCTCAAGGAGCTCACAAGGCCTATCTCGATCACCCCTAGGCCATTGAAACCTAACCAATATACAGATTTACTTGCTACAGTCCTCAAGGAACTTCACCCCAGGAGGGTGCACCTTCAACCACACCGACTTCCGTTCCATGATGGCCGGCGGGTGGAGCTCCGACTTTGGCTTGGCCGACATCTACAGGCTCTCAGCATTGCATGGCCCCTCCATGAAATTGTGAGGAAGACAATGGAAAAACCGAGGTTTCACAGCGGAGCTTGACTTTGATATAGTTAAATATACAACCAAGAGGGAGTGAATAAGTTGATAATCGAAACTTGATAGGATTTGTGGAGTTGTTAAAATTAAGTTTGATATATGTAAATAAGTAGAGAGAAAATAATTGCATCCATAACTTATGGGGGTTCAACTTAGACCAAGCCTAAGTCTACTCCCTCATACTAATAGCCACAAATAGACTGGATTCTACTAGTAATTCTTTGAGATATTATAATGTAGTTTGTTCTGCTTTTACCCAAATCCAAAGTTGGTAGATCGCACTAGCAATCCTAAACAGTACTACAACCCTTGTACACTTACTCAAAAGAGATAACAATTAGTGAAACACTCAATAAATGAAGTTCTCGCTCAATAACAAGAGTATAAGTGCATCAAAGAATAAAGCTTCTCAGTTTCTAATTGTTCTCGCAATTGGTGGATTCTTCAGCAGGCGTTGATCCTTTCATATAGTCTTCAATATCCAAGCCAACCATTAAATAATCTTCAAGAGAATCAATTTAGCCATTGAAAATAAACGACAAAATTATGAGATCCGATTGCTCATACAATCAAATTTTCCTAGCAATAGTGTGGTTTTCATGAATAAGATTATCTATACGTGAATTCTCCTCTATGTATCAACTTTTGCTGTCAAAATTTCTTGAGAAATAGATTGACAGTCAACAAAATATTGGCCTTCAAATCATAATTTGAAATTATTTGACATGAATGTTCTTCTCGGATGACATAAGGAGCCACTTATATTAGCAATGCGTGGGTCAATCAAAGCTTCCCGCCACTAGTTAACTTGCGCATTGTCTAACATTTTATCTCTACAAGTATGACCAAGACTATATGAACTATTCACCTTCTCACAGTACCTTTAAGTCCTCATGAACTTCCTATCCTCTAACTTGTTCACCTCCAAGAAGGTCCATCAAGACATCATTAGTCTTTCACTTCATACTTCATGTTCTATCGATGGTGATAAATCTTTCCTTACATTTATTCAACCTGACATAAAGCAACATATGTAGTTATTTAATATTGATACAGATATATGATTTTGTCAACTTCAAAATATAATTGGAGGTTTTCCTAACATACATGACCTCAGCCATGGAGGAGCTCCATGGCCCGATATAGGGGCTCTTCCATGGCTAAGCTCAACTTGACAGCCATGGAGCTTAATAGCCGTGGTTAGAGATATAACCTAGAGGGGGTTGAATAGGTTATGCAACAAAATTGACAAATATTTGCAAAAATAAGTAGAAATGAGTTTGCATGTGTGGAACCAAATTGGATACAAGCAGAAACTTTGTGGGCATTACTTCTATCAAATAAATAAAACAACAATTAATAAGAAATAGAAAAAAAAGTTGCATGCAAATTTATAATGGTTTGGCTTGGGATAAGTTTATGTCTACTCTCTCAAACTAACATCCACCAATAGGTTGGATTCCACTAGTAATCCTCAAGTAGATACAAGAATAGCCTACTTCTAGGTCTACCTAGGGATGATCGATTTCAGGGTGGGTGATTCCCAACTTGGAATTAGGAAACTCCCAGTAAGAACTGGTTTTGAAATTGGAATTGAGAACCGCTTGTTAGTTACATGGACTCATGCGGGCTAGTTTAATTTCCGAGTGGTCTATAGAATGGATTGAAATGCCCCCAACAAATTCATGTAGTTATCTATCCAAAGCGGAGCCGTTTACCTTTTTTGTGATCTATTCCACCACCATACTTGACCCCTTAGATCATCAAAGACGAGGATTGATCTAGGAAAAATATTTGGATCACGGGAATGTGGCTAGTCAAAAGTCACATATGGTGCTCCTATTAATAACGGCAAAGAAGTAGAACTAAATAGCAAGATTGTCCCTTTGGGATATTTTAATGACAAGACCTGTAAGGAACCAAAGAAAAAGGGAAAAAAAATGGAGAAGCCAACAAAAGGAAAGTGTCATGGAATGTTGGTAGAAAATATAGAGAAGGTAACTCTTTTTTAAAGAAATCCCAAACCTTCTTATAATGGAGTCTTCACAGTTTAGCATCTCCTACACCGTGCATAGACTAGAAAGCTAATTAAGTAGAGGGAATTCCCTGATATATGCAAACACTAAACATAACTAAGGAGATCAAATAAAAGGCTCAGCCCTTAAAGTTGGAAATCCCTATCTATTTCGGAAGAGGAAACTAGGGTTTTGATATGAAAAGTTAAAAAATAATAGTTTTGAAAATGTGTGTGTGTGTGTGTGTGTGTGTGTGTGTGTGTGTCAATCTGATCCAAGTGAACGGTTCCACGCTTACAACCGGGAATTGGGTTGGTACTCACTAGTTCCAATAAATTAGAATTGGAAATCAAACCGATCCCATAGAAACCGTTGACTTGGGCCGATCCAATTCTATTCTAGGTGGTCTAGATATTTCTTGGTTCTTTTGCACACCTCTACTTCTACTCGAAGCTTAGTAGATCACACCAACAATCTTAAGCACTGCTACGATATTCGTACCCCTCTCAAAAGAGATTACAATTAGTGTAAGCACTCTCTAAAACTCGCTCACAATATGCAACAAAAGATAAAGTTTTTTCTTATTTTATGGTTCTTGAGTATTTACATCGGTTTGTGTTTGATCTTCTCATAGTCTTCAATCTCCAAACTAGTCGTTGGATAATCTTTAAGATGATCAATTTAGATGTTGAAGATAAACAATCAAATCACCAGAGATATGGTTGTCCATGTAATCAAATAGAATTCCTATATAATTTAAGTGACATAATAAAAGCATATAGCTCCTAAGTGAAAGAACTCTAGGAATATTGTTTCCGTGAATAGAGTGGCCATATTAGGAAATAATCATTTTTGCCTATTGATTAATAATTGGTTGGATTCTTCTTCAAGAAAACTTCTAGATTTCCAATCCTATGCTAGTTGTTAAATCTTTTGACCTACAAGCTAAGTCAAAGGAATATCTTTGTCTTTTTTAGGGGTGTGCAACCAAATTGGATTACCCGAGAGCAGGACCTTTAGGTCTAGTAATCGGTTCCCATCCGATTTGGGTAGAGGTTCCGAGTGAATACCCACCCTGGAACTAGACCAGATTGCCTTATTTTGGAATCGGTTTCGGAATTAGTTTTATAAGCTATAAATCCAAAATCCTAATTTCTTTTTCCTCTAAATTTTAACCCCAGCACTCTTTCATCCGTTGTCATTCCTCAAAACTCTTTGCTACTCTTTCCTCTTTCCCTAAATTTTTATGAATGAATGGGGGATGAAGTTTTATAATTTACGTTTTATGTTATGTGTTTGAATTTCTTATAGTTTATAATTGTATGTGACTACGTATTCATCTTATGAATTGTTGTTTTTGGCTGTTAAGGATTTCTATTTTTCATCTTTTACTTTGAATCGTTTCGTTACTCATAACCTCATATGATTTTTTTGTAGAAAAATGATCCAAAAAAAGGAACACAAAAATAAAATAGGTTCTCGGATAGACCCTAGAACCGGACCAAAAAATAGGATGGGTTCCAGAACTAGTTTCTGACAAACATGGTAGGTTTTAGGTCCAAAAATTGAGAGTTGGTTATAACAAGGTAGGTTCTAGGTTCCAGCTTTAGAACCTACTCACTCTGGAATTGATCACCCATAATCTTTTTATTCGCATAATACAAACATGTTATCAACATGTTATTTGCATGAGTCACTTCTTTCAACAATTCGTGATTACGTCCAAGCTGCTTGCTTCTAAACAACTTACAAATTACCATCTATTAGTCTTCCTTAGTATCTCAGTGATCCAAGACTATATAAACAATTCACCTTGTCTGGTTTCTCCAAGTCTGCATGAACTTTCTTGTTGATTTGTTCGCCTCCATCAAGACCCATCCAATTATCATTTGCCTTTCACTTCATACTTCGGATTCCTTTGATATTGGTAAAGGATATCAACTTCACCCTACCTTCTATCTTCATATAAAGAAATTCTTCTTTTAGTTGCCAATTTCTTGTAGAAGAGATAATGATCTATGCAAAATGAGGAGTATATGAAATCCAGACCTTCTTTTGATTTGCGGAACAAAGTGAAAAAGATTAGATATTCAAATTAAATGTCCTTTATTAAGGTTCTTTCTTCGCACGTTGTGTTAGCGCCACCAAGGCTATGCCTTTATCAATACATAACTCCAACGTCTAATAACCCTCCGACGGTTGCCCAAGTCATTTCCATTGTTTTTCACTTTAGAGGGCACGGGACTTGGCTTATTCTTCATACTCCAATTCAATTCCAAGTCTTCATCTGGCAAGCTTCAAGGCCTCATTTGATTCACCACTGGATTGGATTCCTAAGGAATTAGAACCCTAAGATGAGAATATTTCATATTGTGATAAAGACTTCATCTTGATAAAAAGAGAGAGAGAGAGAGTAGGGATATGATTCTCATTCCTTGAGTAATCCGATTGGGAGTTTGAACTAAGTGATGCCCAACGAGTGGAAACTAGTCCATTTATTCTATAAATATTTCATGTATGGACAAATATGCAGAATTAATAATTTTATTTTATCTCTCACAAGTTTCCATATTAAAATTTGAATCTTTTAATCCATCTTAAAATATCATTTTCTTTCAATATATGTTTATACAACTTCTTTATAATAATAATTTTATCGGTAGTCTGTTTCTATCAATTACATTTAAGGGATCTTAATACTTTCCCCAAAATATCTCTAATTGTTTATTTATATTTCATCTCTCATATGATCCTATCATACTTTCAACATTTAAATTTATGACAACCTTCTTAAACTTTCAAATCTTAAAATCTTTATCTTTCACATATATTTGTATTATTATTTTTTTGTATCGTTCATGCCATCAGCCATTTCTTTCCTTAAAAGAGGTAAGTGCTGTAGGAGGTCTGAAAGTGATTACGAAAGCATAATTGTATAGAATGTACTGGAAGTTTTAAAGCTATGGTGATTGATGGTGGTGGTGAGGTCAACCAGTGGCAGTGGTGATGCGACTGCAGGAGTGGTGAAGGCGGGTGTTGCCGAGTCTTCTGGTGGTGGTTTTAGCTTTTCAGCTTTTTATTTTTTTTAATTGTTATCCCTTTTTTCTGTTTTCTTTTTACATTTTCAAGTGTTTTTTTCCCTAATGAGTTGCTTGGTGAACGCCACATTGGCATTATGTATCTTTAGAAAGTGATAAAAAATAACAAGTTTGAATTTTCCATTATCCAAATCAAATGGATTAACAATGGAATTCATTTCGCTAAATTGAAAATTTTTAGAATTTGATTGCACTATTTGAAAATTTAGTACTCAATTGAACTGTCGCGATATATTTTAAAACCTCTAGTGCACTTGTATAAGGTGGTTCCATGTAATTTTCAAATGTTAAACTTATGCATGCATGTATGCATCACTAATCGCATTTTTAGCGCCTAAAATTAAAAGAGATTATTTGGGATAAGAACAATAAGAGTGCCGTAAATTTTGCACGCGCTTATTTAAGGATCATAACTTTTTTTTTCTCATCGAAATACCACAAATTTCAAAAAAATCAATCACTTAAGTGTCTTCGGCGATTTGCCTTTCTAAAAAATCCAACTAAATACTAGTTGTCCTACGTGATTTATTGGTACTGATATGAACAATTTTTTAATATATTTTTTTTGAATTTTCTATTCCTTATTTTTTGCTTTTTCTTTTTCAGTGCCGGTGAGGATCATTGTGCAACCCTTACTTGTTGCAAAGGTCTTACCCAAATTGCGTGAGGGCCACCTTGCCCTTAGTTGAAGTGCAAAAGCTCTTGTCGAATTTGGGTAGTCGCACTTGCCCAGATCTAGCAAGGTCGTGAAGGCCTAGGGCCTTAGTGACCTCCCCAGTTGCAGGTGAGGGTGTGAAGCCCGTCGACAATTGTAGGCAAGACCACCTTCTTCAGGGCCTTCATGGCCATGCCAACCAATAGTGAGGCAACCCTTGCCTAGTCTAGGTGAGGCATTTGCAATTGACGAGGGTTGCTGATCCTTGCCGACATAGGAAAAAAATCACGAAAATTACAATGTGATATTATTTCATAATATTTCAATAAAAGAAACTTAAATGATCGATTTTATTAAAAATCATACTTAAATGATCGATTTTATTTCGATGTGATATTTCGATAAAGGAAACTATGATATTCGAATTTACATCATACGAAAATAACGGCATTTATGCTGTTGTTATCGAGATTATCCTTATTTTAGAGAAATCCCCCCTCTTCTTCATTGTCTAAAGATTCCAATGAGAACTCACCTTTTTTTCTCGAGCATTCGAACGAAAGGGAAGCCATGGAAGAATCCACAACGAGCCGAAGGCAAAGGCAGGGCAGACAGGCTCTAGAAAATGTCACAGCTCCACTTCTCCTTCCCTTTCCCTCTGAACCGCCCTCCCCTCCGCCACCTCCGCCGCCGGCCCGCCATGTCCTTCTCCTCCTCCTCCTCCTCCTCCTCCTCCTCGTCTTCTCCGTCACCTTCGCCTTCGACCTCGACGGCCGACCCCAAGGCCGACCCTCGGAGCCTCTCGCAGGTCCTCACGTACCACGACCAGACCAAGCACTCCTTCTCCAACTACGCCCGCGGCCCCCGCGGCCTCGACTGGGCGAACCAGCCCAACCCGTTCCGCCGCTACGCCTCCGCCCCTCTCCTCCCCCTCCTCCACCTCCCGGCCGGCGACCGGCCCCAGGGCCAGCCGTCGAGCCTCGTCGACGCCCCAGCCCCTCCTTCGTACTCCTCCCTGTTCCGTTCGCTCCCTCCTCCGCAACCCATTTCCAAGACCGCCGTATCGCAGCTGTTCTACGACTCGCTCGCCCTGTCCGCCTGGAAGACCGCGGGGCCCTCCACCTGGTCGCTCCGGGTTAACCCCAGCAGCGGCAATTTGCACCCGACCGAGGCTTATTTGATCGCCCCGGGCGTCGAGTCGCTATTTGGTTCGGGTTTCGTGGCGCATTACGCGCCCAAGGAGCATTCCCTGGAGGTGAGAGCCGAATTGCCATCTGGGTTCTTGCCCAAGTTCTTTCCCGCGAATTCTTTCCTCGTCGGCCTGAGTTCCATCTTTTGGCGAGAGGCTTGGAAGTATGGAGAGCGAGCGTTTAGGTATTGTAATCATGATGTGGGTCATGCAGTTGCCGCGGTTGCGATGGCGGCCGCGGGGCTTGGGTGGGACGTGAAGCTTCTCGATGGGTTTAGTCATGAGGATTTGAAGAGACTGATGGGACTTCATATTTTCCCCGAATTTGAAATCCCGTCTAGGCCTGTTAAGGGGAAGATGGTAGACATTGAATTTGAGCATCCAGATTGTGTATTGGTTGTTTTTCCTAGGGGAATTGGTGAATTCAATGTAAATTATCAGGAATTGAGCTCAGCTTTGTCAGAATTTCCAGGATTGGAATGGAAGGGGAAGCCTAATGTGCTTAGCAAGGAGCATGTTTGTTGGGATATTATACATAGAACGGCTGAGGCTGCGAAGAAGCCCTTGACGGCAGGAGATAGATTTTCCATTGATTCATTTTGTGAGAGTGAGAGTCATAGCGAAAATTCGTACAAGGGATTTAGTATTAGGGAAGTTGTAAGGAAGCGTAGAAGTGCAGTGGACATGGATGGAGTGACTGCAATTGATAGAGCCACGTTTTATCAGATACTGTTGCATTGTGTTCCTTCGGGTTCTGGGAATGGAGGAAAGCAGAAGAGACAGCTGGCGTTGCCATATCGAGTTCTTTCATGGGATGCTGAGGTGCATGCTGCCTTGTTTGTTCACAGAGTGACTGGGTTGCCAAAGGGTTTGTATTTCTTGGTGAGGAACGAAGATCATTTTGAGAAGCTCAAGAAAGCTACAAGGCCTGACTTTGAGTGGCTGAAGCCAGAGGGATGCCCTTCTAGTCTTCCTTTGTATCGACTCGCTAGAGGTGACTGTCAGCAGCTAGCAAAGCAACTATCATGTCATCAGGCAAGTCAATCTTCCTAATATTTTGCTAGCAATGAGTTTGAGCTATGTGATCAATGTTTGGCTCTCGAAGATCATAGGCAAAAAATATTATAAAATGGTAGATGCTAAGACTGGAGGAAGCTGATGCAGCTGAACTTTGGCTTATTTTCCTTTTCCTGTTGGCCCAAATATGGGAAGGCCTTTCTTTTGCAAAGAATTCAAAGCAAAGAATAGTTTGACAAACTTGTCTGTCAGTAATATCAAACATCATGTGCTCAGAGAAGTTCATTTATCGCCTCTCTGAAGCACCGTGTTTTATGATGTTCCTTAATTCAATGTGATTTAGTCAATCATCAAATGGCTTTTTGTTATTCTGCCAAATCCAGTATTATGGTCCTTTTGGTCGTTTCCTGTGCAAGATATTTTGTGAACAGCATCTTTCAATCACTCATTCCAATAAATTGGCATGTAGGATATTGCCGGTGATGGCTGCTTCAGTCTTGGAATGGTGGCTCATTTTCAGCCTGTGTTGAGTGACAAGGGTCCTTGGATGTATCCTCGTCTGTTTTGGGAAACTGGAGTGCTTGGCCAGATTTTGTATCTGGAAGCACATGCAGTTGGCATATCTGCAACTGGAATCGGCTGCTTCTTCGATGATCCAGGTAAGCTATGCACCTCAACCTGCATGTTATATTATTATGATAGTATTAGGATGTATTGTGCTTCCAGTGTTTCTTGGTTCCCAAATCAAAGAATGTGATTTTGTAGACTGAGTTGCTATTATAATCCTCAACTAGAGTATCTGGAAAATACTTTTGAAGGATTGTCAGTATGATCAGATTGAGGCCAGACTTATAAGATATGTCTTACTTAATATTACGCTATAGTTATGCCTGTGCTTCATCGTAGAGAACAGATTATAGTGATGGGATGTTGCTGGCAATGTTTTTAATAGCTGTTAAAGGACGAGGAGCTTGTTTGGGGTTGCTTATTCCCTGCCCATGTTCTTCTGTAGCTTGGCATCTAGATTATTTACTATTTAGGAAGAATTAAAAGAGGAGAGAACTAAATGCAAAAGTAAACAGCTAGCGTATAATGAGGTGCTTCTGAATTGTGTTTATTGAAGATTCAATGGAACATATTTTAAAAAACTGGAATTGACGATACAAACCTCTAATCATTTGCTAACCTGCTGAACATAGAATATCTTAGCCACTGAAATGAGCCCTGAAGTTTTGTTTCCTGATGAGTAGTTACAACTCAAATAGAAAGTTGCACTTGCTATGCCCTGATTATTTGGCTGAGATTTTGGCACCTGCCACGATGGTTATCTTAATGCAGTTTCTTGCCTGATCCTAGTCAGAGGGAAGGTAGCGTGGGCAATTCCTTTCATCTTCTACTGATAACCACTTGGAATATATATTGTTCTTCTATGATCCATCATCACTTGTTAGTGAAGTACTAGGCAGGGGAAATATTCTGAGTAACTAATATGGAAAGTAATTTTTGCCTTTTTGTTGAATTTTAAGAAAGACTACCTTTTCTGTTTTTGTTTTTTTTTTTTTTTTTTTGTTTTGGGGTGGGGGTGCTACTGCAACAACCCGATGAATAAGAATAGTAACCCTGAAAGATTTTAGGCATATTTTATGCATGGCACAGCTGATTTCTTTGGGTCAAATCCCCCAAAAATATCATGTACACTCAACGGACAAAAAGGGCCTGACGTTTAAATTTCAAAAAAAAAAAAAAAAAAAAGAAGAAAAAAGCAAGAACTTTCATTTGGTGGATGAAAAATGGCACTGTCATATTTTCTTTCAAACGATCTGATGTGGTTAATGATGCTGAGGTGGCGTGATGATGTGACACTTTCTATTGAAAAATTTAAAATTAGTGATCTTAAAATCAAAAGAAAATGATTTTTATTAAGAAAAAAAGGAAAAAAGTGAAGTAGATCTCATAAACAAATTGGGCTTGCTCTCAGAGATGCATGGTGGCTTCCATGAGTGTCACCATTGCAATTGTGCACGACTGTGGCAAACCTTTATCTAGATCAGATTGGAAGGGTGACCATCACCGATCTGCAAACCTTGGATTTGAGGTCGGCAACAGTTGCGATGGGGGTGCACACAGAGGCAGCTGTGCATCTCTAAGAACAAAGCCCAATCTGTTTATGGGGTCTGCTTAGCTTTTTCCTTTATATCTTGATAAACATCATTTTCTCTTGATTTTAAAATCGCCATGTTTATCTTTTTAACAACAAAAGTGTTGCTCATCATGCCAGCCCAGCGTCGTTGGTCACATTAGGTGCCACGTTCTATCGTGTGGACAGAAAAATATGATGGTGACCATTTTTGTCCCCAACGTGAAAGTTTATGCTTTTTTTTTTTTTTGGGGGGCGCGATTTGGCTGATGTCTTTGCACGCCAATAGTCTTCTACAAATAAAGTGTAGAAGATATGGCATGATAAAACTGGTGATGTAGGAGTATCACCCAAAGTTTATACATTGTCTGTGGGAGATGCGGTTTAGATAACAGACAGGCACGTACAGTGGAATACCATGGGCATCTGATCATGTCTATGTTGCTTCGCTTATCCTGTATCGGAGCCTTGTATTTAAATTTCTTTTATTGCTTAAAAGAGGGAGGCTGCTTCAGTTAGGTCACACGTAATATTCTGGAATAAATTCTAATTGCACATTCTTCTTCTGGGTAATAGCCCAATATGGTACGACTAGAAACAGTGCATCTCATAGAGCCGTTATGAGTGGGCTAACGAGCCACAGAAGATTTATATCATTGGAGTGTAGGAAAATTTTTTAACTCCTCTTGTACTTGGGTGTTTTGACTTAGGATCAAATTTATCAGTCTGCTTTAATAAGATCCTGTCAGGTTCAACGCCTTGTTTGGACAGAGAGTGAACCCCAGAAATTTTCATAGGCAAGAGTTTCAAAAGATGGACCGTTGCTGCATTGGGGCACAAAATAAGATGGGGCCTGTCTCCCACAATCTATCTGTAACCAAAACTGTATGCGGGGATAAATTGATGCCAGACATCAATTGAAACAGTTTGTTTTGGATGATATACAGAACTTTATTCATTGTTTTATGAACTGGGGATGAACAATTATGAGCCTCCCCCCTATCAATATTTTCAGACTCAAATTATTTGTTTTCTTTTCACCGAACCTATGTTTTTTCTGGCATCTTAGCTATTCCAATCGGGTAACAATGTATTTGCAACTGTCTCTGCAGTGCACGAACTTCTTGGTCTTACAGGGTCGACCTTCCAAAGTTTGTACCATTTCACAGTGGGAGGCCCAGTTCTTGACAAGAGAATAATGAGCTTACCAGCTTATCCTGGACCCAAGATTGATGCATAATCGTGTCTCCGTGAACTCTCAACAAGATTCCAAGTATCCATCTGGACGAGTTTTATTGATGTCCAAGGTATTTGAAAATTGTTTTCGTTTGTAATTACCATATTCTAGACTAGGCTTACACTGAGTCCTTTCATGTACATAGGCATCTCCATGAGCACAGTTATTTGTATGAAATTGGATTAGCTAAGAGACAGCTATTAAATCCAGCTAAAGGGGAATGAAAGACATTGACGGAAAGATACATAGTCAGAGGTACATAGTCATTGTCATATTTTATGTGCAGCTACTCATCTGTTGTTGGTGTCGTGACCTGGTTTCTCAGGCTACTTGCTAACTTTCATATCAAGCCTCTTGTTTCTCATGTAAGTCCAGTTGCCCCAAAAGCCACCGAGGATGATTTGTGGAGTCTACTGGTGGAATCTCTGTTTCGTCTTAATCTAATATAGATAGATCACAGATGTAACCCTTTCTTCAATCCCCTGTCCCTAAATTCACTTTTATTATTGATTTGGGTTCCTCTAATAGTTTAATGGGGGGAGGAAGAAAAGGCAGACTTTGAACTTACTGTTCATTTCTGTGATCCAATGGGTTACAGAATCTGAAGAGGAGGAACAGCATATATACTAAAGAACGCTCAAAGCCGGCACAGGCGGCAACTTGATCCCCCTGGCAACAGAACCGTACCCGTATATAGGGCTCAAACACAATAAACCTGTTGGACCGGAACATGTCACACGTGATGACGCTGGATTCAACATACTATGAGGCCATGGTCGATTTATTTACTATAAACCATAACGTCTGTCTGTCTTATTTGTATATTATTACACACTGTAATGTGGATCTGTCTGTGAGCTTTTTGCTGTATACGGCCATGTGATTCTTTATTGCTAAGATCCAGATCTGATGATTCTGGAGGGAGGGATCGCTATCTCCTTTGGAGAATTATTCATTGCGTAAATCTGCGTAATAAGCTCAGGAGTTTATTGTGGGACCAAAAGAGAGCCATCTCATTAAACTAAATAAAATGAAGTAAAAGAATTCAACTCTTTGTCCCATAACTAAAGGAGCCATGTAATATCATGTCATATGCACTCATGAAGTACATGATAGTTGAGATTGTTGGTATTGCTTAGATTAATTCTACTAGATCAAGCCAATCATACTTCAAGAGTATATGGGACATGCACACGATCTTGTTTTATAAAAAAAAAAAAAAAACACGAATTTCCATATGTTTTGCAGTAGTGTTATCAAGTCTATCTGCGATAGTATCCTTAATGTTCATTTGAGATATGTTCCATGTGTGTAGCCAAACAAGTGTGAACAACTCTAGAAGCTCATTGGGGGAGAAAGAACCGTCACGGATACAAGACAGTTGTCATTTGTCACATCTTTCACGAAATTTCTAGGTGGTGGGCGTGGCTCAAGGTTGGGAGGATCCTTATGATTTGGATATCAATATTGGATCTAACTCATTCAAAATGAGTACACAATTACTTAATTTACCCCTTTTACCCTCACGTTACACATTGAGTGCAAATTACAAACTCTCCCGATAAACCCGTCTCGAATTTTAGTACATCTCACTCAAAAACATCACATGAGGGAGGTATCTCAACTTGCAGACAAACCTTCTTTGTATATTCAAATCCCCTTCAATAATTGTGTGCAGGATTACATTATTTCGTGCCTAATGTTGGCCAGTGCAAATCTGGAAGCCACATCCCAATCCGGTGGGACAAAGCAACCGCAAGCATCGCCGGGGCCCCCTCCTCCATCACCACCGTCCATCTTCCATCCGACGGCCGAGGATGTTCCTCTCTCGATATTCTAATCAAAGTCAACATTCCTGGATCGTATCTGGAAAGTTATTCGGTTCCTTGATCCGATCCATTAGGCAACATGGAGAAGAAAAAGTAAGCTCATCGGGCGGTCGCTGTTGTCTGATCTGGTCAAAGGTGAATTCGAATACCTATGAAGCGTAAGATCCCTGGAAAGTTGACCAAACATACTGCACTGGTCTTTGCCCTGAAAAATACTGATAATTCTGCTAAAAACCCGCTCAACTTTGACGCCTTTGAGTAGTAGCCCCCGAACTTTAAGAAATAATAAACTCTCCCCCGGATGCTTCGAGAAGTTACAAATTACCCCTCAAACTTCGATCTTTGTTGCGACCCTTAGTTTTTCCGTCTATGTAGCCATTAAGTGTTACCTGAAATGAACTGACTCTCATTTTACGTATCAAAATAGTCTCTATTACATGATTAACAAAGCCAAGAAAGTAGAGAGCGGTGCGTGGTGTATGAAGTTAAGGAAATCTAATAGAGGTCGTTTTGATCGAGAAAAATGAATTAGTCCGTCTTTAGTTAACCTCTTGACTTCTATACATACGGAAAAACTAGTAACCGCAACAATGATAAGAATCTAGAGCATAATTAATGCGATTTTTCAGAGCATGTGGGTTGATACGCAAAGGTGCCAAAGTTCAGGGCTTAATGTGTAGCTTTTCAAAAATTTTGGGGATTATTGTCCATCTTTGCTAAAAGTAGGGGGAGTTTTAAGCAATTATCCCCCCCCCTAAATCTCTCGCGATGATTTTTATATATTGAATCTATTCCATGTGAGGTTGAGTGTGGGAAAACAAGAGAGCAACTAGCATCCAGCTATCAGAATTTTTGCAGTGCAGTGAAGTATGGGATTTCTTTGCGAGATTCCCACTTCATGCTGGAATTTAAAAATTTGCATCTAGGGTTGGACCAACCTGGTCTCTATTGAATAGTGATTGACCAAATATATTTACAATATAGGATATACAAATTAACACTCAATGGAAATGCAGAAATTTCCAAAAATGCTATTGTCTTTTTTATCGAAGAATAGGAAATAATTGTAATGTCGAGCGTTCTTTAATTGAACCGCCTTGATCGAGTGCATGATCGATTGAATAAAAGGGATCCCATCAAATTACTCACAAGTGTAGAGACATGTGTCACGAGTTTAAAATGGTTCGTGAGAATGAATTTTCTTCCATATTGATGTAGAAAAGATTCTCAATTTCTATGTATCATGCAAACCCTAGATTGTAAAGATAAATGATACAGGAAAAGCAATGCTTGCCTTTCGTGTGGCTTAACATTGCCATTAATTTAATTGGCTAAGAAAATAAAACTGACCACCCTATTGTCGGACCTATCTTTCCCACGAGGGCAGGCGGAAATCTAAATTTAATCTCAATCTGAGATTGCACGTAAATCGCACGTTGAAATCAATGCCAGGAAGACCACCCCTCAAAATTCTTCTATATAAACTCCCCTGGTCCCATGAAAGTTTCAGCAAATCAAACAAGTTCAGCAGCATCAGCTCCTTAGCCTTCCGCCAATTCCTGCTCCTGCAAAATCAAGGCTTCTCGACCGTCAGAAACCATGGCCAAGCTGAGCTTTCCGCTCCTACTGTTTTTCCTCATTTGTGTTTCAGCCTCGGTCGCGCCAGCCCTCGCGAGGCGCTCACGCTCCCGTGCCTACATAGAGATGTCATGCCGCGCGACCCGGTACCCCACGCTGTGCGTCCAGTGCCTCTCTGGCTACGCCACCGGCTCCCTCAAGAGCCCACAGCAGCTCGCCCAGGCCGCCCTATCCGTGAGCCTCTATAAGGCCAGGTATACGAAGGCCTACATGGTCAAAATGGCCAGGGACCTCAAGGTGATGAAGGCCCGCGACTACCAGCCCGTCCAGGACTGCATGGACCAGATAGACAACGGCATCGACCAGCTCACGCGGTCGATCCAGGAGCTGCAGCAGCTCGGCCAGGAGACCGTGGGTGACAACTTCTACTGGCACATCAGCAACGTGTATTCCTGGGTGAGCGCTGCCCAGACCGATGCCACGACCTGCCTTGACGAGTTCCCGGGGGATCGGATGGGCAAGACCAAGGCCGTGCTCAAGGGGAAGGTCCAGAACGTGGTCATGACCACCAGCAATGCCCTGGTCTTGTTCCACAGGTTCGCGGCCAAGTACGGGGCTCGAGCCGCGACAAAGCCGTGAGGGCTAGCTGAAGAAAGCTGAAGAAAGTGTTTTTAACATGAAGGGTTCGTCTATTTTTTCTATCTTTTTTTACTCATCATATGTTGTTGGGTTATCTCTTTGTAATAAAAAAAATTGTATATCAAACAGATCGTATAAATTCTCATGGAAGGCATGTGAATATATGTCGGTTTTTGTCCTCTTTGCATGGAATGTAAAGTATGGATTTAAAAAAAAAAAAGGTATTGATATATTGAAATACAAGTCAAATCCATAGTTTCTGTTTACAACCAGTTTTTTACATGGCTTCCATGCTCTTTCCTAGAAAAAGAAAATCAAGAAAATTCCATGCCCGTACCTGTACATTATACAAAAATCAGGAAGGAGGAGATCTGTCGTCGGTCATTCACGAGGTTTTGAAATACTTAGGGTCGGACGAGCTAGGTTTTTCTTCGGTCATTTTCTGAGATTTTGAAATACTTAGGGTTAGATGAGTTTGATGAACCTCCTAATCATAAGAATAGCCCATTACCCTTACAAACGAGGCGAAATGTGAGCCGAAAGTCAGGTGCATCGGGTGAATGACTTGATCAATAGACCGGTTGTTTTCAAGAGTGTGTAAAATCAAAGTTGTGTCGTGTGCCTAATTCACTCATACAAAAGTTCATTTAAATCAGTAAGCTGGGCCCAAATTATGCAAAGCCTCACAGTTTATGTTTTCGTTTATGTACGAACCATTTTATTTTACCCTAGATGGCTTCTAATAAAAGTGGCTTGCAAGATTACAATTTAGAGAAAACTACGTTTCGCTTATCCCCGCTTCATAGGCTTTCGAGCTTTCTATATTCTGATGGAGAAAGACTTCCTCTTTCTTCTGACTTTTTCCCCGCCTTACGTATTCAAGTCGCGAACATGTGAGACAGCTTGCTAGCTAGGGCAACTGGCACATGACATAAAGCATATATTAGGGCAAGTGCAACAAGCTTCGTCCACATTTCAAGCCGAAAGGAAGAATAGCCGTGCTCAACCAGTGAAAGCAATGCGTATGGCCTAATTATGAATTTGAGGAAATCGCATAGTTGTCATAGTATTGCCACTATTCAATTTTGGTCACGGTACTTCGTCTCAAGATTGGAGGAAAAGTACAAAGGCAATATGCATTGCTGCATGAACTGAGATAATTTGTTCACAGGAAGGGCAGCGTAAGTTCTTGCTAGAGATAAGTACTGAAGAGAACTGATAACTTGGCCATGATTTGTAGCATCGGTGACGGGCGAACGGTCATGAAGAGATAATCCACTACTGGAAGGTAAACGGGGTGGCAGCTTCCTTAGGACCAACCGGTAAGCACGTTGATTTGAGCGAGAATGTTCCCGATGTACTTGTGGCGGGTCAGAAAAAGACCTCCGGAAGTTGGTATAAATAAGACACTCAGAAAATAGTGCAGAACACCAAGGTCCTTAAGGGAGAATGACCTGAAAGAACTTGAACGAAATAATTGATGGAGGAATTTTTGCTGCCTGTGAAAGATCAGATATCCAACATAGACAGGAAAATATGCAGTGATGCTGTTCTGGGAATATATGAAGAGTGATGGATCGGATTCCGGTTGATTAAATCCAAATGAGATCACAAAAGGGCTAAGGATTTGTATTAAGGTGCAGTTTGGTAACATTTCTATTTCCCCATTTTTTTTGCTCTCCGAAATAGAAAAAGAATAAAAATCCATTTGTGTACGTTTTTGCTCTCGAGGACAAATTTGTTTTTGAGAGTGAATTTGAAACAAAATCAAGAAGTAAAAAAAAAATATATATATATACTTCTTTGTTTTCAGGAACAACTCAGGTATCAAACTCAAACCTTTTTTTTGGTCTTTTCATTTCTTTCTTTTTCTCTTCCTCCTTTTCTTTCTCTAGCTAGTCACCAACCTCGGTGATGGCTAGCAACCAGCTAGACGAGGTCCAGTGACCTTGTTGGCCCAAGCCTTGCCCAGCACTAGTGAGGCTCAATGTCGCCCAACCATCGTGAGGCTCCCTTGAGGTTAGCGATCTCGCCGGCTCTCATCTAGCCGATTGTCGGCCATGGCTGAGACAAGCAACTGGCTAGAGGAAGAAAATGAAGAAAAGGAAAATAAAATAAAATAAGAGAACAATGTAATAAATATATCAAAAAATTAAAAGAAATCTTAACTCACAAAAAATTTGAAAATAGTACCGAATGCATTTCTATTTTAGGAATAAAAATTTTGTGCAATTACCAAACGTATTCTTCTATTCAAAACTTGTTTAGGGAACATAAATAGAAAAGATTACTTCTAAACATAATTTATTATGGGGAACAAATATGTTACTATACACATCCTAAGCCCGATGACCCCCTTTGATGCCATAGATAGCCACATATGTGATCTCGATGAGCCTTGTTGACAAAAGCTGGGGTTGTGGCATGTAAACTTCGTCTTCAAGATTATGGTGAAGAAATGGATTGTTCACGTCCAATTGAGGAAGAGACCACCCATATGTGACGGCAAGAGAAAGGACAACTCTGATGGTGTTGCAATCAAGGTTTAGATGACTGAATTTGTCGTGGTAGTCAATGCCAGGCTCTGATGAAATTCTTTAGCAAAAAGTCTCGCTTTATAGCAATTGATGTGTACGTCTGGACACCTTTTTGACACAAAAATACCCATTTGCAGCCGATTATATTGTGATATGATGGATGAGGGACTAGTTCCCTGTTCCATTACCGAATAGAGCAATGAATTCGCAGGCATGGCAGCTCGCCAATGCGGGCATTTGAGAGCCTGAAAAACGTATGTTGGTAATAATGGAATTTGCAACGGGATGTTTTGTGACTGCACATATTTTGGGGTAAAACTTCAGGATAGTATATACCATTGATCTGGTATACTCTTGGGATGAATTTTTTTTTTTTTTTTTTTTATACCGCAAAACTTTCCGATCTCATTGAAACTAATGAGTTATTTTAACCTATTTTCCGACAAAAGTTTAAATTCACATGATAACTTAGAAAAATAAGTTAGTACGGTGGAATCTGTAACGGGATGTTTTGTTGCTCCATAGATTTGTTTAGGCTTTAAAATGTAACTTGCCAAAATATTGTCCGAGCTTTTACCTTATCATTGATCACCCCCAAAAGGACGTTAGACCGATGATTTACACTATCCTGAAATTTTACCTTATCATATATCTAAGTTTAGTTATAAGGTAATATTTATTGCATTATAGATATTGTGACTTGTGAGTGCTTCTTGCCACGTTGGTGATATTTTTTAGGACAATCTAGACATTTGTGATAAAAAAACTAAGCAAGGAAGTTCCCACCCTAATGGAGACACTTGTTCACGAGCGAGATCAGTGAATATTCTCTTTATGTCTCAGCGTTTCGTAGAATAGATCTTTCCTTTGTCGAAGATGACACCAGAGTCGTGACTGTGTTGCCTTCCATTTTTCATTTTGTAGTTTTCTCACATTCAATTGATTGTCTTACTGCGCGTGGAAGCACAAGCTCCATATGAACTTTAAGTAGACGCCGATGGATTAGATTTTAGAAGAATTTTATTACGTCGTTAGCTATAGTGACTTGTAATGTTAGCCCATCTGCGGCACAATACTTAGCATCACGACCATTCTTTACCACAATTCACCATCCTGTTTGTTGAAATATAATACGCGGAAATGATAAGATCTTACCATTTTTCGTCAATGAGAAATTACCAGAGAAATAAACGAGAAATAATAAGGACACTAGAAATTTATGTGGTTCAGTCCGAGTATCGATACCTATGTTTACAGGGAGAGCCAGCAGCGAATAATCCACTATAATCTGAGAATCAGAGTTTACAATTGCTCACACGCTCGAGTGTTTTCCACACCTAGATTTAATCCTAAACCTAAAGTATTTATAAATAAACAACTCACTTGTATGTAAACTTATGGCACAAAATCATTGCGTGGTCAAGTTCAAAGAAAAAAACTCTCTACATACGTCAAAACCGAGAACTCGTATGCTTGTTCTTTTCTTTCCGTATGGGTTCGTGTTCTTCTTTCTTCGTGAGGAGTGCTCTTCTGAACGTGTTACTTCCTCCTCCTTTTTCTTTTCGCCTTTTATATTGTGCTGAGGAATCAACAATTTGACTTTGGGTCCCACCATGAACGTCTTTAATAAGGATTAGTATTATGCAGGTACAAAAAGATAGAAACCTTATCTTTTTATTTATTTTATTTATTCTTTTGTGCTTCTATAAAGAATCCAAATTTTTTTGTCTTCTAGCGTGCAATATTTCACCTCCAGTAGAAGACGTCTTCCACCCATGAGATTCAAATTTGTCTAGGAAAATATTTTTCAACAAATTTGGCTAACAAATTAATATCCGAATTCAAACTCAAGACATTAATTTAATAATTCTCCACATTGGCTCAATGTTTGAAGTCAAGTTATAGTGTCTATCATCCATGCTGCTCTTTTAACGCCACAACAGGCGCTCACTCTCCACAAACTCCAATTGAGCTCAAACAGAGCTTGAACTTCGCCAAAGAAACAGACTTAGTCATCATATCTGCTGGGTTATTTGTTGTAATAATCTTTTTCATAATAACATTACTCTTAGCTAAGATATCTTGAATGGAGTGGTACTTAATGTTGATATGCTTCGTTCGCTTGTGATAAACTGGATTATACACAAAAATATATCGCACCTTGGTTATCATAATGTGTATTAACACTTTTCGATCTAACCTAAAGTCCAAGAGCAAACTTCGTAATCATATCATCTCCTTTGCTATAAAGGTTAATGCCACGTACTCTGTCTTAGTTGAAGACAAGGCAATGTAATCCTATGAGGATACTTTCCAACTAATTGCACTACTCGTTAGTGTAGACACATACCATGCTAATTGGCGTGATCCGAATCCACAAAATCAGTGGTCTCACGGCCATTGCTGTCCCTTTGGTATACTATAATCACGTCTATTGTCCCCTTTAAATATTTGAGAAACTACTTCACAACTTCCAAATGAGTTTTACCAAGATGCTTTATATAATGACTAACCATGCTCACAGCTTGTGAAATATCAGGCTTAGTGCATACCATAGTATACATAATACTACCCACGACACTAGAATAAGAAACATTGGATATATACTCCTCCTCCTCCTCAGTCTACAATGATAATTTATCTGAAAGTTTAAAGTGCTTCGCTAAAAGTGTACTTACAAATTTGGCCGACTACATATTAAAACGTGCAATAATCTTTTCAATATATTTCTTTTAAGATGGATGTAAAACTCCTGCAACCCCATCACGCAAAATCTCCATACCCAATATTTTCTTTACAATACCTAAATCTTTCATATCAAATTCAACATTTAACCTGTCTCTTCGTATATCAATATCAAATATATTTTTAGCTGTTATTAGCATATCATCAACATAAAGTAATAGATAAATCAAAGAACCATTCTCCAATCTCCTAAAGTAAATACAGCTATCCATCTGATTTTTCGAGTAGTCTTGACTAGCCATGAAAGCATCAAAACGTTTATACCACTACTTAGGAGACTGTTTCGGCTCATACAAAGATTTCTTCAACAGGCAAACATGATATTCCTTATCCAGAATAGCAAATCCCTCTAGCTACCTCATGTAAATTCGCTCTTCCAACTCACCATGAAGAATACATGTAGCTATTTTTACTCGAGATTCTGCGAAGCAACTAAGGCAAGTAAAACACGAATATAAGTATATTTTATCATAGGAGAGAACACCTTATTGTAGTCAATGCCCTCCTACTGTGTATATCCCCTTGCCATAAGTCTCGCCTTATACCTTACTGTCTTGACACTAGGAATGCCTTCTTTCCGTTTAAAGACCCATTTACTTCCGACAATCTTTTGGCTTTTGGTACTTTGACCAGCTCCCATATCCAATTTTGATGGAGTGATTCAATTTCTTCACTCATAACCTCGAGCCACTGCGACGACTGCAAACTAGCCATCGCCTCAGAGTAAAATGAAGGCTCATTTGTCTCTACCTCATCACCTACAGTCAATGCATAAACAATATTTGTATAAACATAATGTACCGGCATTTAATTTGTCTTCTCTATTTGTTTGCGGCTATAGTGTGTTGTAGTTGTACTGGTTGTCCGTTATCACCAACTTCAAGAACTGCGGCCTCATTTGTAGTCTCGACTTCTATTACCTTCAAGGTCTCCAAAGTCTCCACTTGAAGCTCTACCTTACTAATGACACCATGATTTGTCTACTTTGCTGGTTGTGTTTCTAAACTCCTCTGTTGAAGCATCGCAATCTTGTCAAAGATCACATCTCTGCTAATTAGAAAACTGGGTGATTTAGGATCGGTGCATCACAGTCAGTAGTCTTTCACCCCACGTGCATAAAAAAGAAATATGCATTTTTTCGCCCTCCGCTCAAGCCTACTATTACTCACATGAGTATACGTAGGACATCCGCATATATGTAATCCGGAGTAATCAACAGGTTTCCCTGACCATACTTCTTTAGGAGTCTTCCACTTGATAGTAGATGATGCAAATCGATTAACTAGGTAACAACCATGTTCACTACTTTAGCCTAAAATTCCTTGTCAAGTCCTGCATGTGAAAGCATGCATCGAGCTCGCTTAAGCAAAATTTTATTCTTCCGTTCTACCATGCCATTTTGCTGTGATGTCCTAGGTATTGTGTGGTGTCTCACAATCCATTCTTTCTCATAGACCTCAGTAAAATTTTTACCATAGAACTCCATGTCATTATCGGTTTTCAGGCACTTGATCTGTTTATCTGACTACTTATTAATTAATGCATTGAATTTCTTGAATCGATTGAACACATCATATTTGTGCTTCAAAAGTATACCTATACATTCCTTGAATAATCGTCGATAAATGTTAGCATATATCGGGCACCTCCTTTCAAAGGAACTGAAGACGAGCCCAAGACGTCTGAATGAGTATATTCAACTAGTCACCTGGTCGAATGAATAGCTGAAGTAAACTTGATTTGGCGCTGTTTTCCAAAGATGCAATGCTCACATAAATCCAGCTTCCTCGTCTTCTGACCTTTTAGCAACCCTCTTTCACTCAGTATCGTCATACCTGCCTCACTTATGTGCCCTAAAACATATGTCATACTTAAGTCAAGTCAAAGTGTGACTCACCTTATGAAATTGCAGCGACTCTAGTCACGGTCTCTCCTAGCAGATGATATATAGTATTCACTTTCTTTCCCTTCATCACGGTCAAGGCATCTCGAGAGATCTTCAGTACTCTACCTTCAGTGGTATACCTACACCCGATGTTATCAAGTATCCCCAGAGAAATAAGATTCTTCTTGAGCTCCAATACATGCCTCACGTCTATCAATGTGCGCACCACCCCACCGTGCGTCAGAATTCAAATTGTTCCTATTCCATAGCCTTGCAAGCTACATTATTCTCCAAAAGAAAGCTACCACCATCTATAGCCCAATAAGTAGTAAACTAGTTCTTATGAGCATCATATGATAAGAACATCCCGAATCCAGCATCCATGCGCCTCCTGACGAGCTAGTAGTCACACATAAAACATCTTCTGCATCACTAGTGCTCCTCTCGGCAACATTCGCCACACTTCTTATGGCATTATGCCTATCACTTTTATTCCTCCGTTTCGGACAATCTCTCTTGATGTGCCCCTTCTCGTGACACTCAAAGCACTTCACGCATCCCTTAGACTTTATATGGCGTGATTTCGATATGCTTTTACCTATGTTGCTACTGGGCCCTCGATGTTGTTCTCTACCCTAAATCGTCAGTGCTTGCGCTACTCTTTGCGCCAAACCATCATCTCGCAACTTTCTCTGCCACTTCCTATAGAACAAGGCGGACTTTACCTCTTCCGAGTTAATCGTAGTACGCCTCTGCAACAGTGAATTAGTAAAGTACTCATATGACTCTAGTAAAGAAGCTAACAACATCATGCTCTGTTCTTCATTATCAAGTATCTTATCGACGTTTTCAAATCCATCATGGGTTTATTTAATTCATTTAGGTAGGATTTGATAAACATGCTTTCAATATATCTAAAACAAAACATCATCTTCAATATTTACAGGCGATTGTTCAAACCTTTCTTTACATAGAGTGCTTGAAGTTTTGCCCATAATGTTGCAACATCCTTCTCCTCGGCAATCTTTATTAAAACTTCATACGACAAGTTCAACAAGATTGTGCTCTTTGCTCTTTCTATTAGCTCTAACCTCTTAGAGGCTTTCATTATACGCGGCAACTCATCTTCGCCATCCAAAGGCCTTGACTAAACCTTGGGTTGTCAATAATACCCGCATCTTGATGCTCCATAACCTAAACATGTTCCGTTTGTTAAACTTCTCAATTTCAACTTTTCTTTCAAACATAATTGTAATAACAAAATTTCCAAATAATAATAAGACAAGGCAAAACTCCAAATCATAATCAAGAAATCTGATTCCAAGCTCTGATACAAATTGTTGAAATATAATATGCGGAAACGATAGGATCTTGTAATTTATGTCAACGAAAAATCACCAGAGAAATAAACGAGAAATAATAAGGACACCAGAGATTTACGTGGTTCGGTCCGAGTATCGGTATTTACGTCCATAGCCCAGTAGCAAATAATCTACTATAATTGGAGAATCAAAATTTACAATTGCTCACACGCTTGAGTGTTTCCCACATCTAGATTTAAACCCAAATCCAAAGTGTTTATAAATAAACAACTCACTTGAATATAAACTTACGGCACAAAATCACCACACGTTCAAACTGAAAGAAAAAACTCTCTACATATGCTGAAACCGAGAGCTCGTATGCTTATTCTCTTCTTTCTGTATGGGTTCGTGTTTTTCTTTCTTCATGAGTGGCACTCTTCTGGACATGCTACTTCCTCCTCCTTTTTTTCTTTTTGCCTTTTATATTGTGTCCAAGAGTCAACAATTTGACTCTGGGTCCCACCACGAATGACTTCAATAAGGATTTTAGTCTTCTGCAGATACAAAAAGATAGAAACCCTTATCTTTTATTTTATTTTATTTTATTTTATTTTAATTCCACTTTTGTGCATCTATAAGGAGTCCAAATCTTTTCTCTTCTAGCAAACAATATTTCACCTCCAGCAAAAGACGTCTTCCACTCGTGAGATTTAAATCCAACAACGAAAATCTTTCTCAACAAATTCGGCTAACAAATTAATATTCGAATTCAAACTCGAGACATTAATTTAATAATGTTAGTCTTGTTCATCTTGCTCAAGCTATCATCCAATAGTTAGAGTTCTTGATGGTGAAGTCTCTTCGAAAAATTTATCAAATGAATGAATCAATTTGGCTATTTATAGTGAAACGCTTACAATAATCAAAGAGCGAGATTATTCTATATGGGTATCTAAGTTTAGTGAAATCATGGTTGGTACAATTGCCACGTGTCATGAGGACACTTGCCAAGGAAAATTACCATGTGTCATGAGGACGTGAGCTAGATATAAGATTTATGTTGGATAAGATGGATAGACATTAAACCCATTTGAAAGGATTAGGAATAGGCCAAATCTTGAAAATAGCAGTGACCATGATGATAGTGTGTCTCCTCTTATTCATTCTCTTAGATTGAATTTAAATGGTCAAATTTTCCAATCTGCCTAACTCATTGCTGCCATAAATTTTTTGGGCAATTCTTAATATGATTTTGCATAACTTTTAGAGAAAAATGTCATAGAATATATGAAACTTCCCAAAGATAGGAGTAACCATTCTGTTAGAGCATGTTCCTCTTATATATTCGCTTGCAATGAGTTTGATTGGCCAAAACTTTTGATGTACCTAACTCATTGCTCCGACAACTTTTTTTGGGTGATTTTTAATATGATTCTACATAACTTTTCAAGATAAATGTCATGGAAAACACTTCCTCATTTTTCTCTTCCTCTTGAAAAGCGTGCTTGCATCCACTTCTTCCTCATCTTGCAAAGTACAAAGTTTGTTCAGTCGGGACCCTCTAGTAACTGGAGGAGTAAATCATGTTGGTTAAGATAGAGGTGTAAATGATTCGGTTCAGTTTGTTTTTTTTTTTTTGGAAAATCGAATCGAACCCCCGAACTAATAAGGAAATTTATTGAAACAAATCAAAATCCGATCCAAACCGAAATCGAACCGAACCAAAATCCCAGTTTGGTTTGGTTTTTACTTTTGTGTTTGTTTTTTTTTTTTTTTCCTACACACACCTCTTTCTATTTTTTTTTTAAAATATATATTTTTTAAAATTATTTTTTATTCTTTTTCTTTTCTAATTTTTTTTTTAAAGTAGATTTTTTTTTTAAAATTTTTTTTATTCTTTTTCTTTTCTTCTTCTTCTTCATTGGTCGGTCATTAGCCATGATGGCGGCTAGAGACCAGCCGGGCGAGCTTGAGCCTCGTCGGCCTATGGTGAGGCCGAGCTCGCGACACCGGTAGCTCGAACCCCACCGGATTCGGCGAGTTGGGCGGGGCTCGAGCCTCACCAAAGGTCGCTAGAGCCTTGTCGGCATTTGGCGACCTCCAGCGAGGCTCGAGCCTTGCCCAGGTGGTCGGATTTGGCGGGGCTCGAGCTCGCCGATGTTGGGCAAGCTCAGCCTCACTAGATTAAGCGAGGCTCAAGCTTGCCTTTGACCGGTCGCTCGTCGTAACTGTGGCCAGGACCGGCCAATGAAGAAGAAAAAAAGAAAAAAAAAAAAATCAAAAATCAAAAATGATTTTTTTTTTAAATAAAAGAGAATAAAAAAATGGAAAAAATTGAGATTTTATCGGTTTGGTTCGTTAACTGAACTGATAAAAACTGAACCGGTTAAAAAGTTTCTGTTTTTAATGAGAACCGCACTAAATAAGAACTAAATTGAAAATAATCAAATTTTTTGGTTTGGTTCGATTTTTGGTTCGGTTTTTGACACTCCTAGGTTAAGAAGCAACCACCGAAAGGGAGAGCGCATTTAGGAAAATATAAGATGTAAGAGCAAGATGAAGATATATAAAGCAAGACAACTACCTTGGTGGATTTTCCTTGATATTTCTCTTTAAAAGTCTCAAAGGAGGCTCAGTTTGAACAACCAATGTTGAAGAATCCTCCCAAGACATAATTTTTTTATTTCTCATCCGTCGACGATTCTTGCTCCAATGCTTTTCAATTGGACGGTTCTATATAGTCCTTTGGGATTGGAGGTCTTCTTTACTTTTTGCCTGCAGCTTAAGTTTAGAATGACTATAAAGTGATTTCACTCGACTTGAAGCGGACTCAGTGGCTTCTTAATAAGTAGAGTCAAAGACTACGGAAACCCACCAATTGGTCCATTCGGAGGTACGACAAGGAGCAGATTGGAATTCATCGATATTGAGGAAGTATCGAGCGTGCATAATTTGGGTGATCTTAGAGCACAAGTCTGAGATTATGAATAGGCTACAAGAAGGGAAGCACACATGCGGGATGACCAGTGATGGCGTGAATGATGCACCAGCTTTAAAGAAGGCGAACTGTGGAATTGGTGTAGCTGATGCAACTGATGCTGCCCAAGGCGCATTTGATCTGGTAATCACCAAGCCAGGATTGAGTGTGATTGCCAGTGCTGTCTTAACAAGAAGGCATTTTTGACATTATTACCATCCACTAAAAGTTTTGTTGGAAAGCAAAAATGGTGTAGCTTTTCATTCTCTGGGCGTCACAGCTACAACACTCTTACACTTCTCAAATGATATACTGTGATGTGAAGGATGAGGGAATATTTTCCGGGTTCCATTATGGAGTAGGGCAGTGAATCAATTTGCCAATGCAGATCTTTGGGAGACCTAGAAACACAAGTTGGTATTGTGGAATCTGCAGTGGGATGTTTTGTCGCTGCACAGATTTGTTTAGGCTTTAAACTGTAACTCTTTGATCCGGTGATCATTGGATGAATTCCTTTTACAGGAGATCTATCATTGACTGGTTGAGATTGAGTGAGTGAAGGTGTGATAGGCACTGGTAAAGAATTCTCAAGTTTTGTGGTTTCCAAGAATGGAGGTTCATCCAATAGAGACTGGGGAGAATTGACTGCAGGTAAGGCGACCTGTTGCAGAAATTTCACTTGAAGATGAGTTGCCTCTGGAGGGGTTAATGGAGGAAGACGAAGGTAAAGACTTGGAGATGAAGTGTCTGCATGAAGGAATTTTGACTATCACCAGAGTAGGTAAACATAATGGAAGTTTGGACATAATTTTCCACAAACTTTTTGAATTTATGAAACAGAGAAGAATTGTCAGACTTTTGCTCGACGGGATAAAACCAAATGTATCTTGTCTGGTGCTAAACAAAGTTGACATCCTAGATAAACTCATCAACCGACTTCATTTAAGAAGGAGCCCCCACATCAGTATTGACTAGACAAAAGAGGCCGACGGCTAGACGAATTGGAAACGCGGAACGGAAGAGCATGACTTTTATTACACTGGGACAGCTCTTAAAGTGGTTGAACCAGTGGCGAGAAATTCTCAAGCTCGACCAGTCTCCAATCGCGACTTCATCAGGCTCTTCACAGTCAGAATGAATAAAAAGATTCCGCAGCTCCGATGTCATGTTGTCGAGACGAACCAGGTTTCATGAACTGGCCCTGACCGAAGCACGGTTCTGTGGGCAGAGTCAAGTCGTCCTCATCAATTGGGTTGTTGTTGCTAGTAATGCTAAGCTCATCTGCAATAATTTTCTTTAGTTGAAGATACTCCCTCACGGAACAGTTCTCACGTTTAGTTTTGGTGAGGGCAGGACGCTCCTCAAGACTCATGATGCGCAAATGCAGTCTAGTATGTGAACCATCAAAAGATGTTCCAGCGGAAGCGATGATCACATGGAGTAGCAATTGGTCTTGTCAGAGCTAGTGTCGATGAGCCGGGCTACAATTACACCTGGATCATGTTACAATAACAGTATTGGAATGACTTCCTCAATCAGAGCAATATCCCAAGAATTAAGTATCAGAGGATTCTTGCTTTTCATGCCTCAATTAGTTGGGATCATACAATTTTTAGCATTGATGTTTCTTAAAAGTTTCTTTTAAGAGAGAAATAAACTATTTTCGGAATCGAATATATGCATTATATTAATTCAAGACTGCACTTACACTCCACTAAAACCTACTAACACCGCAAGTCTAGAACAAGGATTAAATAGAAGAGAACAATTTAATACATGCTATATAGCGTATACATCTGCAAACAGAACAATTTTAATGCGGAAAAAAGAACTTTTTAATGTGATTGCGGAAGAATGAAGATTAAAATTATCTTCAATGATCTTCATGACAATTCACAATCTACATGTATTATCGTCATCGTCATCGTCATCATATATATTTGGTGCTCAATGTCTCCAGATCCTTCCCCAAATGCGCCTCTTCCAAGTGCTCCTCCGGCCACAGTTCCCAGCGGCAGCGGCAACCTGGCTCTTCACTCTCTCAAACTCTGAAACCTCGCAAGGTATAGTGATTCCCCCTTCTCGGTGACTGAACCCGAGCTCCTCCTCGGCTTCTCTCAGTAAGTCCACAAACAGCGGGTGATTGATGTAAACCACAGGCACTAAAACTCGGCAAAATTCGCCGCTCCTTCGACCCAAGTACACAGGCAAGTGGCCCTTAGGCACCGTCTTCGCAGCCGGTCTTTCCTCAACCGGGTCTTGACCCGCGGGCATGTAACCTGGACCGACGGGCTTGCCCATGCATAAAAACTTGGTCCTCTTGCTTGTCAGGCCATGGCACCAGAAGAGAAGCTTCGACATGGGATTGGTCGTGCATGGCCCTGATGGCATTGCGCTGAGGCAGCAGCCATCTGCGGAGGGGCTTCGGCTTCGGGAGAGGTGCTTATTGAGGCTGAAGCCTCTTGTCTTGTAATTACTCATGATCACGGCTAGTAAATTGTGCAGGCGCCGCCCGTGCCCTTGACTATCGAGAAAGAAGCAAATTCGAGCAGATGAACCTGAGCGAAAGGCGGAACGAAAGTGTAGGGTTCGTTGAACGCACGAGAGAGTCCAACAAGGGGAGGAGGGAATGGTGCCGCTAAGAGAACAGCCACTGGCAGGCGACCACCGACATGGCGAGGCGGGAGGAGGTGGGGATGTTTGGCATGGCTTTCTTCATGCTGATATTGAAGAAAGACGATGGTGCAACGGGGTTGAGATTGTGTTATGGAGCTGTGCTTTGTGAGGAAGGATTACACTCTTTGCAGGGGTTATCAATGGTTGTTTATAAAGGGAAAGGAATTGAAGAAAATTAAGAGAAAATGACACGATAATTTGTAATATATACATAGTCAATGGGAGAGAAAAAAAAAGAACAAAAGGAGAAGCTTCGTCCCATTGGAAAAAGCAGTTCACGCGGAAAGTGGCAGAAATACCATGGAATTGGATGCCCTTCGAGGCTTCGAGGATATCGGGGAGAGGTAGTCACATTACGTTGGAATCAATTACTAAAAATTGACATTTTGTAGGCTCGATATTCAAATTCAAGTGATGTTCACATTCTTATTTTGTAACATTGATCTTGTAGATGTGATGATTTTTCTTGAAGATGTGGGTTTAGGGCTTGAGAAACAAGATGATAACCTCAGCAAAAAGAAAATAAAATGATGGATTCGGATCTGAAACCCAAGTAATTTGACATTTTCATACTAATAACATTAAATTTTGAAAAGGACGATCTTTGGTATTTGGGATGATAATCACTGATATATATTAAAAGGAGATATAATACATACTCGAAAGTTGTGCGCGATATTGGAGAATATATTTTGAATTTGAGTGTTTTTGAACTTTACCCATTAGATCTCCTGTCATGGGCAGTTTGTATTTAAGAAGATAACTTTAAATCTGCTAAATCGGTGTGGTAAAAACACTATGGTTTAGAATTCTAATCTCAGTGTATGTGTCAATTCAATTGGTGTGTGCAATTGGTCTATCATAATATTTTGGTTAAAAGGGCAGGTTCCTGAACAAATAAAAAGAATCATGACAAGATAGTCTAAATTAACTAAACAAGAATGGACCTAGTAATAAAGTAGCTTTTCCTGATTTCACCGCCCTTCAATTTCCCATGAAAGATGCCAACCGTCTTCAAATTAGGCCGCACTGACAATGACATCGGTTTAATGAACGGAGGCCTTGTGGAATATTCTTAACAAAATATCTAGCAGATAATATAATAATTTGGAGAGAAATTGTTGAGAGAGTGCGGAGTAGGTCAGACCGACGAGTAATATCCCAAAATTTAAGCACCAGAAAGTTCTTGCTTGACTTGGTTGGTTTCCTAACCTGGGAAGTGACATTTGGACTTGACAATCGCTGGAGACTGATTCTCCCCTTTAGCAGCTAAATCAAACACGGAGCTTTCGACATAATTGAACTCGTAATATTATGATTATTAATTACGATATAAATTAAACTTGTGATCTTATGATTGTTAATAAATCCTTTCATCACTAGGTCAATATTTCCAACCATCTCCCACAAACTATTTCACAAGCCATGCTTAATTAAAATGGTTTTATTTGGGCAAAATTAGAAATCTTGGTATAGCGATTGTCATCCCATAATTAATTGGGATCATCACGCTTTGATATGTCTTTACCATCAGGTTTCTTAAAAGGTTACATTTACAAGAATTTTTCAAATCAAATAAATGCGATTATATGCATTCAAGATTGCATTTTTCAAATTGCTCTCTACTAAGTATTTGATCATGGTTTTAGACTTCTAGTTGTGCGTTTTCTTTGGAAGTACCTTCTAGTGGAGTCTACACATCTCAAGAAGGATCATTTTAACTGCGTAAAGAAGAATCCTTGAACATGATTAGTAAATAGTAAAGATTAAAACTTTCTAGATAAATCCCAACGATCTTCATCACAATACACAATCTACTTTCATTATCGTCATCATCATAAACATAATTTATGCCCAATGGCATCCTCATCCATCCTCAAAGGTGCTTCTTCCAAGTGCTCCTCCGGCCACCATAACTGGCAGCGGCGACCCGGCTCTTCACTCTCTCAAACTCTGAAACCTCGCAAGGAATGGTGATCCCTCCTCCACGATGACTAACCCCGAACTCCTCCTCGGCTTCTCTCAGCAAGTCCTCGAACAGCGGGTGATTGAAGTAAACCACGGGCACTAAAACTCGGCGAAATTCGCCACTCGTTCGACCCACGTACACGGCCAAGTGGCCCTTAGGCACCGTCGTCGTCATCCTCGTGGGTCTTTCCTCAACCGGGTCTTGACCCACGAGCACGTAGCCCGACCCGACAGGCTTGCTAGAGAATAAAGACTTGGTCCTCTTGCTCGTCAGGCAGCGGCACCAAGAGAGGAGCTTCGACATAGGATTGATCGTGCGTGGCCCCGATGGCGACGCGCCGAGGCGGCAGTAACCTCCGGAGGGGCTTTGGGTCCGGCCCATGATCCACTTGGAGACCCGGAAGAGGTGCTTCTTGAGGCTGAAGCCTCTCGTCTTGTTATTCCTCATGATCACGACTCCTAAATTGGGTGGATCTGGACTATGCCTCGATTATAACAAAAAAAAATTGACTGGATGAACACGAAAGAAAGCGCGAGAGAGTTCAACAAGCGGGAGAGGAGACAATGCAATCAAGCGAACGGCCACGGGTCTGCGACCGACATGGTGAGGCGGAAGGCGGTGAGGGAGGATTCGGAGAGGGAGGTGGGAATGTTCGACATGGCTTTCCTGATGATGAAGAAGATGATCTTGAAGGGTGAGGGTAAACGGTGTTGAGATTGTGGTATGTGGCTGCTGCTTTGTGAAGGGAAGAATTGCATTCTTTGCAAGGGTCATTAGGGGGTTGTTTATATAAGAAAAGAGATAAGATACCTGTTAAAAAAAGAAAAGAAAGTTGACGTGATTAATTGTACATAGTCAATGGAAGAAAGAAAGGAGAAGCTTCGGCCCTTTGGACAAAGTCGTTAACGCGGAAATTTGTAGAAATAATTTATGGCATTCGGTCCCCTTCAAGTTTAGCTGGCGTCAACATTCTTTAGTTTGTGATATTGATCTTCGAGATGGGGATGATATTCATCTGGAAGATGTGGGTTTTGGCCTCGAGATACACGATAACACTGTCAAAATAAGAAGTTAATAAATATGGATTCGTACCCGTGATCTAGGTTATTTGATATTTTCATATTAATAAAACTAAATTTCGAGAAGGCAGACACATAGTATTTCGAATGATCATCGTGTAATATAAATTTTTGTAAGGAAAATTATCTTAAAAGTTATGAACTTATTGCACTTTTATGAATTCAGTCATAAACATTTTAATTTTACTAATTGAGTCCTAAACCATTTCACATTTTGCTAATTGAATTTATAGAGTCAGAAATCACTTACGTGGACACCAGCCATGGATCTTACGTGACACGGTTGATGTTGACGTGGACAATTTTTCAAAATTTTAAATTTTTTTTTCTTCTTTTTTTTTTTTCCTTCCTTTTCTCTACTTTTATTTTTCTTCTTTCCTTTCCCTTCATCAGCCATCATTGGGCCTTGTTCATAAACTCAAGCAAGGGCCACCCTCGTCGGTCTCGGGTGAGGGATGGCTAAGCTGGGCTGGCGAGGCCCTCACCCGATCCAACGAGGGGCCCTCACTAGCCCAAGACGAGGCGTTCCTCACCCAAGGCCATCAAGTGCAACCCTTGCCTGAGGTTGACGGCCTTCATCGGAGGGAAAAAGGGAAAAAGAAGAAGAAAAAAAAAATAAGAAAAGAAGAGAAAAGGGAAAAGCAAAAACAATAGAAGGAAAAACAAAGAAAATAAATAAAAAAGAAATAAATAAATTCGAAAATATTATTAAAATTATTAAAATGTGTTTATGTTAGTGTTGTTTTTTTTTTTTGGTAAGGTAAAAGGTATTATAGCTTTGAACAAATTTACAAGAAAACTTGACTGGCTCCTAATCTTGCACTCTCGATACAAATGCAGGGAGAGTGGAAGGGAGCACAATCAAGAAACCGGAAAAGAAGAACAACACTAACTAAACAGAGCAAGGACCGAAGGTCCAAGAGAGACAACAAAGGGCTAAGACTAGCAAAGACCCTCCGTTGCCAAAAGAGAAGCCAACATCCGGACACCGAAGAGGCGGGATGTTGAAGGACGCCGATCTAAGCATGCTCCTGTCGATCGCTAAAGATAGCTGGGTGGAAGCCCCAACTCCGCTGGAGACGTCTATTCCTCGGGATATCAGGGATATTAGAAAAACTTGCAGCTTTGTCTTCACACTTTTGATAATGTGATTTTTGATTGAAGTAAGGACGACCGACTCTCCACGGAAGATAACAAAGATTCCTTTTCTTCCAAATGATATAGCACATAGCAGCAAAAGAATGTCGTGCTATAATGTCAAAAAATTCTTTGCCTTTGAGGAACCGCATAGCCTGAGGAGGTTATCCTTCCAAGGCCTAGGACGCCCGGGGAAGATTGCAACGAGTGGCCCAAAAGTAAGCGGCACCGCCGTTAGATGGCAATCAAAAAATAAGTGGTCGTGGAAACATGGACCTCATTGCAAAAAGCACAGGTGGTGTAGTCAATTCTACCATATGATAGAAGGAGTTGCTGCGTAGGTAGACGATTTTTAGCAATCAACCAGAGAATGAATTGGAACCCGGGAGTAATGTCTCCTGCCCAAATGAGAGAAGCCCAAGGAGCAGGGGGTCTCTTCCTTCTGAGGCGGTCCCATGCGGACCTAATGGTGAAGCGACCCGAATGGTACCATCTCCAGGAAAAGCAGTCCGGAGAGGAGTTAGGCGCCGGAGAAGAGAGACCCCAGCTCAAAAGCAGGAGGCGCATGGAACAACCCAGGGGCGAAAGAAGATCCGCCACCACTGCATTTTCTGGAAGCCCGGATCTCCGGATGATTGGTTCCGGTAATAGTATGTGAAGAGGCCCTTTCGGATGCCAGTGGTCATACCACAGGGAAACTGAGAGGCCATTCCCAATTTTCCAAAGGAAGGATAGGCGAGACTCGCTTCTTAATTGCAAAATCTTCTTCCAAGCCCAAGAACAAATTGTGGGAGTGGTGGCGATCCAAAAGTTTTGCCACTTTAAGAAGTTGGAATGAATCCAACGACACCACAAGGATACCTTGTCCGTGAAAAGGATCCAGATATACTTCATCATAGCCGCTTTGTTACAGTCTCTTAATTTTCGGATGCCGAGACCTCCTTCATTTTTTGGCAAACAAATGTCTTCCCAAGAGACCTTTGCCCCTCCCTTACCGAGATCAGCACCTTTCCATAAGAATTGGCGCAACACTTGTTCAATGTCATTTAGGACCGAGATTGGTAAGGTGAAAACACTCGACCGTAAAGCTTTGAATTGAATGTAGGACTGACCTGATTAGTTGAAGTCTTCCAGCATAGGAGAGTAGGCGATGGGCCCAGGACTTGGCTCTAGAAGTAATCCGCTCAATCAAGGCAATACAGTCAGTCTTTCGAAGCCGGGAGGAAATAATAGGTACTCCAAGATAACGCACTGGAAGTGAACCTTCATGAAATCCAAAGGCTAGCAATATGTAGTTGCGGATAGTCGGAGAGCCTCCCGAAATGAAGACTTCGCTCTTGTTCTTGTTTGGAAGTAATCCACTCCAAGAGGAGAATAAGTCGAGTCATTTCTTCAGCAATGTGATGGAACCCCAATCTGCCTGGCTAAACAGGAAAACATCATCTGCGAAGAACATGTGAGAAAGCCTAACCGATTTGCATCGCCAGTATGTTAGTGTTGTTTGTACTACGTAGGATGGCAGGTGTTCATGTAAGCGATTCGCGGCCAAAATTAACCCCATTAATTTAATTGGCAAAACGTGAAAATATTTAGGTATTAATTTGCAAAAGTGCAGTGAATTTATAATTTTCTGGACCATCTTCCCTATTTCACATATCAACTGCGTTTGGCAGTCGAGATAAAATTCGGGATAGGATATGATTTATCTTACCTACGTTTGGTGCTCGCTCAGGATATGATAAAGTCGAATATAAGGGGGATATAGACAGGATAAAATTATCCCATGAAAGAGGTGAGATAAATGTGGATAGGATTTCTAATGTTCATAATATGAAAGTTATTTTTCTTGAATAAAAAACTTATTAAATTAAGAAAATTGAAATTATATTTCAATATAAATAATATTTGAATTTTAATTTAAGAAATTAAAAATAATTTTTTTATTTTTAATTAATTTAATTTAATTTATATATTCAACTTTAATTCTATCTCATAATAAACATTCAATCTATAAATTAAATATTTATATTTATTATATATTTTAGGCATTTTTGTATTCTAGGTATGTTAGTACAGTTTACTATTTGATAAAATTTTATTAAAGAATGATGAAATGGGAAAAAAAGAAATAATAATGAAAAATAATATAAAAAGAGGAAAAATAAAATATAAATTAAGGAATAGTGTTACAAGAGATTTTCACCATCTCCATTTATGAACATTTAGTTTCATTTATAATGATATGTTGTTTATATAAAAAAAAAATAAAATGTATGATATGATGTGAACATATCCGACTTTAATACTTTATTCACCAAACAATGGATGGGATATAAAAATCCAAGGATTTCATATCCTATCCTGTCAGGTCTATCCCGATTAGAAATCCGGACGACCAAACATAATAAATGAATAAATAAGGAATACTCAAAAGGTGCGATGTCTGTGGAAATATTTTGTTGAGGAAAAATGGGGTCTTTTCTGACCTCATCTCAATTGATCTCTCTTAATGATCCGGTGGTATCTAAAAAAGTAACTTTCAATCTCATAAATTACTGACCAAAAAAAAAAAAAAAAATCTCATAAATTAATATAGTAAAACACCATAATTGAGAGTACTAATCACTTGTCAATTGGTATATGCACTCGGTCTTTCATAATATGTCTGGAAAACAACTAGTTCGTAAGCAAATAAAAAGAATCATTACAAGATAATTTAAATCGACTACACATGATTATCCCAAAAAAAAAAAAAAAAAAGATTAGCTAAACAAGAACTTGACCTAGTAATGAAGGACCTCAAAGGTATTTACATTCTCCCAAGGGTATTTCCCCAAAGCCGAACTAAACGGGCCCTAGTAATGAAGGACCTTTTCTGATTTTACCACGCTTCTACTCTCATGGTGCATACAAATTATCTTCTAATTGGATTGCGCTGACAATGACAATGGTTTTAGGAAAACAAGGTCTCGTGGAATATTTTATATTCTTTTTGGTGATATTGACCTGCAAGATGTGATTATTTTATCTTGAAGGCCTTGGGTAAGTTAGATGATAATCTTAGTAAAAAGAATTGGTAAATAAGGATTAGTATCCAAAATCCAAGTTATTCGACATTTTCGTATTAATAACATTGAAGTTTCAAAAGGCCGACACCTCATATTTCAAACGATTATCATGCACACATGTTGTTTATGCACGTCAAAAGGAGAAATACTGAATAATCGAAAGCTGTGGAAGGTTTGTGACATTATCTTGCCGATGAAAATTGGAGTGCTTTTAACCTTTACCCATTAGGTCTCTTCAACTAATGTGGCGGTATCTAAGAAGGTAACTTTAAATCTCCTGAATTAGTACAGTAAAACTATGGTTGAGTATTTAATTTGTTATTGCGTTCATGAACTTTTATGAGGATATCAATCACAATGTTTCACACTATGTTAGGTGAACTACTACTTCATAAATACAAGAAAAAAGTTCATAACAAGATAGTTTAAATCAACTAAACAAAATTATCCACATAAAAAAAATGACCAAACAAGAATCGACCTAGTAATAAAAGGATCCTTTTCTAATTTTACCATGATTCAATTCCGATAGAGCATACCAACTATCTTGTAATTAGATTGCACTGACAGTGACATTGGTTTGGGGAAACGAGGATTCATAGGATATTCTTCACAATCTTTCTAGCTAATGATATAATAATTAGGAGAAAAATTGATGAGAGAGATCCTTCCTTAACTTAATTGGTTTTTTAATGTGGGGATGTTAGCAAGCGACACCATTGTAGGTCGCTTACGAGATTAATCGAACTCTTGATCTCATGATTGATAGTCGATCCGACAAATTATTTTTGTTCGGGCAAAAATGAAAATAAAATATCACTATGACACTCCAATATTTTTTAGCATCGATGCTTCTTAAAGGCTATTTTTACACGAATATTAACTAAATGCAAATCAAAAGTGTGCATGATATTCATTCGAGATTCCATTTGAACTCCACTAAAATGCATTTCCGAAGAAAAAAAAAAATCCACCACTTGATCAAATAGAAGAGAAGCAATTTGAAACTCGCTATGTACATCTAAAAAAGAAAAGATCATTTAAATGCGAAAGGGAGAATCCGTCAATGTGATCATTGAGCAGTAAAGATTAGAATTTTCAAAAAAATAAAAAATAAAAAATTCAAACTTTCTCCAAATCCTTCCTCTTAGGTGGTGCTTCTTCCAAGTGCTCCTTCGGCCACTGTACGTCGTGGTGGCAGTGGCAACGGTAGCAACCCAGCTCTTCACTCTCTCGAACTCCAAAACCTCACAAGGAACAGTGATCCCTTCTCCACCGTGACTGAACCCAAACTCCTCCTCGGCTTCTCTCAACAAGTCCCCGAACAAAGGGTGATTGAAGTCAACAATAGGCACCAAAACCCGGCGGAATTCGCCGCTTCTTCGACCCACGTACACGGCCAAGTGACCCTTAGGCACTGTCGCCTCTGCTGCCGCCGCTCCTTCCTCGACCGGGTCTTCACCCACGATCACCTCACTTGGTCCGGTAGGCCTACCCAAGGGTGAAAACCTGGCCCTCTTGCTCATTAGGCGGTGGCACCAGGAGATGAGCTCCAACATGGGGCTGGCCACACATGGCCCCCTCGGTGACGCACCGAGGCGGTAGTAATCTTGGGAGGGGCCTCAAGCCAGGCCTGTGACCCTCTTGTAGACCTAGGAGAGGTGCTTCTTGAGGCCAAAGCCTCCTGTCTTGTCGTTCCTCCTGCTCATGTTCGACCAAGCGAGAATTGACCCTAGTAATGTAGGACCGGCTCTAACCATCGCCAAGCATCAAATGTCCTTCTTATTGGACTACAATGACAGTGACGTTTGGGCTAAGGAACCGAGGTCTCGTCGCATATTCTTGGCAAAATTTCTTAAGCTAATACTATTACTCGCATGAGTATACGCAAGACATCCGAATATACGTAATTCGGAGTAATCAACAGGTTTCCCCGACCATACTTCTTTAGGAGTTTTCCACTCGATAGTAGATGATGGAAATCGATTAACTAAGTAACATGCCATGTTCACTACTTTGGCCTAAAATTCATTGTCAAGTCCTGCATGCGAAAGCATGCATCGAGCTCGCTCAAGCAAAATTTTGTTCTTCAGTTTTGCCATACCATTTTGCTGTCGTGTCTCACAATCCATTCTTTCTCACAGAACTCAGTAAAATTTTTACCATAGAACTCCATGCCATTATCGGTTTTCAGGCACTTGATCTGTTTATCTAACTGCTTATTAATTAATGCATTGAATTTCTTGAACCGATTGAACACATCATATTTGTGCTTCAAAAAGTATACCTATACTTTCCTTGAATAATCGTCGATAAATGTCAACATATATCGGGCGCCTCATTTCAAAGGAACTGAAGATGAGCCCAAGATGTCTAAATGAATATATTCAACTAGTCACCTGGTCGAATGAATAGCTATAGTAAACTTGATTTGGCGCTGTTTTCCAAAGATGCAATGCTCACATAAATCCAGCTTCCCCATCTTTTGACCTTTCAGCAACCCCATTTCACTTAGAATTGTCATACCTACCTCACTCATGTGCCCTAAAACATATGTCATAATTAAGTCAAGTCAAAGCGTGACTCACCTTATGAAATTGCAACGACTCCGGTTACGATCTCTCCTAACAGATGATAGAGAGTATTCACTTTCTTTCTCTTCATCATTGTCAAGGCACCTAGAGAGATCTTCAGTACTCTACCTTTAGCGGTATACCTACACCCGATGTTATCAAGTGTCCCTAGAGAAATAAGATTCTTCTTGAGCTCCTATACACGCCTCACGTTTGTCAATATGTGCACCACCCCACTGTGCATCAGAATTCGAATTGTTCCTATTCCATAGCCTTGTAAGCTACATTATTCTCCAAAAGAACACTACCACCATCTATAGCCCGATAAGTAATAAACCAGTTCTTATGAGCATCATATGATAAGAACATCTCGAATCCAGCACCCATGCGTCTCCTGACGAGCTAGTAGTCACATATAAAATAGCTTCTACATCACTAGTGCTTCTCTCGGCACTATTCGCCACACTGCTTATGGCATTCTACCTATCACTTTTATTCCTCCGTTTTGGAGAATCTCTCTTGATGTGCCCCTTCTCGTGACACTCAAAGCACTTCATGCATCCCTTAGACTTTCTATGGCGTGATTTCGATATGCTTTTACCTATGTTGCTACTGGGCCTTCGATGTTGTTTTCTACCCCGAATCGTCAGTGCTTGCGCTACTCCTTGCGCCAAACCATCATCTCGCAACTTTCTCTGCCACTCCTTATAGAACAAGGCGGACTTTACCTCTTCCGAGTTAATTGTAGTACGTCTTTGCAATAGTGAATCAGTAAAGTACTCATATGACTCTAGTAAAGAAGCTAACAACATCAACAAAAGAACCTTTCAAGTGCCATAACTTGGCACAAAGGGACACTTAAGTGTCATAACTTACGAAAGGTACACTTAAGTGCCATAATTTACGAAAAGTACACTTAAGTGCTAAAATCGGAGCAAAATGGATCACTTGAGTGCTAATCCGGCCAAAATCTGGCCAAAACGCCGATGTGGCCAAATAATGCAAAAATGGTGTCGTTTTGGGCTAATGTGGTAAAAAATAATATAAAAATTAATTAAAATAAATTTAAAATTAAAGTTAATTAAAATATTAAAAAATAATAATTTTAAAATTAAATTTAGTTAAAATATTAAAAAATAATTTTAAAATTAAAAATTAAAAAAATAAAAATAAGGGGGGCGGTGGCTAAGGGCTCCGCCGCCGCCTCCCCCGCCGTTGCCGGGAAGGGTCGACGACGGAGGGGGAGGGTCGGCCGGGGTCGCCGGGCCCCGGCCAAGAGCCGGCGACCCGGTCGATTGGCGAGGGTCGCGGCCTTCCCCTAGCGGGTGGCGGCCGTTGGCTCGGCCGAGCAAGGGTCGTCGTCCCTCGCCGGATGCGGGCGAGGCCGCGACCCTCGCCCGTTGGGGGGTTGCCCTAGCGGGGGCCGCCCTTGGCTCGGTCGGGCGAGGGCCGCCGTCCCTCGCCGGATTTGGGCGAGGGCTCGCGAGCCCTCGTTGCCGGTTGACCAGGGTCACCGGCCCCTGGCCAAGGCCCGGTGACCTCGGCCAACCCTCCCCCCTCCATCGCCGGCCCTTCCCGGCAATGGCGGGAGGAGGCGACGACCAACCCCCTCCCCCTTTTTCTTTTTAAAATTTTTTATTTTTTAATATTTTAACTAAATTTAATTTTAAAATTATTTTTAATATTTTAACTAAATTTAATTTAATTAATTTTTATATTATTTTTTTATCACGTTAGCCTAAAACGATGCCGTTTTTATATTATTTGGCCACGTCAGCGTGCAAAACGGCGTCGTTTTGCACTCGCGTCGCCGGAAAAATGTCACGTCGGCCTTTTGGCCGGACTTTGGCCGGAGTGGCACTTAGGTGATCCGTTTTTTTTTTTTTTTTTTTTTTTAATGTGGCACTTAAGTGTACCTTTCATAAGTTATGGCACTTAAGTGTCCCTTTGTACCAAGTTATGGCATTTCAGGGGTCCTTCTGCCTAACAACATCATGCCCTGTTCTTCATTATCAAGTATATTATTGACATTTTTCAAATCCATCATGAGTTTATTTAATTTATTTAGGTAAGATCTGATAAACATGCTTTCAATATATCTAAAACAAAACATCATCTTCAATATGTACAGGCGATTGTTCAAACCATTCTTTACATAGAGTGCTTGAAGTTTTGCCCATAATGTTGCAACATCCTTCTCCTCGGCAATCTTTATTAAAACTTCATACGACAAGTTCAACAAGATTGAGCTCTTTGCTATTTCCATTAGCTCTACCCTCTTTGTCACGCCCCGAACCCCGAGACACGTGAAACATCCCACCATGGTCATGCAAATGCGACATCCCCAGGTAGTGTCGCCGACCCAATTAATTCATTATGCGCATGCGGAACGTGCTAATTAACCCCTGACAAAAACTCACGAGATAGGAAAGTAGGAAATAATTACAATCACAACCAAACATACTTTCATAAACAAACCACCTCCCAAGGGCTTACATATATACCAAAAAGGGGCCAGTTTACAAAAAAAAGGGATCAATCCGCCAAAAAGAATAAACGATCCTAGGACTACTAATCGGACCCGCTCTTCGATCCCACTTCAAGCTGGACAGTCTCCAGAGGCGGTGATTCCTCCATCTACGGTCCTGAAAAATTTTGGCCCACAACGGGGTGAGACATCGTCTCAGCAAGTTCAACCCCCTAAACCCCTATTAGAAAGCAAATACACCTAGGGTGGCCTCGCCACCTCAAACATAAGACTTACCTCTTCTTAATTCCTTTCCTGCAGGTTAGCACAATTTATATCACACAATCTCAGGTAATGATAAGAATTTAAATAATTGGAACGGCATCACTTTCATATAAGTCACAATCGCACTTAAGACACATTCCAATTATTCACCGCCACACAAGGGCATAGCCTACTCGCAATTCAGCTATCTACCGACACTCATGTCGCACGCCTCCCCCATGGAGCGCGGCTTCGTCACTACGTCGACGACATTCCCGAAGGAGCATGGGTCCAGTTGGCCTAGCCTCTACTGCGACCCGAGCCACGTCACTCACTGACGGCAATTCATAAGGAGAACAGGTCCAGTTGGCCTAGCCACTACTGCGACCGGGTCTATCAACCAGCACACGACAACTCATTATAGGCTTCCGGACATTCCACAATTCATTCACATACTTCAATTTCAATAACAAACCTTAACAATCGAATTTCTGCATCGAAATCCAACACTTGGGTTTTTATGGCTAAAAACCCTATTTATCACAATCAACACTCAATTTGCCACATCCATTCATCAAATTCAAATTCTAAATGCACAACAACGATCAACACGAAATTCTAAGCAATTGAGGTCAAAAAATAAATTTTCAAGTTTTTTTTATAAATAATAATAATAGTTAAACCTCAATTTTGCCGCCTCCGTTCATCAAATTCAAATTCTAATAGCACAAATACAATCGGCATGAAATTCTAAGCAATTGGAGTCAAAAATAATTTTTCGAGTTTTTTTAATAATAATATTTTAATGAATTTCGAAAATAGTAAATTATTAACTTTTTCCAGAATTTCGAAACAATAAAATAAATCAAAAATAAAACCCAATAAGTCACATCAAGGCATATATTAAATAAACATACTTAACCTTAAACTAAACACACTTAAAACTAATTAAACCTCTTAATCCAAATCACATTTAAATAAACTAAACTAACCCCCTAAACATAATTAACTTAGGCTAAGCACACTTAGGGCATCATTAACCCTCTAATCAAGATTTAGTGAGCTAAACTCACCGGATTAGCGAGCCGAGCACGCCAAAACGACGGGGCCGACGCGAGGATCGACTTTCCTCAAGGCGGGCCGAGCAATCGGGGCGGGAAGCCGGCTCAAAGGGGCCCCGAACTTCCCGGATCTGGGTTGGAAGTTCAAGCTCCGTCCATGGCCGAATGGAAGGGGGAAAGGGGGTGGCTCGGGCGCGGGCGGCGGAGGAGGGCGACGGCGGCGAGCTGGCCCGAGCTCCAGCGGCAACGAACGGGCGGCGATGGGCGGCTGGGTGCGACGGGTTGGGGCGGAGCGCGCGCGGGCTGGGCGGAGCGGCGACGAATGGCGGGCGGCGGTCCGGCGCGACGGCGACGGTGGTCCAGCTGTGGCTGCGGCTGCGACGGCGAGCTGGTCCCCTTCCAAGCTCCTCTGGTTGCTGGTTTAGTCAGTAAAGAGCAGAACAAAAATGGAGGAGGAAGCCAACGGGAAGAAGAAGAAGAAGAAAGAGGAAGGAGAGAGAAGGGGGGGGGCATTTCCTTTCCTTTTTTCTTTCTTTAATTCCACAAATTGGCCCACCATGACATCATCAAGTGATGTCATACCCCACTATCTCAATTTCTCCTACAACTTTAGTCCAATAGGTTCAATTTCATTTTCCGCAAAATCTCGTACCTTAAATTTCCCAATTCCAATCAATTCTCGTCCAATTGAGCCCAATTAAAATCCATAAAATTAATACATAATCCTCATAAGGTATGTGACACCCCAGGACTTCCAATTTCTTAATTCAGTCACAATTTCACGGTTAATTTCATTCTGACACGATATTAGCGCGTCCTGACCTACCGGTTAGCTTTTAGAAATTTTTATGCATTCGACTTGTGGTTGATAAATCTCAAGCCACAATGTACATCTTTGACATATTGGCGACCTTCGGTTGTCGTGAAAATCTCAAGATTTCAAATACGGACACAGGGGACCCAATCGACAGAAAAGTCGGTCCAGTGCCGACCGACAAGAATAGTGTGATCGGGTGGAATCACCCACACTTGATCACATGCCTTTGTCGAGCCGACCTATCTTCGGCTTCAAATCGATTTTTAACTATGCCATAATGACCCTTGCAGATTAGCTCGGTCGAAAGGTCGTTTCCTGGTCAAATTCTCGAGTCTGATACATTAGAATCTCTTACCGGCTTCACCTGATAGACTGGTTTTCACATGAGTGGCCAACTCAAGGAAAGGAACTATATGCGTGCAAATGAAATGCCCGTCTCAATTTACTAAAAATAAAATTGGAAAAATCGGGATGTCACACTCTTAGAGGCTTTCATTATAAGCGGCAACTCATCTTTGCCATCTAGTGCCTTGGCCAAACCTTGGGTTGTCAATAATACCCGCATCTTGATGCTCCATAACCTAAACTTGTTCCTTCCGTTAAACTTCTCAATTTCAACTTTTCTTTCAAACATACTTGTAATAACAGAATTTCCAGATAATAATTAGACAAGACAAAACTCCAAATCACAATCAAGAAATCTGATTCCAAGCTCTGATACTAATTGTTGAAATATAATATGTGGAAACGACAGGATCTTGTAATTTATGTTAACGAGAAATCACCAGAGATTTACGTGGTCAGGTCCGAGTATTGGTATTTACGTCCATAGCCCAGCAATAAATAATCTACTATAATCGGAGAATCAATATTTACAATTGCTCATACGCTTGAGTGTTTCTCACATCTAGATTTAAACCCAAATCTGAAGTGTTTATAAAAAAACAACTTACTTGGATATAAACTTATGGCACAAAATCACCACGTGTTCAAAGTGAAAGAAAAAACTCTCTACGTATGCTGAAACCGAGAACTCGTATGCTTATTCTCTTCTTTCTGTATGGGTTCGTGTTCTTCTTTCTTCATGAGCGACGCTCTTCTGGACATGCTACTTCCTCCTCCTTTTTTTCTTTTTTGCCTTTTATATTGTGCCCAAGAGTAAACAATTTGACTCTAGGTCCCACCACGAATGACTTCAATAAGGATTAGTCTTCTGTAGATACAAAAAGATAGAAACCCTTATCTTTTATTTTATTTTATTTTAATTCCTCTTTTGTGCTTCTATAAGGAGTCCAAATCTTTTCTCTTCTAGCAAACAATATTTCACCTCCAGCAGAAGACGTCTTCCATGCGTGAGATTTAAATCCGTCTACGAAAATCTTTCTCAACAAATTTGGCTAACAAATCAATATTCGAATTCAAACTCGAGACATTAATTTAACAATGTTGGTCTTGTTCATCTTGCTCAAGCTATCATCCAATAGTTAGAGTTCTTGATGGTGAAGTCTCTTCGAAAAATTTATCAAATGAATGAATCAATTTGGCTATTTATAGTGAAACGCTTACAATAATCAAAGAGCGAGATTATTCTATATGGGTATCTAAGTTTAGTGAAATCAATGGTTGGTACAATTGCCACGTGTCATGAGGACACTTGCCAAGGAAAATTACCATGTGTCATGAGGACGTGAGCTAGATATAAGATTTATGTTGGATAACATCGATAGACATTAAACCCATTTGAAAGGATTAGGAATAGGCCAAATCTTGAAAATAGCAGTGACCATGATGATAGTGTGTCTCCTCTTATTCATTCTCTTAGAATGAATTTAAATGGTCAAAATTTCCAATCTACCTAACTCATTGCTGCCATAAATTTTTTGGGCAATTCTTAATATGATTTTGCATAACTTTTAGAGAAAAATGTCATAGAATATACGAAACTTCCCAAAGATAGGAGTAACCATTCTATTAGAGCATGTTCCTTTTATATATTCTCTTGCAATGAGTTTGATTAGCCAAAACTTCCGACGTACCTAACTCATTGCTCTGACAACTTTTTTGGGCGATTTTTAATATGATTCTACATAACTTTTCAAGATAAATGTCATGGAAAACACTTCCTCCTTTTTCTCTTCCTCTTGAAAAGCGTGCTTGCATCCACTTCTTCCTCATCTTGCAAAGTACAAAGTTCGTTCAGTCGGGACCCTCTAGTGACTAGAGGAGTAAATCGTCTTGGTTAAGATAGAGATGTAAATGATTCGGTTCGGTTTGTTTTTTTTTTTTTTTTGGAAAACCGAATCGAACCGAACTAATAAGGAAATTTATTGAAACAAATTGAAATCCAATCGGAACCGAACCAAAATCCCAATTTGGTTCGGTTCGGTTTTTACTTTTGTGTTTGTTTTCTTTCCCTACACACACCCCTTTCTAATTTTTTTTAAAAATAGATTTTTTTAAATTATTTTTTATTATTTTTCTTTTCTTCTTCTTCTTCATTGGTCGGTCACCGGCCATGATGGCGGCGGTGACCAGCCGAGGTGAGCTTGAGCCTCGCTAGATTCTGGGAGGTCGAGCCTCGTTGGCCTGTGGTGAGGCCGAGCTCGCCTGACACCGGCAAGCTCGAGCCCCACCAGATTCGGCAAGTTGGGCAAGGCTCGAGCCTCATCGAAGGTCGCTAGAGCCTCGTTAGCATTTGGCGACCTCCAGCGAGGCTCGAGCCTTGCCCAGGTGGCTGGATCTGGTGAGGCTCAAGCTCGCCAATGTTGGGCAAGCTCAGCCTCGCTAGATTAAGCGAGGCTCAAGCTCGCCTCTGACCGGTCGCCCGCCACCACTGTGGCCTGCGATCGGCCAATGAAGAATAAAAAGAAAAGAAAAAAAAATCAAAAATCAAAAGATGATTTTTTTAAAAATAAAAGAGAATAAAAAAAAAGGAAAAAAATTGAGATTTTATCGTTTGGTTCGATTAACCGAACCGATAAAAACCGAACTGGTTAAAAAAGTTTCGGTTTTTAATGAGAATTGCACCGAATAAGAACTAAACTAAAAAAATCGAATTTTTTGGTTCGGTTTGATTTTTGTTCGGTTTTTGACACTCCTAGGTTAAGAAGCAACCACCAAAAGGAGAGCGCATTTAGGAAAATATAAGATGTAAGAGCAAGATGAAGATATATAAAGCAAGACAACTACCTTTGGTGGATTTTCCTTGATATTTCTCTTTAAAAGTCTCAAAGGAGGCTCAGTTTGAACAACCAATGTTGAAGAATCCTCCTAAAACATAATTTTTTTTTTTTTTATTTCTCATCCGTCGACGATTCTTGCTCCAATGCTTTTCAATTGGACGGTTCTATATAGTCCTTGGGATTGGAGGTCTTCTTTACTTTTTGCCTGCAGCTTTAAGTTTAGAATGACTATAAAGTGATTTCACTCGACTTGAAGCGGATTCAGTGGCTTCTTTATAAGTAGAGTCAAAGACTACGGAAACCCACCAATTGGTCCATTCGGAGGTACAACCAGGAGCAGATTGGAATTCATCGATATTGGGGAAGTATCTAGCGTGCATAATTTGGGTGATCTTAGAGCACAAGTCTGAGATTGTAAATAGGCTACAAGAAGGGAAGCACACATGCAGGATGACCAGTGATGGCGTGAATGATGCACCAGCTTTAAAGAAGGCGAACTGTGGAATTGGTGTAGCTGATGCAACTGATGCTGCCCAAGGCGCATTTGACCTGGTACTCACCAAGCCAGGATTGAGTGTGATTGTCAGTGCTGTCTTAACAAGAAGGCATTTTTGACGTTATTACCATCCACTAAAAGTTTTGTCGGAAAGCATAAATGGTGTGGCTTTTCATTCTCTGGATGTCACAGCCACAACACTCTTACACTACAAAAAATGATATACTGTGATGTGAAGGATGAGGGAATATTTCTCGGGTTCCATTATGGAGTAGGGCAGTGAATCAATTTGCCAATGCAGATCTTTGAGAGACCTAGAAACACGAGTTGGTATTGTGGAATCTGCAGTGGGATGTTTTGTCGCTGCACAGATTTGTTTAGGCTTTAAACTGTAACTCTTTGATCCGATGATCATTGGATGAATTCGTTTTACAGGAGGTCTATCATTGACTGTGGTTGAGATTGAGTGAGTGAAGGTGTGATAGGCACTGGTAAAGAATTCTCAAGTTTTGTGGTTTGCAAGAATGGAGGTTCATCTAATATAGACTGGGGAGAATTGATTGCAGGTAAGGCGACCTGTTGCAGAAGTTTCACTTGAAGATGAGTTGCCTCTGGAGGGGTTAATGGAGGAAGACGAAGGTAAAGACGTGGAGATGAAGTGTCTGCATGAACGAATTTTGACTATCACCAGAGTAGGTAGACATAGTGGAAGTTTGGACATAATTTTCCACAAACTTTTTGAATTTATGAAATAGAGAAGAAATGTCAGACTTTTGCTCCATGGGATAAAACCAAATGTATTTTGTCTGGTGCCAAACAAAGTTTACATAGTAGTTAAACTCATCAACGGACTTCATTTGAGAAGGAGCCGCCACATCAGTATTGATTAGACAAAATAGGTCGACGGCTAGACGAATTGGAACCACGGAATTGAAGAGCATGACTTTTATTACATTGAGACGGCTCGCGTCAAGAACTCGTGCTGTTCGGAATAAACATGTAAAGAGCTAGACTTTCAGAAGAGGATGGAGGTGACGTTGGAAGTTTGTTTGTAAAAACAAACTAAGTGCATTTTCCTTGCACTACATAGGAAAAGTGGGAGGAAGTTGGTCAATTAATAAGTGTGGGGTTTTGCTTTGTGTACAAAGGAATGATTGGATGTAGGCTAGACCCCCACCATACCGCGTGCGAGTGCGCAAATCCCTTTATTATTTTATTTTTATTTTTTATTTCGTACGGTTATCTTATTAACTTTAATCAATTCAAAGGTTGTTTTGTTTACTGAGAATTTTCGGAAATTAAAAAAAATAATAATAATTTCAAGCCTTTGTTCATATGGGCAATTTTCGAAAGGATACATTTGTTTGCTTTGCAACCTTTCACAAAGAGTTGTTTACGTTTTAAGAATGTTTTATATATACATGTCAGTTTTCAGAAGAAAATAGTATGATCAAACTACAGTCATCTTTTCAATTGTTTCCTAGAGAGATCCTGGAGAAATACTAAAATTGCTATTTAGTGCTCTCATTTGAGACTTTGTTGTATATTGGAAGAAATTTGCGGGTGATCATTAGCAACTTTGTGGGGCAAATAAATCCTTAAAGAAAGTGATATCACGCCTTAAAGTCTGACTTGATTACTCTAAAAATCCGTCTTCATTGTTCTACCCAATTCGAAGCCATATTTTCCCAACAAGTGATGTCAAAGTGGTTGGCAGGAAATTCTCAAGCTTGATCGGTTTAAGAATGTTTTATATATACATGTCAGTTTTCAGAAGAAAATAGTATGATCAAACTACAGTCATCTTTTCAATTGTTTCCTAGAGAGATCTTGGAGAAATACTAAAATTGCTATCTAGTGCTCTCATTTGAGACTTTATTGTATATTGGAAGAAATTTGCCGATGACCATTAGCAACTTTGTGGGGCAAATAAATCCTTAAAGAAAGTGATATCATGCCTTAAAGTCTAACTTGATTACTCTAAAAATCCGTTTTCATTGTTATACCCAATTCGAAGCCATATTTTCCCAACAAGTGATATCAAAGTGGTTGGCAGGAAATTCTCAAGCTCGATTGGTTTAAGAATGTTTTATATATACATGTCGGTTTTTCGGAAGAAAATAGTATGATCAAACTACAGTCATCTTTTCAATTGTTTCCTAGAGAGATCCTGGAGAAATACTAAAATTGCTATCTAGTGCTCTCATTTGAGACTTTGTTGTATATTGGAAGAAATTTGCCGGTGACCATTAGCAATTTTGTGGGGCAAATAAATCGCTAAAGAAGGTGATATCACGCGCCTTAAAGTCGACTTGATTACTCTAAAAATCTGTCTTTATTGTTCTACCCAATTCGAAGCCATATTTTCCCAACAAGTGGCGTCAAAGTGGTTGGCAGGAAATTCTCAAGCTCGACCAGTCTCGATCGCGACTTCATCAGGCTCTTCACGATCAAAACGAGTGGATAGATTCTGCAGCTCCGATGTCAGGTGATGAGACGCACCAGGTTTCATGAACCGGCCCGGACCGAAGCACGGTTCTGTGGGAAGAGTCAAGTCGTCCTCATCAATTAGGTTGTCGTTGCTGGTAATGCTAAGCTTATCTGCAATAATTTCTTTAGTTGAAGATACTCCCGCACGGAACAGTTCTCGCGTTTAGTTTTGGTGAGGGCAGGACGCTCCTCAAGACTCATGATGCGCAAATGCAGTCTTGTATGTGAACCATCAAAAGATGTTCCAGCGGAAGCGATGATCACATGGAGTAGCAATTGGTCTTACCAGAGCCAGTGTCGATGAGCCGGGTTACAATTACACCTGGATCATGTTACAATAACAGTACTGGGATGACTTCCTCAGAGCAATATCCCAAGAATTAAGCATCAGAGGATTCTTGCTTTTCACGCCTCAATTAGTTGGGATCATACAATTTTTAGCATTGATGTTCCTTGAAAGTTTCTTTTGAGAGAGAAATAATTTGGAATCGAATATATGCATTATATTCATTCGAGATTGCTTTACACTCCACTAAAACCTACTAACACCGCAAGTCTAGAACAAGGATTGAATAGAAGAGAGCAATTTGATACATGCTATATAGCGTATACATCTCCAAAAAGAGGATTGCTGAAGAATGGAGATTAAAATTATCTTCAATGATCTTCATGACAATTCACAATCTACATGTATTATCGTCATCGTCATCATATATATTTGGTGCTCAATGTCTCCAGATCCTTCCCCAAATGCGCCTCTTCCAAGTGCTCCTCCGGCCACAGTTCCCAGCGGCGGCGGCAACCTGGCTCTT
>CM024588.1:30443744-30533744 GCA_014182565.1 Eucalyptus marginata
TTGTCTGTGGGAGATGCGGCTTAGATAACAGACAGGCAATGTGCCAGTGGAATACCATGGGCATCTGATCTGTCTATGTTGCTTCGCTATCCTGTATCGGAGCCTTGTATTTAAATTTCTTTTATTGCTTAAAAGAGGGAGGCTGCTTCAGTTAGGGTCACACCGGTAATATTCTTGGAATAAATTTAATTGCACATTCTTCTGGGTAATAGCCCAATATGGTACCTATCAGAAACAGTGCATCTCATAGAGCCGTTATGAGTGGGCTAACGAGCCACAGAAGATTTATATCATTGAGTGGTGGTAAAATTTTTTAACTCCTCTTGTACTTGGGTGTTTTGACTTAGGATCAAATTTATCAGTCTGCTTTAATAAGATCCTGTCAGGTTCAACGCCTTGTTTGACAGAGAGTGAACCCCAGAAATTTTCATAGGCAAGAGTTTCAAAAGATGGACCGTTGCTGCATTGGGGCACAAAATAAGATGGGGCCTGTCTCCCACAATCTATCTGTAACCAAAACTGTATAAGGATAAATTGATGCTGACACATCAATTGAAACAGTTTGTTTTGGATGATATACAGAACTTTATTCATTGTTTTATGAACTGGGGATGAACAATTATGAGCCTCCCCCTATCAATATTTTCAGACTCAAATTATTTGTTTTCTTTTCACCGAACATGTTTTTTTTCTGGCATCTTAGCTATTCCAATCGGGTAACAATGTATTTGCACCTGTCTCTGCAGTGCACGAACTTCTTGGTCTTACAGGGTCGACCTTCCAAAAGTTTGGTACCATTTCACAGTGGGAGGCCCAGTTCTTGACAAGAGAATAATGAGTTTACCAGCTTATCCTGGACCCAAGATTGATGCATAATCGTGTCTCCGTGGAACTCAACAAGATTCCAAGTATCCATCTGGACGAGTTTTATTGATGTCCAAGGTATTTGAAAATTGTTTTCGTTTGTAATTACCATATTCTAGACTAGGCTTACACTGAGTCCTTTCATGTACATAGGCATCTCCATGAGCAGTTATTTGTATGAAATTGGATTAGCTAAGAGACAGCTATTAAATCCAGCTAAAGGGGAATGAAAGACATTGACGGAAAGATACATAGTCAGAGGTACATAGTCATTGTCATATTTATGTGCAGCTACTCATCTGTTGTTGGTGTCGTGACCTGGTTTCTCAGGCTACTTGCTAACTTTTCATATCAAGCCTCTTGTTTCATGTAAGTCCAGTTGCCCCAAAAGCCACCGAGGATGATTGTGGAGTCTACTGGTGGAATCTCTGGTTTCGTCTTAATCTAATATAGATAGATCACAGATGTAACCCTTTCTTCAATCTGTCCCTAAATTCACTTTTATTATTGATTTGGGTTCCTCTAATAGTTTAATGGGGGGGGAAGAAAAGGCAGACTTGAACTTACTGTTCATTTCTGTGATCCAATGGGTTACAGAATCTGAAGAGGAGGAACAGCATATATACTAAAGAACGCTCAAAGCCGGCACAGGCGGCAACTTGATCCCCTGGCAACAGAACCGTACCCATATATAGGGCTCAAACACAATAAACCTGTTGGACCGGAACATGTCACACGATGACGCTGGATTCAACATACTATGAGGCCATGGTCGATTTATTTACTATAAACCATAACGTCTGTCTGTCTTATTTGTATATTATTACACACTGTAATGTGGATCTGTCTGTGAGCTTTTTGCTGTATACGGCCATGTGATTCTTTATTGCTAAGATCCAGATCTGATGATTCTGAGGGAGGGATCGCTATCTCCTTTGGAGAATTATTCATTGCGTAAATCTGCGTAATAAGCTCAGGAGTTTATTGTGGGACCAAAAGAGAGCCATCTCATTAAACTAAATAAAATGAAGTAAAAGAATTCAACTCTTTGTCCCATAACTAAAGGAGCCATGTAATATCATGTCATATGCACTCATGAAGTACATGATAGTTGAGATTGTTGGTATTGTTTAGATTAATTCTACTAGATCAAGCCAATCATACTTCAAGAGTATATGGGACATGCACACGATCTTGTTTTATAAAAAAAAAAAAAAACACGAATTTCCATATGTTTTGCAGTAGTGTTATCAAGTCTATCTGCGATAGTATCCTTAATGTTCATTTGAGATATGTTCCATGTGTGTAGCCAAACAAGTGTGAACAACTCTAGAAGCTCATTGGGGGAGAAAGAACCGTCACGGATACAAGACAGTTGTCATTTGTCACATCTTTCACGAAATTTCTAGGTGGTGGGCGTGGCTCAAGGTTGGGAGGATCCTTATGATTTGGATATCAATATTGGATCTAACTCATTCAAAATGAGTACACAATTACTTAATTTACCCCTTTTACCCTCACGCTACACATTGAGTGCAAATTACAAACTCTCCCGATAAACCCGTCTCGAATTTTAGTACATCTCACTCAAAACATCACATGAGGGAGGTATCTCAACTTGCAGACAAACCTTCTTTTTGTATATTCAAATCCCCTTCAATAATTGTGTGCAGGATTACATTATTTCGTGCCTAATGTTGGCCAGTGCAAATCTGGCCACATCCCAATCCGGTGGGACAGCAACCGCAAGCATCGCCGGGGCCCCCTCCTCCATCACCACCGTCCATCTTCCATCCGACGGCCGAGGATGTTCCTCTCTCGATATTCTAATCAAAGTCAACATTCCTGGGATCGTATCTGGAAAGTTATTCGGTTCCTTGATCCGATCCATTAGGCAACATGGAAGAAAAAGTAAGCTCATCGGGCGGTCGCTGTTGTCTGATCTGGTCAAAGGTGAATTCGAATACCTATGAAGCGTAAGATCCCTGGAAAGTTGACCAAACATACTGCACTGGTCTTTGCCCTGAAAAATACTGATATTCTGCTAAAAACCCGCTCAACTTTTGACGCCTTTGAGTAGTAGCCCCCGAACTTTAAGAAATAATAAACTCTCCCCCGGATGCTTCGAGAAGTTACAAATACCCTCAAACTTCGATCTTTGTTGTGACCCTTAGTTTTTCCGTCTATGTAGCCATTAAGTGTTACCTGAAATGAACTGACTCTCATTTTACGTATCAAAATAGTCTCTATTACATGATTAACAAAGCCAAGAAAGTAGAGAGCGGTGCGTGGTATGAAGTTAAGGAAATCTAATAGAGGTCGTTTTGATCGAGAAATGAATTAGTCCGTCTTTAGTTAACCTCTTGACTTCTATACATACGGAAAACTAGTAACCGCAACAATGATAAGAATCTAGAGCATAATTAATGCGATTTTTCAGAGCATGTGGGTTGATACGCAAAGGTGCCAAAAGTTCAGGGCTTAATGTGTAGCTTTTCAAAATTTTGGGATTATTGTCCATCTTTGCTAAAAGTAGGGGAGTTTTAAGCAATTATCCCCCTAAATCTCTCGCGATGATTTTTATATATTGAATCTATTCCATGTGAGGTTGAGTGTGGAAAACAAGAGAGCAACTAGCATCCAGCTATCAGAATTTTGCAGTGCAGTGAAGTATGGGATTTCTTTGCGAGATTCCCACTTCATGCTGGAATTTAAAAATTTGCATCTAGGGTTGGACCAACCTGGTCTCTATTGAATAGTGATTGACCAAATATATTTACAATATAGGATATACAAATTAACACTCAATGGAAATGCAGAAATTTCCAAAAATGCTATTGTCTTTTTTATCGAAGAATAGGAAATAATTGTAATGTCGATTTCTTTAATTGAACCGCCTTGATCGAGTGCATGATCGATTGAATAAAAGGGATCCCATCAAATTACTCACAAGTGTAGAGACATGTGTCACGAGTTTAAAATGGTTCGTGAGAATGAATTTTCTTCCATATTGATGTAGAAAAGATTCTCAATTTCTATGTGTATCATGCAAACCCTAGATTGTAAAGATAAATGATACAGGAAAAGCAATGCTTGCCTTTGGTGGCTTAACATTGCCATTAATTTAATTGGCTAAGAAAATAAAACTGACCACCCTTATTGTCGGACCTATCTTTCCCACGAGGGCAGGCGGAAATCTAAATTCTAATCTCAATCTGAGATTGCACGTAAATCGCACGTTGAAATCAATGCCAGGAAGACCACCCCTCAAAATTCTTCTATATAAACTCCCTGGTCCCATGAAAGTTTCAGCAAATCAAACAAGTTCAGCAGCATCAGCTCCTTAGCCTTCCGCCAACTCCTGCTCCTGCAAAAATCAAGGCTTCTCGACCGTCAGAAACCATGGCCAAGCTGAGCTTTCCGCTCCTACTGTTTTTCCTCATTTGTGTTTCAGCCTCGGTCGCGCTGTAGCCTCGCGAGGCGCTCACGCTCCCGTGCCTACATAGAGATGTCATGCCGCGCGACCCGGTACCCCACGCTGTGCGTCCAGTGCCTCTCTGGCTACGCCACCGGCTCCCTCAAGAGCCCACAGCAGCTCGCCCAGGCCGCCCTATCCGTGAGCCTCTATAAGGCCAGGTATACGAAGGCCTACATGGTCAAAATGGCCAGGGACCTCAAGGTGATGAAGGCCCGCGTGACTACCAGCCCGTCCAGGACTGCATGGACCAGATAGACAACGGCATCGACCAGCTCACGCGGTCGATCCAGGAGCTGCAGCAGCTCGGCCAGGAGACCGTGGGTGACAACTTCTACTGGCACATCAGCAACGTGTATTCCTGGGTGAGCGCTGCCCAGACCGATGCCACGACCTGCCTTGACGAGTTCCCGGGGGATCGGATGGGCAAGACCAAGGCCGTGCTCAAGGGGAAGGTCCAGAACGTGGTCATGACCACCAGCAATGCCCTGGTCTTGTTCCACAGGTTCGCGGCCAAGTACGGGGCTCGAGCCGCGACAAAGCCGTGAGGGCTAGCTGAAGAAAGCTGAAGAAAGTGTTTTTAACATGAAGGGTTCGTCTATTTTTTCTATCTTTTTACTCATCATATGTTGTTGGGTTATCTCTTTGTAATAAAAAAAAAATTGTATATCAAACAGATCGTATAAATTCTCATGGAAGGCATGTGAATATATGTCGGTTTTTGTCCTCTTTGCATGGAATGTAAAGTATGGATTTAAAAAAAAAAAAAAGGTATTGATATATTGAAATACAAGTCAAATCCATAGTTTCTGTTTACAACCAGTTTTTACATGGCTTCCATGCTCTTTCCTAGAAAAAGAAAATCAAGAAAATTCCATGCCCGTACCTGTACATTATACAAAAATCAGGAAGGAGGAGATCTGTCGTCGGTCATTCACGAGGTTTTGAAATACTTAGGGTCGGACGAGCTAGGTTTTTCTTCGGTCATTTTCTGAGATTTTGAAATACTTAGGGTTAGATGAGTTTGATGAACCTCCTAATCATAAGAATAGCCCATTACCCTTACAAACGAGGCGAAATGTGAGCCGAAAGTCAGGTGCATCGGGTGAATGACTGATCAATAGACCGGTTGTTTTCAAGAGTGTGTAAAATCAAAGTTGTGTCGTGTGCCTAATTCACTCATACAAAAGTTCATTTAAATCAGTAAGCTGGGCCCAAATTATGCAAAGCCTCACAGTTTATGTTTTCGTTTATGTACGAACCATTTTATTTTACCCTAGATGGCTTCTAATAAAAAGTGGCTTGCAAGATTACAATTTAGAGAAAACTACGTTTCGCTTATCCCCGCTTCATAGGCTTTCGAGCTTTCTATATTCTGATGGAGAAAGACTTCCTCTTTCTTCTGACTTTTTCCCCGCCTTACGTATTCAAGTCGCGAACATGTGAGACAGCTTGCTAGCTAGGGCAACTGGCACATGACATAAAGCATATATTAGGGCAAGTGCAACAAGCTTCGTCCACATTTCAAGCCGAAAGGAAGAATAGCCGTGCTCAACCAGTGAAAGCAATGCGTATGGCCTAATTATGAATTTGAGGAAATCGCATAGTTGTCATAGTATTGCCACTATTCAATTTTGGTCACGGTACTTCGTCTCAAGATTGGAGGAAAAGTACAAAGGCAATATGCATTGCTGCATGAACTGAGATAATTTGTTCACAGGAAGGGCAGCGTAAGTTCTTGCTAGAGATAAGTACTGAAGAGAACTGATAACTTGGCCATGATTTGTAGCATCGGTGACGGGCGAACGGTCATGAAGAGATAATCCACTACTGGAAGGTAAACGGGGTGGCAGCTTCCTTAGGACCAACCGGTAAGCACGTTGATTTGAGCGAGAATGTTCCCGATGTACTTGTGGCGGGTCAGAAAAGACCTCCGGAAGTTGGTATAAATAAGACACTCAGAAAATAGTGCAGAACACCAAGGTCCTTAAGGGAGAATGACCTGAAAGAACTTGAACGAAATAATTGATGGAGGAATTTTTGCTGCCTGTGAAAGATCAGATATCCAACATAGACAGGAAAATATGCAGTGATGCTGTTCTGGGAATATATGAAGAGTGATGGATCGGATTCCGGTTGATTAAATCCAAATGAGATCACAAAAGGGCTAAGGATTTGTATTAAGGTGCAGTTTGGTAACATTTCTATTTCCCCATTTTTTTGCTCTCCGAAATAGAAAAAGAATAAAAATCCATTTGTGTACGTTTTGCTCTCGAGGACAAATTTGTTTTTGAGAGTGAATTTGAAACAAAATCAAGAAGTAAAAAAATATATATATATACTTCTTTGTTTTCAGGAACAACTCATGTATCAAACTCAAACCTTTTTTTGGTCTTTTCATTTCTTTCTTTTTCTCTTCCTCCTTTTCTTTCTCTAGCTAGTCACCAACCTCGGTGATGGCTAGCAACCAGCCTAGACGAGGTCCGGTGACCTTGTTGGCCCAAGCCTTGCCCAGCACTAGTGAGGCTCAATGTCGCCCAACCATCGTGAGGCTCCCTTGAGGTTAGCGATCTCGCGGGCTCTCATCTAGCCGATTGTCGGCCATGGCTGAGACAAGCAAGCGGCTAGAGGAAGAAAATGAAGAAAAGGAAAATAAAATAAAATAAGAGAACAATGTAATAAATATATCAAAAAATTAAAAGAAATCTTAACTCACAAAAATTTGAAAATAGTACCGAATGCATTTCTATTTTAGGAATAAAAATTTTGTGCAATTACCAAACGTATTCTTCTATTCAAAACTTGTTTAGGGAACATAAATAGAAAAGATTACTTCTAAACATAATTTATTATGGGGAACAAATATGTTACTATACACATCCTAAGCCCGATGACCCCCTTGATGCCATAGATAGCCACATATGTGATCTCGATGAGCCTTGTTGACAAAAGCTGGGGTTGTGGCATGTAAACTTCGTCTTCAAGATTATGGTGAAGAAATGGATTGTTCACGTCCAATTGAGGAAGAGACCACCCATATGTGACGGCAAGAGAAAGGACAACTCTGATGGTGTTGCAATCAAGGTTTAGATGACTGAATTTGTCGTGGTAGTCAATGCCAGGCTCTGATGAAATTCTTTAGCAAAAGTCTCGCTTTATAGCAATTGATGTGTACGTCTGGACACCTTTTTGACACAAAAATACCCATTTGCAGCCGATTATATTGTGATATGATGGATGAGGGACTAGTTCCCTGTTCCATTACCGAATAGAGCAATGAATTCGTCAGGCATGGCAGCTCGCCAATGCGGGCATTTGAGAGCCTGAAAAACGTATGTTGGTAATAATGGAATTTGCAACGGGATGTTTTGTGACTGCACATATTTTGGGGTAAAACTTCAGGATAGTATATACCATTGATCTGGTATACTCTTGGGATGAATTTTTTTTTTTTTTTTATACCGCAAAACTTTCCGATCTCATTGAAACTAATGAGTTATTTTAACCTATTTTCCGACAAAAGTTTAAATTCACATGATAACTTAGAAAAATAAGTTAGTACGGTGGAATCTGTAACGGGATGTTTTGTTGCTCCATAGATTTGTTTAGGCTTTAAAATGTAACTTGCCAAAATATTGTCCGGAGCTTTTACCTTATCATTGATCACCCCCAAAAGGACGTTAGACCGATGATTTACACTATCCTGAAATTTTACCTTATCATATATCTAAGTTTAGTTATAAGGTAATATTTATTGCATTATAGATATTGTGACTTGTGAGTGCTTCTTGCCACGTTGGTGATATTTTTAGGACAATCTAGACATTTGTGATAAAAAAAACTAAGCAAGGAAGTTCCCACCCTAATGGAGACACTTGTTCACGAGCGAGATCAGTGAATATTCTCTTTATGTCTCAGCGTTTCGTAGAATAGATCTTTCCTTTGTCGAAGATGACACCAGAGTCGTGACTGTGTTGCCTTCCATTTTTCATTTTGTAGTTTTCTCACATTCAATTGATTGTCTTACTGCGCGTGGATGCACAAGCTCCATATGAACTTTAAGTAGACGCCGATGGATTAGATTTTAGAAGAATTTTATTACGTCGTTAGCTATAGTGACTTGTAATGTTAGCCCATCTGCGGCACAATACTTAGCATCACGACCATTCTTTACCACAATTCACCATCCCGTTTGTTGAAATATAATACGCGGAAATGATAAGATCTTACCATTTTTCGTCAATGAGAAATTACCAGAGAAATAAACGAGAAATAATAAGGACACTAGAAATTTATGTGGTTCAGTCCGAGTATCGATACCTATGTTTACGGGAGAGCCAAGAGCGAATAATCCACTATAATCCGAGAATCGAGTTTACAATCAAGCCACACGCTCGAGTGTTTTCCACACCTAGATTTAATCCTAAACCTAAAGTATTTATAAATAAACAACTCACTTGTATAAAACTTATAAGACAAAATCATTGCGTGGTCAAGTTCAAAGAAAAAACTCTCTACATACGTCAAAACCGAGAACTCGTATGCTTGTTCTTTTCTTTCCGTATGGGTTCGTGTTCTTCTTTCTTCGTGAGGAGTGCTCTTCTGAACGTGTTACTTCCTCCTCCTTTTTCTTTTCGCCTTTTATATTGTGCTGAGGAATCAACAATTTGACTTTGGGTCCCACCATGAACGTCTTTAATAAGGATTAGTATTATGCAGGTACAAAAAGATAGAAACCTTATCTTTTTATTTATTTTATTTATTCTTTTGTGCTTCTATAAAGAATCCAAATTTTTTGTCTTCTAGCGTGCAATATTTCACCTCCAGTAGAAGACGTCTTCCACCCATGAGATTCAAATTTGTCTAGGAAAATATTTTTCAACAAATTTGGCTAACAAATTAATATCCGAATTCAAACTCAAGACATTAATTTAATAATTCTCCACATTGGCTCAATGTTTGAAGTCAAGTTATAGTGTCTATCATCCATGCTGCTCTTTTAACGCCACAACAGGCGCTCACTCTCCACAAACTCCAATTGAGCTCAAGTAGAGCTTGAACTTCGCCAAAGAAACAGACTTAGTCATCATATCTGCTGGGTTATTTGTTGTAATAATCTTTTTCATAATAACATTACTCTTAGCTAAGATATCTTGAATGGAGTGGTACTTAATGTTGATATGCTTCGTTCGCTTGTGATAAACTGGATTATACACAAAAATATATCGCACCTTGGTTATCATAATGTGTATTAACACTTTTCTGATCTAACCTAAAGTCCAAGAGCAAACTTCGTAATCATATCATCTCCTTTGCTATAAAGGTTAATGCCACGTACTCTGTCTTAGTTGAAGACAAGGCAATGTAATCCTATGAGGATACTTTCCAACTAATTGCACTACTCGTTAGTGTAGACACATACCATGCTAATTGGCGTGATCCGAATCCACAAAATCAGTGGTCTCACGGCCATTGCTGTCCCTTTGGTATACTATAATCACGTCTATTGTCCCCTTTAAATATTTGAGAAACTACTTCACAACTTCCAAATGAGTTTTACCAAGATGCTTTATATAATGACTAACCATGCTCACAGCTTGTGAAATATCAGGCTTAGTGCATACCATAGTATACATAATACTACCCACGACACTAGAATAAGAAACATTGGATATATACTCCTCCTCCTCCTCGTCTACAATGATAATTTATCTGAAAGTTTAAAGTGCTTCGCTAAAAGTGTACTTACAAATTTGGCCGACTACATATTAAAACGTGCAATAATCTTTTCAATATATTTCTTTTAAGATGGATGTAAAACTCCTGCAACCCCATCACGCAAAATCTCCATACCCAATATTTTCTTTACAATACCTAAATCTTTCATATCAAATTCAACATTTAACTGTCTCTTCAGTATATCAATATCAAATATATTTTTAGCTGTTATTAGCATATCATCAACATAAAGTAATAGATAAATCAAAGAACCATTCTCCAATCTCCTAAAGTAAATACAGCTATCCATCTGATTTTTCGAGTAGTCTTGACTAGCCATGAAAGCATCAAAACGTTTATATCACTACTTAGGAGACTGTTTCGGCTCATACAAAGATTTCTTCAACAGGCAAACATGATCTTCCTTATCCAGAATAGCAAATCCCTCTAGCTACCTCATGTAAATCCGCTCTTCCAACTCACCATGAAGAAACGCGGTTTTACATGTAGCTATTTTTACTCGAGATTCTACGAAGCAACTAAGGCAAGTAAAACACGAATATAAGTATATTTTATCATAGGAGAGAACACCTTATTGTAGTCAATGCCCTCCTACTGTGTATATCCCCTTGCCATAAGTCTCGCCTTATACCTTACTGTCTTGACACTAGGAATGCCTTCTTTCCGTTTAAAGACCCATTTACTTCCGACAATCTTTTGGCTTTTGGTACTTTGACCAGCTCCCATATCCAATTTTGATGGAGTGATTCAATTTCTTCACTCATAACCTCGAGCCACTGCGACGACTGCAAACTAGCCATCGCCTCAGAGTAAAATGAAGGCTCATTTGTCTCTACCTCATCACCTACAGTCAATGCATAAACAATATTTGTATAAACATAATGTACCGGCATTTAATTTGTCTTCTCTATTTGTTTGCGGCTATAGTGTGTTGTAGTTGTACTGGTTGTCCGTTATCACCAACTTCAAGAACCGCGGCCTCATTTGTAGTCTCGACTTCTATTACCTTCAAGGTCTCCAAAGTCTCCACTTGAAGCTCTACCTTACTAATGACACCATGATTTGTCTACTTTGCTGGTTGTGTTTCTAAACTCCTCTGTTGAAGCATCGCAATCTTGTCAAAGATCACATCTCTGCTAATTAGAAAACTGGGTGATTTAGGATCGGTGCATCACGCCGTAGTCTTTCACCCCACGTGCATAAAAAGAAATATGCATTTTTTTCGCCCTCCGCTCAAGCCTACTATTACTCACATGAGTATACGTAGGACATCCGCATATATGTAATCCGGAGTAATCAACAGGTTTCCCCGACCATACTTCTTTAGGAGTCTTCCACTTGATAGTAGATGATGCAAATCGATTAACTAGGTAACAACCATGTTCACTACTTTAGCCTAAAATTCCTTGTCAAGTCCCGCATGTGAAAGCATGCATCGAGCTCGCTTAAGCAAAATTTTATTCTTCCGTTCTACCATGCCATTTTGCTGTGATGTCCTAGGTATTGTGTGGTGTCTCACAATCCATTCTTTCTCATAGACCTCAGTAAAATTTTTACCATAGAACTCCATGTCATTATCGGTTTTCAGGCACTTGATCTGTTTATCTGACTACTTATTAATTAATGCATTGAATTTCTTGAATCGATTGAACACATCATATTTGTGCTTCAAAAAGTATACCTATACATTCCTTGAATAATCGTCGATAAATGTTAGCATATATCGGGCACCTCCTTTCAAAGGAACTGAAGACGAGCCCAAGACGTCTGAATGAGTATATTCAACTAGTCACCTGGTCGAATGAATAGCTGAAGTAAACTTGATTTGGCGCTGTTTTCCAAAGATGCAATGCTCACATAAATCCAGCTTCCTCGTCTTCGACCTTTTAGCAACCATCTTTCACTCGCATCGTCATACCCGCCTCACTTATGTGCCCTAAAACATATGTCATACTTAAGTCAAGTCAAAGTGTGACTCACCTTATGAAATTGCAGCGACTCTAGTCACGGTCTCTCCTAGCAGATGATATATAGTATTCACTTTCTTTCCCTTCATCACGGTCAAGGCATCTCGAGAGATCTTCAGTACTCTACCTTCAGTGGTATACCTACACCCGATGTTATCAAGTATCCCCAGAGAAATAAGATTCTTCTTGAGCTCCAATACATGCCTCACGTCTATCAATGGGCGCACCACCCCACCGTGCGTCAGAATTCAAATTGTTCCTATTCCATAGCCTTGCAAGCTACATTATTCTCCAAAAGAAAGCTACCACCATCTATAGCCCAATAAGTAGTAAACTAGTTCTTATGAGCATCATATGATAAGAACATCCCGAATCCAAGCATCCATGCGCCTCCCGACGAGCTAGTAGTCACACATAAAACATCTTCTCGCATCACTAGTGCTCCTCTCGGCAACATTCGCCACACTTCTTATGGCATTATGCCTATCACTTTTATTCCTCCGTTTCGGACAATCTCTCTTGATGTGCCCCTTCTCGTGACACTCAAAGCACTTCACGCATCCCTTAGACTTTATATGGCGTGATTTCGATATGCTTTTACCTATGTTGCTACCTGGGCCCTCGATGTTGTTCTCTACCCTAAATCGTCAGTGCTTGCGCTACTCTTTGCGCCAAACCATCATCTCGCAACTTTCTCTGCCACTTCCTATAGAACAAGGCGGACTTTACCTCTTCCGAGTTAATCGTAGTACGCCTCTGCAACAGTGAATTAGTAAAGTACTCATATGACTCTAGTAAAGAAGCTAACAACATCATGCTCTGTTCTTCATTATCAAGTATCTTATCGACGTTTTTCAAATCCATCATGGGTTTATTTAATTCATTTAGGTAGGATTTGATAAACATGCTTTCAATATATCTAAAACAAAACATCATCTTCAATATTTACAGGCGATTGTTCAAACCTTTCTTTACATAGAGTGCTTGAAGTTTTGCCCATAATGTTGCAACATCCTTCTCCTCGGCAATCTTTATTAAAACTTCATACGACAAGTTCAACAAGATTGTGCTCTTTGCTCTTTCTATTAGCTCTAACCTCTTAGAGGCTTTCATTATACGCGGCAACTCATCTTCGCCATCCAGTGCCTTGACTAAACCTTGGGTTGTCAATAATACCCGCATCTTGATGCTCCATAACCTAAACATGTTCCGTTTGTTAAACTTCTCAATTTCAACTTTTCTTTCAAACATAATTGTAATAACAAAATTTCCAAATAATAATAAGACAAGGCAAAACTCCAAATCATAATCAAGAAATCTGATTCCAAGCTCTGATACAAATTGTTGAAATATAATATGCGGAAACGACAGGATCTTGTAATTTATGTCAACGAAAAATCACCGGAGAGAAATAAACGAGAAATAATAAGGACACCAGAGATTTACGTGGTTCGGTCCGAGTATCGGTATTTACGTCCATAGCCCAAGAAGCAAATAATCTACTATAATTGGAGAATCAAAATTTACAATTGCTCACACGCTTGAGTGTTTCCCACATCTAGATTTAAACCCAAATCCAAAGTGTTTATAAATAAACAACTCACTTGAATATAAACTTACGGCACAAAAATCACCACACGTTCAAACTGAAAGAAAAACTCTCTACATAAGCTGAAACCGAGAGCTCGTATGCTTATTCTCTTCTTTCTGTATGGGTTCGTGTTTTTTCTTTCTTCATGAGTGGCACTCTTCTGGACATGCTACTTCCTCCTCCTTTTTTTCTTTTTGCCTTTTATATTGTGTCCAAGAGTCAACAATTTGACTCTGGGTCCCACCACGAATGACTTCAATAAGGATTTTAGTCTTCTGCAGATACAAAAAGATAGAAACCCTTATCTTTTATTTTATTTTATTTTATTTTATTTTAATTCCACTTTTGTGCATCTATAAGGAGTCCAAATCTTTTCTCTTCTAGCAAACAATATTTCACCTCCAGCAAAAGACGTCTTCCACTCGTGAGATTTAAATCCGTCAACGAAAATCTTTCTCAACAAATTCGGCTAACAAATCAATATTCGAATTCAAACTCGAGACATTAATTTAATAATGTTAGTCTTGTTCATCTTGCTCAAGCTATCATCCAATAGTTAGAGTTCTTGATGGTGAAGTCTCTTGAAAAATTTATCAAATGAATGAATCAATTTGGCTATTTATAGTGAAACGCTTACAATAATCAAAGAGCGAGATTATTCTATATGGGTATCTAAGTTTAGTGAAATCATGGTTGGTACAATTGCCACGTGTCATGAGGACACTTGCCAAGGAAAATTACCATGTGTCATGAGGACGTGAGCTAGATATAAGATTTATGTTGGATAAGATGGATAGACATTAAACCCATTTGAAAGGATTAGGAATAGGCCAAATCTTGAAAATAGCAGTGACCATGATGATAGTGTGTCTCCTCTTATTCATTCTCTTAGATTGAATTTAAATGGTCAAATTTTCCAATCTGCCTAACTCATTGCTGCCATAAATTTTTGGGCAATTCTTAATATGATTTTGCATAACTTTTAGAGAAAAATGTCATAGAATATATGAAACTTCCCAAAGATAGGAGTAACCATTCTGTTAGAGCATGTTCCTCTTATATATTCGCTTGCAATGAGTTTGATTGGCCAAAACTTTTGATGTACCTAACTCATTGCTCCGACAACTTTTTTGGGTGATTTTTAATATGATTCTACATAACTTTTCAAGATAAATGTCATGGAAAACACTTCCTCATTTTTCTCTTCCTCTTGAAAAGCGTGCTTGCATCCACTTCTTCCTCATCTTGCAAAGTACAAAGTTTGTTCAGTCAGGACCCTCTAGTAACTGGAGGAGTAAATCATGTTGGTTAAGATAGAGGTGTAAATGATTCGGTTCAGTTTGTTTTTTTTTTGGAAAATCGAATCGAACTGAACTAATAAGGAAATTTATTGAAACAAATCAAAATCCGATCCAAACCGAAATCGAACCGAACCAAAATCCCAGTTTGGTTTGGTTTTTACTTTTGTGTTTGTTTGTTTTTTTTTTCCCTACACACACCTCTTTCTATTTTTTTTTAAAATATATATTTTTTAAAATTATTTTTTATTCTTTTTCTTTTCTAATTTTTTTTTAAAGTAGATTTTTTTTTTTAAAATTTTTTTTTATTCTTTTTCTTTTCTTCTTCTTCTTCATTGGTCGGTCATTAGCCATGATGGCGGCTAGAGACCAGACCGAGGCGAGCTTGAGCCTCGTCGGCCTATGGTGAGGCCGAGCTCGCCTGACACCGGTAAGCTCGAGCCCCACCAGATTCGGCGAGTTGGGCGGGGCTCGAGCCTCACCAAAGGTCGCTAGAGCCTTGTCGGCATTTGGCGACCTCCGGCGAGGCTCGAGCCTTGCCCGGTGGTCGGATTTGGCGGGGCTCGAGCTCGCCGATGTTGGGCAAGCTCAGCCTCACTAGATTAAGCGAGGCTCAAGCTTGCCTTTGACCGGTCGCTCGTCGTAACTGTGGCCAGGGACCGGCCAATGAAGAAGAAAAAGAAAAGAAAAAAAAAATCAAAATCAAAAAATGATTTTTTTTTAAATAAAAGAGAATAAAAAAATGGAAAAATTGAGATTTTATCGGTTTGGTTCGATTAATCGAACGATAAAAACTGAACCGGTTAAAAAGTTTCTGTTTTTAATGAGAACCGCACTAAATAAGAACTAAATTGAAAATAATCAAATTTTTTGGTTTGGTTCGATTTTTGGTTCGGTTTTTGACACTCCTAGGTTAAGAAGCAACCACCGAAAGGGAGAGCGCATTTAGGAAAATATAAGATGTAAGAGCAAGATGAAGATATATAAAGCAAGACAACTACCTTGGTGGATTTTCCTTGATATTTCTCTTTAAAAGTCTCAAAGGAGGCTCAGTTTGAACAACCAATGTTGAAGAATCCTCCCAAGACATAATTTTTTATTTCTCATCCGTCGACGATTCTTGCTCCAATGCTTTTCAATTGGACGGTTCTATATAGTCCTTGGGATTGGAGGTCTTCTTTACTTTTTTGCCTGCAGCTTAAGTTTAGAATGACTATAAAGTGATTTCACTCGACTTGAAGCGGACTCAGTGGCTTCTTAATAAGTAGAGTCAAAGACTACGGAAACCCACCAATTGGTCCATTCGGAGGTACGACAAGGAGCAGATTGGAATTCATCGATATTGAGGAAGTATCGAGCGTGCATAATTTGGGTGATCTTAGAGCACAAGTCTGAGATTATGAATAGGCTACAAGAAGGGAAGCACACATGCGGGATGACCAGTGATGGCGTGAATGATGCACCAGCTTTAAAGAAGGCGAACTGTGGAATTGGTGTAGCTGATGCAACTGATGCTGCCCAAGGCGCATTTGATCTGGTAATCACCAAGCCAGGATTGAGTGTGATTGCCAGTGCTGTCTTAACAAGAAGGCATTTTTGACATTATTACCATCCACTAAAAGTTTTGTTGGAAAGCAAAAATGGTGTAGCTTTTCATTCTCTGGGCGTCACAGCTACAACACTCTTACACTTCTCAAATGATATACTGTGATGTGAAGGATGAGGGAATATTTTCCGGGTTCCATTATGGAGTAGGGCAGTGAATCAATTTGCCAATGCAGATCTTTGGGAGACCTAGAAACACAAGTTGGTATTGTGGAATCTGCAGTGGGATGTTTTGTCGCTGCACAGATTTGTTTAGGCTTTAAACTGTAACTCTTTGATCCGGTGATCATTGGATGAATTCGTTTTACAGGAGATCTATCATTGACTGTGGTTGAGATTGAGTGAGTGAAGGTGTGATAGGCACTGGTAAAGAATTCTCAAGTTTTGTGGTTTCCAAGAATGGAGGTTCATCCAATAGAGACTGGGGAGAATTGACTGCAGGTAAGGCGACCTGTTGCAGAAATTTCACTTGAAGATGAGTTGCCTCTGGAGGGGTTAATGGAGGAAGACGAAGGTAAAGACTTGGAGATGAAGTGTCTGCATGAAGGAATTTTGACTATCACCAGAGTAGGTAAACATAATGGAAGTTTGGACATAATTTTCCACAAACTTTTGAATTTATGAAACAGAGAAGAATTGTCAGACTTTTGCTCGACGGGATAAAACCAAATGTATCTTGTCTGGTGCTAAACAAAGTTGACATCCTAGATAAACTCATCAACCGACTTCATTTAAGAAGGAGCCCCCACATCAGTATTGACTAGACAAAAGAGGCCGACGGCTAGACGAATTGGAAACGCGGAACGGAAGAGCATGACTTTTATTACACTGGGACAGCTCTTAAAGTGGTTGAACCAGTGGCGAGAAATTCTCAAGCTCGACCAGTCTCCAATCGCGACTTCATCAGGCTCTTCACAGTCAGAATGAATAAAAAGATTCCGCAGCTCCGATGTCATGTTGTCGAGACGAACCAGGTTTCATGAACTGGCCCTGACCGAAGCACGGTTCTGTGGGCAGAGTCAAGTCGTCCTCATCAATTGGGTTGTTGTTGCTAGTAATGCTAAGCTCATCTGCAATAATTTTCTTTAGTTGAAGATACTCCCTCACGGAACAGTTCTCACGTTTAGTTTTGGTGAGGGCAGGACGCTCCTCAAGACTCATGATGCGCAAATGCAGTCTAGTATGTGAACCATCAAAAGATGTTCCAGCGGAAGCGATGATCACATGGAGTAGCAATTGGTCTTGTCAGAGTAGTGTCGATGAGCCGGGCTACAATTACACCTGGATCATGTTACAATAACAGTATTGGAATGACTTCCTCAATCAGAGCAATATCCCAAGAATTAAGTATCAGAGGATTCTTGCTTTTCATGCCTCAATTAGTTGGGATCATACAATTTTTTAGCATTGATGTTTCTTAAAAGTTTCTTTTAAGAGAGAAATAAACTATTTTCGGAATCGAATATATGCATTATATTAATTCAAGACTGCACTTACACTCCACTAAAACCTACTAACACCGCAAGTCTAGAACAAGGATTAAATAGAAGAGAACAATTTAATACATGCTATATAGCGTATACATCTGCAAACAGAACAATTTTAATGCGGAAAAAAGAACTTTTTAATGTGATTGCGGAAGAATGAAGATTAAAATTATCTTCAATGATCTTCATGACAATTCACAATCTACATGTATTATCGTCATCGTCATCGTCATCGTCATCATATATATTTGGTGCTCAATGTCTCCAGATCCTTCCCCAAATGCGCCTCTTCCAAGTGCTCCTCCGGCCACAGTTCCCAGCGGCAGCGGCAACCTGGCTCTTCACTCTCTCAAACTCTGAAACCTCGCAAGGTATAGTGATTCCCCCTTCTCGGTGACTGAACCCGAGCTCCTCCTCGGCTTCTCTCAGTAAGTCCACAAACAGCGGGTGATTGATGTAAACCACAGGCACTAAAACTCGGCAAAATTCGCCGCTCCTTCGACCCAAGTACACAGGCAAGTGGCCCTTAGGCACCGTCTTCGCAGCCGGTCTTTCCTCAACCGGGTCTTGACCCGCGGGCATGTAACCTGGACCGACGGGCTTGCCCATGCATAAAAACTTGGTCCTCTTGCTTGTCAGGCCATGGCACCAGAAGAGAAGCTTCGACATGGGATTGGTCGTGCATGGCCCTGATGGCATTGCGCTGAGGCAGCAGCCATCTGCGGAGGGGCTTCGGCTTCGGGAGAGGTGCTTATCGAGGCTGAAGCCTCTTGTCTTGTAATTACTCATGATCACGGCTAGTAAATTGTGCAGGCGCCGCCCGTGCCCTTGACTATCGAGAAAGAAGCAAATTCGAGCAGATGAACCTGAGCGAAAGGCGGAACGAAAGTGTAGGGTTCGTTGAACGCACGAGAGAGTCCAACAAGGGGAGGAGGGAATGGTGCCGCTAAGAGAACAGCCACTGGCAGGCGACCACCGACATGGCGAGGCGGGAGGAGGTGGGGATGTTTGGCATGGCTTTCTTCATGCTGATATTGAAGAAAGACGATGGTGCAACGGGGTTGAGATTGTGTTATGGAGCTGTGCTTTGTGAGGAAGGATTACACTCTTTGCAGGGGTTATCAATGGTTGTTTATAAAGGGAAAGGAATTGAAGAAAATTAAGAGAAAATGACACGATAATTTGTAATATATACATAGTCAATGGGAGAGAAAAAAAGAACAAAGGAGAAGCTTCGTCCCATTGGAAAAAGCAGTTCACGCGGAAAGTGGCAGAAATACCATGGAATTGGATGCCCTTCGAGGCTTCGAGGATATCGGGGAGAGGTAGTCACATTACGTTGGAATCAATTACTAAAAAATTGACATTTTGTAGGCTCGATATTCAAATTCAAGTGATGTTCACATTCTTATTTTGTAACATTGATCTTGTAGATGTGATGATTTTTCTTGAAGATGTGGGTTTAGGGCTTGAGAAACAAGATGATAACCTCAGCAAAAAAGAAAATAAAATGATGGATTCGGATCTGAAACCCAAGTAATTTGACATTTTCATACTAATAACATTAAATTTTGAAAAGGACGATCTTTGGTATTTGGGATGATAATCACGGATATATATTAAAAGGAGATATAATACATACTCGAAAGTTGTGCGCGATATTGGAGAATATATTTTGAATTTGAGTGTTTTTGAACTTTACCCATTAGATCTCCTGTCATGGGCAGTTTGTATTTAAGAAGATAACTTTAAATCTGCTAAATCGGTGTGGTAAAAACACTATGGTTTAGAATTCTAATCTCAGTGTATGTGTCAATTCAATTGGTGTGTGCAATTGGTCTATCATAATATTTTGGTTAAAAGGGCAGGTTCCTGAACAAATAAAAAGAATCATGACAAGATAGTCTAAATTAACTAAACAAGAATGGACCTAGTAATAAAGTAGCTTTTCCTGATTTCACCGCCCTTCAATTTCCCATGAAAGATGCCAACCGTCTTCAAATTAGGCCGCACTGACAATGACATCGGTTTAATGAACGGAGGCCTTGTGGAATATTCTTAACAAAATATCTAGCAGATAATATAATAATTTGGAGAGAAATTGTTGAGAGAGTGCGGAGTAGGTCAGACCGATGAGTAATATCCCAAAATTTAAGCACCAGAAAGTTCTTGCTTGACTTGGTTGGTTTCCTAACCTGGGAAGTGACATTTGGACTTGACAATCGCTGGAGACTGATTCTCCCCTTTAGCAGCTAAATCAAACACGGAGCTTTCGACATAATTGAACTCGTAATATTATGATTATTAATTACGATATAAATTAAACTTGTGATCTTATGATTGTTAATAAATCCTTTCATCACTAGGTCAATATTTCCAACCATCTCCCACAAACTATTTCACAAGCCATGCTTAATTAAAATGGTTTTATTTGGGCAAAATTAGAAATATTGGTATAGCGATTGTCATCCCATAATTAATTGGGATCATCACGCTTTGATATGTCTTTACCATCAGGTTTCTTAAAAGGTTACATTTACAAGAATTTTTCAAATAAAATAAATGTGATTATATGCATTCAAGATTGCATTTTTCAAATTGCTCTCTGATCATGGTTTTAGACTTCTAGTTGTGCGTTTTCTTTGGAAGTACCTTCTAGTGGAGTCTACACATCTCAAGAAGGATCATTTTAACTGCGTAAAGAAGAATCCTTGAACATGATTAGTAAAAAGTAAAGATTAAAACTTTCTAGATAAATCCCAACGATCTTCATCACAATACACAATCTACTTTCATTATCGTCTTCATCATAAACATAATTTATGCCCAATGGCATCCTCATCCATCCTCAAAGGTGCTTCTTCCAAGTGCTCCTCCGGCCACCATAACTGGCAGCGGCGACCCGGCTCTTCACTCTCTCAAACTCTGAAACCTCGCAAGGAATGGTGATCCCTCCTCCACGATGACTAACCCCGAACTCCTCCTCGGCTTCTCTCAGCAAGTCCTCGAACAGCGGGTGATTGAAGTAAACCACGGGCACTAAAACTCGGCGAAATTCGCCACTCGTTCGACCCACGTACACGGCTAAGTGGCCCTTAGGCACCGTCGTCGTCATCCTCGTGGGTCTTTCCTCAACCGGGTCTTGACCCACGAGCACGTAGCCCGACCCGACAGGCTTGCTAGAGAATAAAGACTTGGTCCTCTTGCTCGTCAGGCAGCGGCACCAAGAGAGGAGCTTCGACATAGGATTGATCGTGCGTGGCCCCGATGGCGACGCGCCGAGGCGGCAGTAACCTCCGGAGGGGCTTTGGGTCCGGCCCATGATCCACTTGGAGACCCGGAAGAGGTGCTTCTTGAGGCTGAAGCCTCTCGTCTTGTTATTCCTCATGATCACGACTCCTAAATTGGGTGGATCTGGACTATGCCTCGATTATAACAAAAAAAAAAATTGACTGGATGAACACGAAAGAAAGCCGAGAGAGTTCAACAAGCGGGAGAGGAGACAATGCAATCAAGCGAACGGCCACGGGTCTGCGACCGACATGGTGAGGCGGAAGGCGGTGAGGGAGGATTCGGAGAGGGAGGTGGGAATGTTCGACATGGCTTTCCTGATGATGAAGAAGATGATCTTGAAGGGTGAGGGTAAACGGTGTTGAGATTGTGGTATGTGGCTGCTGCTTTGTGAAGGGAAGAATTGCATTCTTTGCAAGGGTCATTAGGGGGTTGTTTATATAAGAAAAGAGATAAGATACCTGTTAAAAAAGAAAAGAAAGTTGACGTGATTACTTGTACATAGTCAATGGAAGAAAGAAAGGAGAAGCTTCGGCCCTTTGGACAAAGTCGTTAACGCGGAAATTTGTAGAAATAATTTATGGCATTCGGTCCCCTTCAAGTTTAGCTGGCGTCAACATTCTTTAGTTTGTGGTATTGATCTTCGAGATGGGGATGATATTCATCTGGAAGATGTGGGTTTTGGCCTCGAGATACACGATAACACTGTCAAAATAAGAAGTTAATAAATATGGATTCGTACCCGTGATCTAGGTTATTTGATATTTTCATATTAATAAAACTAAATTTCGAGAAGGCAGACACATAGTATTTCGAATGATCATCGTGTAATATAAATTTTTGTAAGGAAAATTATCTTAAAAGTTATCAACTTATTGCACTTTTATGAATTCAGTCATAAACATTTTAATTTTACTAATTGAGTCCTAAACCATTTCACATTTTGCTAATTGAATTTATAGAGTCGAAATCACTTACGTGGACACCAGCCATGGATCTTACGTGACACGGTTGATGTTGACGTGGACAATTTTTCAAAATTTTCAAATTTTTTTTTCTTCTTTATTTTTTTTCCTTCCTTTTCTCTACTTTTATTTTTCTTCTTTCCTTTCCCTTCATCAGCCATCATTGGGCCTTGTTCATAAACTCAAGCAAGGGCCGCCCTCGTCGGTCTCGGGCGAGGGATGGCTAAGCCTGGGCTGGCGAGGCCCTCACCCGATCCAACGAGGGGCCCTCACTAGCCCAAGACGAGGCGTTCCTCGCCCAAGGCCATCAAGTGCAACCCTTGCCTGAGGTTGACGGCCTTCATCGAGAGGGAAAAAGGGAAAAGAAGAAGAAAAAAATAAGAAAAGAAGAGAAAAGGGAAAAGCAAAAACAATAGAAGGAAAAACAAAGAAAAGAAATAAAAAGAAATAAATAAATTCGAAAATATTATTAAAATTATTAAAATGTGTTTATGTTAGTGTTGTTTGTACTACGTAGGATGGCAGGTGTTCATGTAGCGATTCGCGGCCAAAATTAACCCCATTAATTCAATTGGCAAAAACGAAAATATTTAGGTATTAATTTGCAAAAGTGCAGTGAATTTATAATTTTCTGGACCATCTTCCCTATTTCACATATCAATGCGTTTGCAATGGATAAAATTCAGGATAGGATATGATTTATCTTACCTACGTTTGGTGCTCGCTCGGGATATGATAAAGTCGAATATAGGGGGATATGACGGGATAAAATTATCCCATGAGAGAGGTGAGATAAATGTGGATAGGATTTCTAATGTTCATAATATGAAAGTTATTTTTCTTGAATAAAAAACTTATTAAATTAAGAAAATTGAAATTATATTTCAATATAAATAATATTTGAATTTTAATTTAAGAAATTAAAAATAATTTTTTTATTTTTAATTAATTTAATTTTAATTTATATATTCAACTTTAATTCTATCTCATAATAAACATTCAATCTATAAATTAAATATTTATATTTATTATATATTTTAGGCATTTTTGTATTCTAGGTATGTTAGTACAGTTTACTATTTGATAAAATTTTATTAAAGAATGATGAAATGGGAAAAAAGAAATAATAATGAAAAATAATATAAAAAAGAGAAAAATAAAATAAAATAAAATAAAATATAAATTAAGGAATAGTGTTACAAGAGATTTTCACCATCTCCATTTATGAACATTTAGTTTCATTTATAATGATATGTTGTTTATATAAAAAAAATAAAATGTACATGATATGATGTGAACATATCCGACTTTAATACTGCTATTCACCAAACAATGGATGGGATATAAAAAAATCCAAGGATTTCATATCCTATCCTATCCAGTTCTATCCCGATTAGAAATCCGGACGACCAAACATAACAAATGAATAAATAAGGAATACTCAAAAGGTGCGATGTCTGTGGAAATATTTTGTTGAGGAAAAATCGGGTCTTTTCTGACCTCATCTCAATTGATCTCTCTTAATGATCTGGAGGTATCTGAAAAAGTAACTTTCAATCTCATAAATTACTGACCAAAAAAAAAAATCTCATAAATTAATATAGTAAAACACCATAATTGAGAGTACTAATCACTTGTCAATTGGTATATGCACTCGGTCTTTCATAATATGTCCGGAAAACAACTAGTTCGTAAGCAAATAAAAAGAATCATTACAAGATAATTTAAATCGACTACACATGATTATCCCAAAAAAAAAAAAAAGATTAGCTAAACAAGAACTTGACCTAGTAATGAAGGACCTCAAAAAGGTATTTGCATTCTCCCAAGGCATTTCCAAAGTTCGAACTAAACGGGCCCTAGTAATGAAGGACCTTTTCTGATTTTACCACGCTTCTACTCTCATGGTGCATACAAATTATCTTCTAATTGGATTGCGCTGACAATGACAATGGTTTTAGGAAACCAAGGTCTCGTGGAATATTTTATATTCTTTTTGGTGATATTGACCTGCAAGATGTGATTATTTTATCTTGAAGGCCTTGGGTAAGTTAGATGATAATCTTAGTAAAAAGAATTGGTAAATAAGGATTAGTATCCAAAATCCAAGTTATTCAACATTTTCGTATTAATAACATTGAAGTTTCAAAAGGCCGACACCTCATATTTCAAACGATTATCATGCACACATGTTGTTTATGCACGTCAAAAGGAGAAATACTGAATAATCGAAAGCTGTGGAAGGTTTGTGACATTATCTTGCCGATGAAAATTGGAGTGCTTTTAACCTTTACCCATTAGGTCTCTTCAACTAATGTGGCGGTATCTAAGAAGGTAACTTTAAATCTCCTGAATTAGTACAGTAAAACTATGGTTGAGTATTTAATTTGTTATTGCGTTCATGAACTTTTATGAGGATATCAATCACAATGTTTCACACTATGTTAGGTGAACTACTACTTCATAAATACAAGAAAAAAAGTTCATAACAAGATAGTTTAAATCAACTAAACAAAATTATCCACATAAAAAAAATGACTAAACAAGAATCGACCTAGTAATAAAAGGATCCTTTTCTAATTTTACCATGATTCAATTCCGATAGAGCATACCAACTATCTTGTAATTAGATTGCACTGACAGTGACATTGGTTTGGGGAAACGAGGATTCATAGGATATTCTTCACAATCTTTCTAGCTAATGATATAATAATTAGGAGAAAAATTGATGAGAGAGATCCTTCCTTAACTTAATTGGTTTTTTAATGTGGGGATGTTAGCAAGCGACACCATTGTAGGTCGCTTACGAGATTAATCGAACTCTTGATCTCATGATTGATAGTCGATCCGACAAATTATTTTTGTTCGGGCAAAAATGAAAATAAAATATCACTATGACACTCCAATATTTTTTAGCATCGATGCTTCTTAAAGGCTATTTTTACAAGAATATTAACTAAATGCAAATCAAAAGTGTGCATGATATTCATTCGAGATTCCATTTGAACTCCACTAAAATGCATTTCCGAAGAAAAAAAAATCCACCACTTGATCAAATAGAAGAGAAGCAATTTGAAACTCGCTATGTACATCTAAAAAAGAAAAGATCATTTAAATGCGAAAGGGAGAATCCGTCAATGTGATCATTGAGCAGTAAAGATTAGAATTTTCAAAAAATAAAAATAAAAATTCAAACTTTCTCCAAATCCTTCCTCTTAGGTGGTGCTTCTTCCAAGTGCTCCTTCGGCCACTGTAAGCCGTGGTGGCAGTGGCAACGGTAGCAACCCAGCTCTTCACTCTCTCGAACTCCAAAACCTCACAAGGAACAGTGATCCCTTCTCCACCGTGACTGAACCCAAACTCCTCCTCGGCTTCTCTCAACAAGTCCCCGAACAAAGGGTGATTGAAGTCAACAATAGGCACCAAAACCGGCGGAATTCGCCGCTTCTTCGACCCACGTACACGGCCAAGTGACCCTTAGGCACTGCCGCCCTCTTGCCCGCCGCTCCTTCCTCGACCGGGTCTTCACCCACGATCACCTCACTTGGTCCGGTAGGCCTACCCAAGGGTAAAAACCTGGCCCTCTTGCTCATTAGGCGGTGGCACCAGGAGATGAGCTCCAACATGGGGCTGGCCACACATGGCCCACTCGGTGACGCACCGAGGCGGTAGTAATCTTGGGAGGGGCCTCAGGCCAGGCCTGTGACCCTCTTGGAGACCTAGGAGAGGTGCTTCTTGAGGCCAAAGCCTCCTGTCTTGTCGTTCCTCCTGCTCATGTTCAACCAAGCGAGAACTGACCCTAGTAATGTAGGACCGGCCCTAACCATCGCCAAGCATCAAATGTCCTTCTTATTGGACTACAATGACAGTGACGTTTGGGCTAAGGAACCGAGGTCTCGTCGCATATTCTTGGCAAAATTTCTTAAGCTAATACTATTACTCGCATGAGTATACGCAGACATCCGAATATACGTAATTCGGAGTAATCAATGTGTTTCCCGACCATACTTCTTTAGGAGTTTTCCACTCGATAGTAGATGATGGAAATCGATTAACTAGGTAACATGCCATGTTCACTACTTTGGCCTAAAATTCATTGTCAAGTCCTGCATGCGAAAGCATGCATCGAGCTCGCTCAAGCAAAATTTTGTTCTTCCGTTTTGCCATACCATTTTGCTGTGGTATCTCACAATCCATTCTTTTTCACAGAACTCAGTAAAATTTTTACCATAGAACTCCATGCCATTATCGGTTTTCAGGCACTTGATCTGTTTATCTAACTGCTTATTAATTAATGCATTGAATTTCTTGAACCGATTGAACACATCATATTTGTGCTTCAAAAAGTATACCTATACTTTCCTTTTGAATAATCGTCGATAAATGTCAACATATATCGGGCGCCTCATTTCAAAGGAATCGAAGATGAGCCCAAGATGTCTAAATGAATATATTCAACTAGTCACCCGGTCGAATGAATAGCTATAGTAAACTTGATTTGGCGCTGTTTTCCAAAGATGCAATGCTCACATAAATCCAGCTTCCCCATCTTTTGACCTTTCAGCAACCCCATTTCACTCAGAATTGTCATACCTACCTCACTCATGTGCCCTAAAACATATGTCATAATTAAGTCAAGTCAAAGTGTGACTCACCTTATGAAATTGCAACGACTCCGGTTACGGTCTCTCCTAACAGATGATAGAGAGTATTCACTTTCTTTCTCTTCATCACTGTCAAGGCACCTAGAGAGATCTTCAGTACTCTACCTTTAGCGGTATACCTACACCCGATGTTATCAAGTGTCCCTAGAGAAATAAGATTCTTCTTGAGCTCCTATACACGCCTCACGTTTGTCAATATGCGCACCACCCCACCGTGCATCGAATTCGAATTGTTCCTATTCCATAGCCTTGTAAGCTACATTATTCTCCAAAAGAACACTACCACCATCTATAGCCCGATAAGTAATAAACCAGTTCTTATGAGCATCATATGATAAGAACATCTCGAATCCAGCACCCATGCGTCTCCTGACGAGCTAGTAGTCACATATAAAATAGTTTCTGCATCACTAGTGCTTCTCTCGGCACTATTCGCCACACTGCTTATGGCATTCTACCTATCACTTTTATTCCTCCGTTTCGGAGAATCTCTCTTGATGTGCCCCTTCTCGTGACACTCAAAGCACTTCATGCATCCCTTAGACTTTCTATGGCGTGATTTCGATATGCTTTTACCTATGTTGCTATTGGGCCTTCGATGTTGTTTTCTACCCCGAATCGTCAGTGCTTGCGCTACTCCTTGCGCCAAACCATCATCTCGCAACTTTCTCTGCCACTCCTTATAGAACAAGGCGGACTTTACCTCTTCCGAGTTAATTGTAGTACGTCTTTGCAATAGTGAATCAGTAAAGTACTCATATCACTCTAGTAAAGAAGCTAACAACATCAGCAAAAGAACCTTTCAAGTGCCATAACTTGGCACAAAGGGACACTTAAGTGTCATAACTTACGAAAAGGTACACTTAAGTGCCATAATTTACGAAAAGTACACTTAAGTGCTAAAATCGGAGCAAAATGGATCACTTGAGTGCCAATCCGGCCAAAATCTGGCCAAAACGCCGATGTGGCCAAATAATGCAAAAATGGTGTCGTTTTGGGCTAATGTGGTAAAAAATTAATATAAAAATTAATTAAAATAAATTTAAAATTAAAGTTAATTAAAATATTAAAAAATAATAATTTTAAAATTAAATTTAGTTAAAATATTAAAAAAATAATTTTAAAATAAAAAAAAAAAAAATAAAAATAAAGGGGGGGCGGTGGCTAAGGGCGCCGTCGCCGCCTCCCCGCCGTGCTGGGGAAGGGCCGACGACGGAGGGGGAGGGTCGGCCGGGGTCGCGGGCCCGGCCAAGAGCCGGCGACCGGTCGATTGGCGAGGGGTCGCGGCCTTCCCTAGCGGGTGGCGGGCGTTGGCTCGGCCGAGCAAGGGTCGTCGTCCCTCGCCGGATGCGGGCGAGGGCCGCGACCCTCGCCCGTTGGGGGGTTGCCCTAGCGGGCGGCCGCCTTGGCTCGGTCGGGCGAGGGCCGCCGTCCTCGCCGGATTTGGCGAGGGCTCGCGAGCGCTCGTTGCCGGTTGACCGGGTCACCGCCCCGGCCAAGGCCCGGTGACCTCGGCCAACCCTCCCCCCTCCATCGCCTAGGCCCTTCCGGCAATGGCGAGGAGGCGAGGCGTGACCCCCCCCCTTTTTTCTTTTCAAAATTTTTTATTTTTTAATATTTTAACTAAATTTAATTTTAAAATTATTTTTTAATATTTTAACTAAATTTAATTTAATTAATTTTTATATTATTTTTTATCACGTCAGCTAAAACGATGCCGTTTTTATATTATTTGGCCACGTCGGCAAACGGCGTCGTTTGCACTCGCGTCGCCGGAAAAATGTCACGTCGGCCTTTTGGCGGACTTGCCGGAGTGGCACTTAGGTGATCCGTTTTTTTTTTTTTTTTAATGTGGCACTTAAGTGTACCTTTCGTAAGTTATGGCACTTAAGTGTCCAAAAAAACAGTCTAAGATTATGGCATTTCGGGGTCCTTCGCCTAACAACATCATGCCCTGTTCTTCATTATCAAGTATATTATTGACATTTTTCAAATCCATCATGAGTTTATTTAATTTATTTAGGTAAGATCGATAAACATGCTTTCAATATATCTAAAACAAAACATCATCTTCAATATGTACAGGCGATTGTTCAAACCTTTCTTTACATAGAGTGCTTGAAGTTTTGCCCATAATGTTGCAACATCCTTCTCCTCGGCAATCTTTATTAAAACTTCATACGACAAGTTCAACAAGATTGAGCTCTTTGCTATTTCCATTAGCTCTACCTCTTTGTCACGCCCCGAACCCCGAGACACGTGAAACATCCCCACCATGGTCATGCAAATGCGACATTCCCAGGTAGTGTCGCCGACCCAATTAATTCATTATGCGCATGCGGAACGTGCTAATTAACCCCTGACAAAAACTCACGAGATAGGAAAGCAGGAAATAATTACAATCACAACCAAACATACTTTCATAAACAAACCACCTCCCAAGGGCTTACATATATACCAAAAAGGGCCGGTTTAAAAAAAAAAAAGGGATCAATCCGCCAAAAAGAATAAACGGTCCCCTAGGACTACTAATCGGACCCGCTCTTCGATCCCACTTCAAGCTGGACAGTCTCCAGAGGCGGTGATTCCTCCATCTACGGTCCTGAAAAATTTTGGCCCACAACGGGGTGAGACATCGTCTCAGCAAGTTCAACCCCCTAAACCCCTATTAGAAAGCAAATACACCAGGGTGGCCTCGCCACCTCAAACGTAAGACTTACCTCTTCTTAATTCCTTTCCCCGAGGTTAGCACAATTTATATCACACAATCTCAGGTAATGATAAGAATTTAAATAATTGGAACGGCATCACTTTCATATAAGTCACAATCGCACTTAGCACACATTCCAATTATTCACTGCCACACAAGGGCATAGCCTACTCGCAATTCGGTATCTCACCGACACTCATGTCGGGCATCGCCTCCCCATGGAGCGCGGCTTCGTCACTACGTCGACGCATTCCCCGAAGGAGCATGGGTCCAGTTGGCCTAGCCTCTCTGCTGCGACCCGAGCCACGTCACTCAGCGACGGCAATTCATAAGGAGAACAGGTGGGTTGGCTAGCACTGCGGCCAGGGTCTATCAACCAAAGCACACGACAACTCATTATAGGCTTAGGACATTCCACAATTCATTCACATACTTCAATTTCAATAACAAACCTTAACAATCGAATTTGCATCGAAATCCAACACTTGGGTTTTTATGGCTAAAAACCCTATTTATCACAATCAACACTCAATTTGCCACATCCATTCATCAAATTCAAATTCTAAATGACAAAGAACGATCGCACGAAATTCTAAGCAATTGAGGTCAAAAAATAATTTTTCGAGTTTTTTTTATAAATAATAATAATAGTTAAACCTCAATTTTGCCGCCTCCCGTTCATCAAATTCAAATTCTAATAAGACAATGACGATCGGCATGAAATTCTAAGCAATTGGGTCAAAAATAATTTTTCGAGTTTTTTTTTAAATAATAATATTTTAATGAATTTCGGAAAATAGTAAATTATTAACTTTTTTCCAGAATTTCGAAACAATAAAATAAATCAAAAATAAAACCCAATAAGTCACATCAAGGCTTATATTAAATAAACCTACTTAACCTTAAACTAAACACACTTAAAACTAATTAAACCTCTTAATTCAAATCACATTTAAATAAACTAAACTAACCCCTAAACATAATTAACTAGGCTAAGCACACTTAGGGCATCATTAACCCTCTAATCAAGATTTAGTGAGCTAAACTCACCGGATTAGCGAGCCGAGCACGCCAAAACGACGGGGCCGACGCGAGGATCGACTTTCCTCAAGGCGGGCCGAGCAATCGGGGCCGGGAAGCCGGCCAAAGCGGGCCCCGAACTTCCAGATCTGGGCTGGAAGTTCAAGCTCCGTCCATGGCCGAATGGAAGGGGGAAAGGGGGCGGCTCGGGCGCGGGCGGCGGAGGAGGGCGACGGCGGCGAGCTGGCCCGAGCTCCGGCGGCGACGAACGGGCGGCGATGGGCGGCTGGGTGCGACGGGCTGGGGCGGAGCGCGCGCGGGCTGGGCGGAGCGGCGACGGACGGCGGGCGGCGGTCCGGCGCGACGGCGACGGTGGTCCGGCTGTGGCTGCGGCTGCGTCGGCGAGCTGGTCCCCTTCCAAGCTCCTCTGGTCGCTGGTTTAATCAGCAAAGAGCAGAACAAAAATGGAGGAGGAAGCCAACGGGAAGAAGAAGAAGAAGAAAGAGGAAGGAGAGAGAGAGGGGGGGGCATTTCCTTTTCTTTTTCTCTTTCTTTAATTCCACAAAATTGCACCATGACATCATCAAGTGATGTCATACCCCTATCTCAATTTCTCCTACAACTTTTAGTCAAATAGGTTCAATTTCATTTTCCGCCGAGGCATAAAATCTCGCCCCTTAAATTTCCAAATTCCAATCAATTCGTCCAATTGAAGGCCAATTAAAATCCATAAAATTAATACATGATCCTCATAAGGTATGTGACACCCGGGACTTCCAATTTCTTAATTCGGTCACAATTTCACGGTTAATTTCATTCCGGCACGATATTAGCGTCGACCCTGGGTTAGGCTTTTAGAAATTTTTATGCATTCGACTTGTGGTTGATAAATCTCAAGCCACAATGTACATCTTTGACATGTGGCGACCTCGGTTGTCGTGAAAATCTCAAGATTTCAAATACGGACAGCGGGGACCCAATCGACGAAAAAGTCGGTCTAGTCTTAGGCCAGGCAAGAATAGTGTGATCGGGTGGAATCACCCACACTCGATCACATGCTTTGTCGAGCCGGACCTATCTTGGCTTCAAATCGATTTTTAATCGTGCCATAATGACCCTTGCAGATTAGCTCGGTCAAAAGGTCGTTTCTGGTCAAATTCTCGAGTACGATACATTAGAATCTCTTACCAAACTTCACTGATAGGCTTGGTTTTTCACATGAGAGTGGCCAACTCAAGGAAAGGAACTATATGCGTGCAAATGAAATGCCGTCTCAATTTACTAAAAATAAAATTGGAAAAATCGGGATGTCACACTCTTAGAGGCTTTCATTATAAGCGGCAACTCATCTTTGCCATCCAGTGCCTTGGCCAAACCTTGGGTTGTCAATAATACCCGCATCTTGATGCTCCATAACCTAAACTTGTTCCTTCCGTTAAACTTCTCAATTTCAACTTTTCTTTAATAACAGAATTTCCAGATAATAATTAGACAAGACAAAACTCCAAATCACAATCAAGAAATCTGATTCCAAGCTCTGATACTAATTGTTGAAATATAATATGTGGAAACGACAAGATCTTGTAATTTATGTCAACGAGAAATCACCAGAGATTTACGTGGTCAGGTCCGAGTATTGGTATTTACGTCCATAGCCCGGCAATAAATAATCTACTATAATCGGAGAATCAATATTTACAATTGCTCATACGCTCGAGTGTTTCCCACATCTAGATTTAAACCCAAATCTGAAGTGTTTATAAAAAAACAACTTACTTGGATATAAACTTATGGCACAAAAATCACCACGTGTTCAAAGTGAAAGAGAAAAAACTCTCTACGTATGCTGAAACCGAGAACTCGTATGCTTATTCTCTTCTTTCTGTATGGGTTCGTGTTCTTCTTTCTTCATGAGTGACGCTCTTCTGGACATGCTACTTCCTCCTCCTTTTTTCTTTTTGCCTTTTATATTGTGCCCAAGAGTAAACAATTTGACTCTAGGTCCCACCACGAATGACTTCAATAAGGATTAGTCTTCTGCAGATACAAAAAGATAGAAACCCTTATCTTTTATTTTATTTTATTTTAATTCCTCTTTTGTGCTTCTATAAGGAGTCCAAATCTTTTCTCTTCTAGCAAACAATATTTCACCTCCAGCAGAAGACGTCTTCCATGCGTGAGATTTAAATCCGTCTACGAAAATCTTTCTCAACAAATTTGGCTAACAAATCAATATTCGAATTCAAACTCGAGACATTAATTTAACAATGTTGGTCTTGTTCATCTTGCTCAAGCTATCATCCAATAGTTAGAGTTCTTGATGGTGAAGTCTCTTGAAAAATTTATCAAATGAATGAATCAATTTGGCTATTTATAGTGAAACGCTTACAATAATCAAAGAGCGAGATTATTCTATATGGGTATCTAAGTTTAGTGAAATCAATGGTTGGTACAATTGCCACGTGTCATGAGGACACTTGCCAAGGAAAATTACCATGTGTCATGAGGACGTGAGCTAGATATAAGATTTATGTTGGATAACATCGATAGACATTAAACCCATTTGAAAGGATTAGGAATAGGCCAAATCTTGAAAATAGCAGTGACCATGATGATAGTGTGTCTCCTCTTATTCATTCTCTTAGAATGAATTTAAATGGTCAAAATTTCCAATCTACCTAACTCATTGCTGCCATAAATTTTTTGGGCAATTCTTAATATGATTTTGCATAACTTTTAGAGAAAAATGTCATAGAATATACGAAACTTCCCAAAGATAGGAGTAACCATTCTATTAGAGCATGTTCCTTTTATATATTCTCTTGCAATGAGTTTGATTAGCCAAAACTTCCGACGTACCTAACTCATTGCTCTGACAACTTTTTTGGGCGATTTTTAATATGATTCTACATAACTTTTCAAGATAAATGTCATGGAAAACACTTCCTCCTTTTTCTCTTCCTCTTGAAAAGCGTGCTTGCATCCACTTCTTCCTCATCTTGCAAAGTACAAAGTTCGTTCAGTCGGGACCCTCTAGTAACTAGAGGAGTAAATCGTCTTGGTTAAGATAGAGATGTAAATGATTCGGTTTGGTTTGTTTTTTTTTTTGGGAAAACCGAATCGAACCGAACTAATAAGGAAATTTATTGAAACAAATTGAAATCCAATCGGAACCGAACCAAAATCCCAATTTGGTTCGGTTCGGTTTTTACTTTTGTGTTTGTTTTCTTTCCCTACACACACCCCTTTCTAATTTTTTTAAAAATAGATTTTTTTTTTTAAATTATTTTTTATTATTTTTCTCTTCTTCTTCTTCTTCATTGGTGGCCACCGGCCATGATGGCGGCGGTGACCAGCCGGGGTAGGTGAGCTTGAGCCTCGCTAGATTCCGGGAGGTCGAGCCTCGTTGGCTTTGTGGTGAGGCCGAGCTCGCGACACCGGCAAGCTCGAGCCCCACCAGATTCGGCAAGTTGGGCAAGGCTCGAGCCTCATCGAAGGTCGCTAGAGCCTCGTTAGCATTTGGCGACCTCCGGCGAGGCTCGAGCCTTGCCCAGTGTGGTGGATCTGGTGAGGCTCAAGCTCGCCAATGTTGGGCAAGCTCGGCCTCGCTAGATTAAGCGAGGCTCGAGCTCGCCTCTGACCGGTCGCCCGCCACCACTGTGGCCTGCGACCGGCCAATGAAGAATAAAAAGAAAAGAAAAAAAAATCAAAAATCAAAAATGATTTTTTTAAAAAATAAAAGAGAATAAAAAAAAAGGAAAAATTGAGATTTTATCAGTTTGGTTCAGTTAACCGAACTGATAAAAACCGAACCGGTTAAAAAAGTTTCGGTTTTTAATGAGAATCGCACCGAATAAGAACTAAACTAAAAAAAAATCGAATTTTTTTGGTTCGGTTTGATTTTTGGTTCGGTTTTTGACACTCCTAGGTTAAGAAGCAACCACCAAAAGGGAGAGCGCATTTAGGAAAATATAAGATGTAAGAGCAAGATGAAGATATATAAAGCAAGACAACTACCTTTGGTGGATTTTCCTTGATATTTCTCTTTAAAAGTCTCAAAGGAGGCTCAGTTTGAACAACCAATGTTGAAGAATCCTCCTAAAACATAATTATTTATTTATTTATTTATTTCTCATCCGTCGACGATTCTTGCTCCAATGCTTTTCAATTGGACGGTTCTATATAGTCCTTGGGATTGGAGGTCTTCTTTACTTTTTTGCCTGCAGCTTTAAGTTTAGAATGACTATAAAGTGATTTCACTCGACTTGAAGCGGATTCAGTGGCTTCTTTATAAGTAGAGTCAAAGACTACAGAAACCCACCAATTGGTCCATTCGGAGGTACAACCAGGAGCAGATTGGAATTCATCGATATTGGGGAAGTATCTAGCGTGCATAATTTGGGTGATCTTAGAGCACAAGTCTGAGATTGTAAATAGGCTACAAGAAGGAAGCACACATGCAGGATGACCAGTGATGGCGTGAATGATGCACCAGCTTTAAAGAAGGCGAACTGTGGAATTGGTGTAGCTGATGCAACTGATGCTGCCCAAGGCGCATTTGACCTGGTACTCACCAAGCCAGGATTGAGTGTGATTGTCAGTGCTGTCTTAACAAGAAGGCATTTTTGACGTTATTACCATCCACTAAAAGTTTTGTCGGAAAGCATAAATGGTGTGGCTTTTCATTCTCTGGATGTCACAGCCACAACACTCTTACACTACAAAAATGATATACTGTGATGTGAAGGATAAGGGAATATTTCTCGGGTTCCATTATGGAGTAGGGCAGTGAATCAATTTGCCAATGCAGATCTTTGAGAGACCTAGAAACACGAGTTGGTATTGTGGAATCTGCAGTGGGATATTTTGTCGCTGCACAGATTTGTTTAGGCTTTAAACTGTAACTCTTTGATCCGATGATCATTGGATGAATTCGTTTTACAGGAGGTCTATCATTGACTGTGGTTGAGATTGAGTGAGTGAAAGTGTGATAGGCACTGGTAAAGAATTCTCAAGTTTTGTGGTTTGCAAGAATGGAGGTTCATCTAATATAGACTGGGGAGAATTGATTGCAGGTAAGGCGACCTGTTGCAGAAGTTTCACTTGAAGATGAGTTGCCTCTGGAGGGGTTAATGGAGGAAGACGAAGGTAAAGACGTGGAGATGAAGTGTCTGCATGAACGAATTTTGACTATCACCAGAGTAGGTAGACATAGTGGAAGTTTGGACATAATTTTCCACAAACTTTTTGAATTTATGAAATAGAGAAGAAATGTCAGACTTTTGCTCCATGGGATAAAACCAAATGTATTTTGTCTGGTGCCAAACAAAGTTTACATAGTAGTTAAACTCATCAACCGACTTCATTTGAGAAGGAGCCGCCACATCAGTATTGATTAGACAAAATAGGTCGACGGCTAGACGAATTGGAACCACGGAATTGAAGAGCATGACTTTTATTACATTGAGACGGCTCGCGTCAAGAACTCGTGCTGTTCGGAATAAACATGTAAAGAGCTAGACTTTCAGAAGAGGATGGAGGTGACGTTGGAAGTTTGTTTGTAAAAACAAACTAAGTGCATTTTCCTTGCACTACATAGGAAAAGTGGGAGGAAGTTGGTCAATTAATAAGTGTGGGGTTTCCTTTGTGTACCTAAAGGAATGATTGGATGTGGGCTAGACCCCATCATACCCGCGTGCGAGTGCGCAAATCCCTTTATTATTTTATTTTTATTTTTTATTTCGTACGGTTATCTTATTAACTTTAATCAATTCAAAGGTTGTTTTGTTTACTGAGAATTTTTGGAAATTAAAAATAATAATAATAATTTCAAGCCTTTGTTCATATGGGCAATTTTCGAAAGGATACATTTGTTTGCTTTGCAACATTTCACAAAGAGTTGTTTACGTTTTAAGAATGTTTTATATATACATGTCGGTTTTGGAAGAAAATAGTATGATCAAACTACAGTCATCTTTTCAATTGTTTCCTAGAGATCCTGGAGAAATACTAAAATTGCTATTTAGTGCTCTCATTTGAGACTTTGTTGTATATTGGAAGAAATTTGCTGGTGATCATTAGCAACTTTGTGGGGCAAATAAATCCTTAAAGAAAGTGATATCACGCCTTAAAGTCTGACTTGATTACTCTAAAAATCCGTCTTCATTGTTCTACCCAATTCGAAGCCATATTTTCCCAACAAGTGATGTCAAAGTGGTTGGCAGGAAATTCTCAAGCTCGATCGGTTTAAGAATGTTTTATATATACATGTCAGTTTTCAGAAGAAAATAGTATGATCAAATTACAGTCATCTTTTCAATTGTTTCCTAGAGAGATCCTGGAGAAATACTAAAATTGCTATCTAGTGCTCTCATTTGAGACTTTGTTGTATATTGGAAGAAATTTGCCGGTGACCATTAGCAACTTTGTGGGGCAAATAAATCCTTAAAGAAAGTGATATCATGCCTTAAAGTCTAACTTGATTACTCTAAAAATCCGTTTTCATTGTTCTACCCAATTCGAAGCCATATTTTCCCAACAAGTGATATCAAAGTGATTGGCAGGAAATTCTCAAGCTCGATTGGTTTAAGAATGTTTTATATATACATGTCAGTTTTCGGAAGAAAATAGTATGATCAAACTACAGTCATCTTTTCAATTGTTTCCTAGAGAGATCCTGGAGAAATACTAAAATTGCTATCTAGTGCTCTCATTTGAGACTTTGTTGTATATTGGAAGAAATTTGCCGGTGACCATTAGTAATTTTGTGGGGCAAATAAATCCTTAAAGAAAGTGATATCACGCCTTAAAGTCTGACTTGATTACTCTAAAAATCTGTCTTTATTGTTCTACCCAATTCGAAGCCATATTTTCCCAACAAGTGACGTCAAAGTGGTTGGCAGGAAATTCTCAAGCTCGACCAGTCTCCGATCGCGACTTCATCAGGCTCTTCACGATCAAAACGAGTGGATAGATTCTGCAGCTCCGATGTCAGGTGATGAGACGCACCAGGTTTCATGAACCGGCCCGGACCGAAGCACGGTTCTGTGGGAAGAGTCAAGTCGTCCTCATCAATTAGGTTGTCGTTGCTGGTAATGCTAAGCTTATCTGCAATAATTTCTTTAGTTGAAGATACTCCCGCACGGAACAGTTCTCGCGTTTAGTTTTGGTGAGGGCAGGACGCTCCTCAAGACTCATGATGCGCAAATGCAGTCTTGTATGTGAACCATCAAAAGATGTTCCAGCGGAAGCGATGATCACATGGAGTAGCAATTGGTCTTACCAGAGCCAGTGTCGATGAGCCGGGTTACAATTACACCTGGATCATGTTACAATAACAGTACTGGGATGACTTCCTCAGAGCAATATCCCAAGAATTAAGCATCAGAGGATTCTTGCTTTTCACGCCTCAATTAGTTGGGATCATACAATTTTTTAGCATTGATGTTCCTTGAAAGTTTCTTTTGAGAGAGAAATAATTTGGAATCGAATATATGCATTATATTCATTCGAGATTGCTTTTACACTCCACTAAAACCTACTAACACCGCAAGTCTAGAACAAGGATTGAATAGAAGAGAGCAATTTGATACATGCTATATAGCGTATACATCTCCAAAAAGAGGATTGCTGAAGAATGGAGATTAAAATTATCTTCAATGATCTTCATGACAATTCACAATCTACATGTATTATCGTCATCGTCATCATATATATTTGGTGCTCAATGTCTCCAGATCCTTCCCCAAATGCGCCTCTTCCAAGTGCTCCTCCGGCCACAGTTCCCAGCGGCGGCGGCAACCTGGCTCTTCACTCTCTCAAACTCTGAAACCTCGCAAGGTATAGTGATTCCCCCTCCTCGGTGACTGAACCCGAGCTCCTCCTCGGCTTCTCTCAGTAAGTCCACAAACAGCGGGTGATTGATGTAAACCACAGGCACTAAAACTCGGCACCCAAGTACACAGGCAAGTGGCCCTTAGGCACCGTCTTCGCAGCCGGTCTTTCCTCAACCGGGTCTTGACCCGCGGGCATGTAACCTGGACCGACGGGCTTGCCCATGCATAAAAACTTGGTCCTCTTGCTCGTCAGGCCATGGCACCAGAAGAGGAGCTTCGACATGGGATTGGTCGTGCATGGCCCCGATGGCATTGCGCCGAGGCAGCAGCCATCTGCGGAGGGGCTTCGGCTTCGGGAGAGGTGCTTGTTGAGGCTGAAGCCTCTTGTCTTGTTATTACTCATGATCACGGCTGGTAAATTGTGCAGGCGCCGCCCGTGCCCTTGACTATCGAGAAAGAAGCAAATTCGGGCAGATGAACCTGAGCGAAAGGCGGAACGAAAGTGTAGGGTTCTTTGAACGCACGAGAGAGTCCAACAAGGGGAGGAGGGAATGGTGCGGCTAAGAGAACAGCCACTGGCCGGTGACTACCGACATGGCGAGGCGGGAGGCAGTGGGGATGTTTGGCATGGCTTTCTTGATGCTGATATTGAAGAAACACGATGGTGTAACGGGGTTGAGATTGTGTTATGGAGCTGTGCTTTGTGAGGAAGGATTACACTCTTTGCAGGGGTTATCAGTGGTTGTTTATAAAGGGAAAGGAATTGAAGAAAATTAAGAGAAAATGACACGATAATTTGTAATATATACATAGTCAATGGGAGAGAAAAAAAAAAAAAAGAACAAAAGGAGAAGCTTCGTCCCATTGGAAAAAGCAGTTCACGCGGAAAGTGGCAGAAATATCATGGAATTGGATGCCCTTCGAGGCTTCGAGGATATCGGGGAGAGGTAGTCACATTACGTTGGAATCAATTACTAAAAATTGACATTTTGTAGGCTCGATATTCAAATTCAAGTGATGTTCACATTCTTATTTTGTAACATTGATCTTGTAGATGTGATGATTTGTCTTGAAGATGTGGGTTTAGGGCTTGAGAAACAAGATGATAACCTCAGCAAACAAGAAAATAAAATGATGGATTCGGATCCGAAACCCAAGTAATTTGACATTTTCATACTAATAACATTAAATTTTGAAAAGGAAGATCTTTGGTATTTGGGATGATAATTACGGATACATATTAAAAGGAGATATAATACATACTCGAAAGTTGTGCGCGATATTGGAGAATATATTTTGAATTTGAGTGTTTTTGAACTTTACCCATTAGATCTCCTGTCATGGGCTGCTTGTATTTAAGAAGATAACTTTAAATCTGCTAAATCGGTGTGGTAAAAACACTATGGTTTAGAATTCTAATCTCAGTGTATGTGTCAATTCAATTGGTGTGTGCAATTGGTCTATCATAATATTTTGGTAAAACGGGCAGGTTCCTGAACAAATAAAAAGAAGCATGACAATATAGTCTAAATTAACTAAACAAGAATGGACCTAGTAATTAAGTAGCTTTCCCTGATTTCACCGCCCTTCAATTTCCCATAGAAGATGCCAACCGTCTTCAAATTAGGCCGCACTGACAATGACATCGATTCAATGAACGGAGGCCTCGTGAATATTCTTAACAAAATATCTAGCAAATAATATAATAATTTGGAGATAAATTGTTGAGAGAGTGCGGAGTCGGTCAGACCGACGAGCAATATCCCAAAATTTAAGCATCAGACGGTTCTTGCTTGACTTGGTTGGTTTCCTAACCTGGGGAAGTGAAATTTGGACTTGACAATCGCTGGAGATTGATTCTCCCCTTTAGCAGCTAAATCAAACACGGAGCTTTCCGGGAGATCGGTTACGACATAAATTGAACTTTTAATCTTATGATTGTTAATTACGATATAAATTAAACTTGTGATCTTATGATTATTAATAAATCCTTTCATCACTAGGTCAATGTTTCCAACCATCTCCCACAAACTATTTCACAAGCCATGCTTAATTAAAATGGTTTTATTTGGGCAAAATTAGAAATATCGGTATAACAATTGTCATCCCATAATTAATTGAGATCATCACGCTTTGATATGTCTTTAGCATCAGCTTTCTTAAAAGGTTATATTTAAAAAGAATAATAGCAATTTTCAAATCAAATAAATGCGATTCTATGCATTCAAGATTGCATTTTTTGAATTGCTCTCTACTATTTGATCATGTTTTTAGACTTGTAGTTGTGGGTTTTCTTTGGAAATACATTTTAGTGGAGTTTAAGAAGGATCATTTTAAATGCGAAAAGAAGAATCCTTGAACATGATTAGTAAATAGTAAAGATTAAAAAGAATCATTACAAGATAATTTAAATCGACTACACATGATTATCCCAAAAAACGAAAAAGATTAGCTAACCAAGAACCTGACCTAGTAATGAAGGACCTTTTCTGATTTTACCACGCTTCTACTCTCATGGTGCATACAAAATATCTTCTAATTGGACTGCGCTGACAATGACAATGGTTTTAGGAAACCAAGGTCTCGTGGAATATTTTATATTCTTTTTGGCGATATTGACCTGCAAGATGTGATTATTTTATCTTGAAGGCCTTGGGTAAGTTGGATGATAATCTTAGTAGAAAGAATTGGTAAATATGGATTAGTATCCACAATCCAAGTCATTCGACATTTTCGTATTAATAACATTGAAGTTTCAAAAGGCCGACACCTCATATTTCAAACGATTATCATGGACATACGTTGTTTATGCACGTCAAAAGGAGAAATACTGAATAATCGAAAGGTGTGCAAGGTTTGTGACATTATCTTGCGGAGGAAAATTGGAGTGCTTTTAACCTTTACCCATTAGGTCTCTTCAAATAATGTGGCGGTATCTAAGAAGGTAATTTTAAATCTCCTGAATTAGTATAGTCTAGAAACCATGGTTGAGTATTTAATTTGTTATTGCGTTCATGAACTTTAATGAGGATATCAATCACAATGTTTCACACTATGTTAGGTTACTAGTTCATAAATACAAGAAAAAAAGTTCATAAGAAGATCGTTTAAATCAACTAAACAAAATTATCCACATAAAAAAAAATGACTAAACAAGAATCGACCTAGTAATAAAAGGACCCTTTTCTAATTTTACCACGATTCAATTCTCATAGAGCATACCAATTATCTTGTAATTAGACTGCACTGATAGTGACATTGATTTGGGGAAACGAAGATTCATAGGATATTCTTCACAATCTTTCTAGCTATAATTAGGAGAAAAATTGATGAGAGAGATCCTTCCTTAACTTAATTGGTTTCTTAATGTGGGGATGTTAGCAAGTGACACCATTGTAGGTCGCTTACGAGATTGATCGAACTCTTGATCTCATGATTGATAGTCGATTCGACAAATTGTTTTTGTTCGGGCAGAAATGAAAATAAAATATCACTATAACACTTCAATATATTTTGGCATCGATGCTTCTTAAAGGTTATTTTTACAAGAATATTAACTAAATGCAAATCAAAAGTGTGCATGATATTCATTCGAGATTCCATTTGAACTCCACTAAAATGCATTTCCAAAGAAAAAAATATCCACCACTTGATCTGTTGGGATGTAATACGCGGAAACGATAAGATCTTGCAAATTACGTCAACGTGAAATCACCGGAGAAATTAACGAGAAAAATAAGGACACTAGGAATTTACGTGGTTCGGTCGAGATCGATGCACCTACGCCCGCGGGGAGAAGCAAGAAGAAATAATCCACTATAATCGGAGAATCAAAGTTCTGATATAATCGCCATTCGCCATATTCAAGTGTTTCCCACACCTAAATTTAACCCCAAACCCAAAGTGTTTATAAATAAACAACTCAATTGGAGATAAACTCACGGCACAAAATTACCACGTGCGCAAGTCGTACACCAAAAAGAAAAAATCTCGTCCGTCTTTTTCATGCAGCTCCTCTCTTCGGCGGACGTGCGGTCCCTTTCTTCTCGGTGGCGTGCGGCTTCTCACGAAAGGGTTTCGGCAGCTTCTTTTTGGGCGAAGAAGAGAAAACCACGTAAAAATATCTCCTTTTATATGTGTCCCTAGGTCAAACTTTGACCTGGGCCCACCTCCTTCAATTTCACGTGCAGAGACTCCATCGACAAATAAAAGAATCCTTGAATATTGTGTGCTTGGGCTTCTTCTTCACGCCGAAAGAGTTGTGCGTGTGCCCACTGGGCCCACCCTTTTTTTTTTTTTCTTTTTCACGCGCATACGAGACTTCTTCCTTGCTTATTTTTCACATCCAAATTAATGTCCAATAAGAAGAAATATTTCTTCCTCCTATTTCAAACTTGAGACATTAATTTAACAATTTTCCACCTTGGCTCGATGTTTGAAACCAAGTTATAGTCTTTCATCATCCACGCGCTTCTCCCAACGCCCGATGGGCGCTCACTCTCCACAAACGCAATAGAGCTCAAGCAGAGCTTGAGCTCGCCAAAGGAATAGACTTAGTCATCATGTTCACTGGGTTATTCGCTATAGCAATCTTTTAACAATAACATTACCCTTAGCTAAAATATCTCGGATGAAGTGGTACCTGATGTTGATATGCTTCGTTCGCTCGTGATAAACTGGTATATACGCCAAATATATCGCACCTTGGTTATCACAGTGTATATCCACACTTTTATGTTCTAACCCAAAGTCCAAGAGCAAACTTTGTAACCATATCGCCTCCTTCGCTACAAAGGTTAATGCCATGTACTCTGCCTCAGTCGAAGACAAGGCAATGTGATGCTGTAAGGACGCTTTCCAACTAACTGCACCACCCGCTAGCGTAAACACGTACCCTGCTAAAGATATGCAATCATCCAAGTCACTGGCGTGATCCGAATCCACAAAATCAGTGGTCTCACTGCCATTGCTGTCCCTCCAGTATACTATACCCACGTCTGTTGTCCCCTTTAAATATCTGAGGATCCACTTCACAGCTTCCCAATGAGCTTTACCATGACACTTCATATAGCGACTAACCACGCTCATAGCTTGTGAAATATCAGGCCTAGTGCACACCATAGCATACATAATACTACCCACGGTACTAGAATAAGGAACACGGGACATATGCTCCTCCTCCTCCTTAGTCTACGGTGATAATTTATCTGAAAGTTTAAAGTGCTTTGCTAAAGGTGTACTGACAGATTTTGCCGACTGCATATTAAAACGCGCCACGATCTTCTCAATATATTTCTTTTGAGATAGACGTAAAACTCCTGCAATCCTGTCACGCAAAATCTCCATACCCAAAATTTTCTTTGCAGCACCTAAATCTTTCTTCTCAAATTCAGCATTTAACTACCTCTTCAACACATCAATATCAGACATATTCTTAGCTGCTATCAGCATATCATCAACATATAAAAGTAGATAAATCAAAGAACCATTCTCCAATCTCCTATAGTAAACGCAGCTATCCATCTAACTTTTCGAATAGTTTTGACTAACAATGAAAGCATCAAAACGTTTATACCACTGCCTAGGAGATTGTTTCAACCCATACAAAGACTTCTTCAACAAGCAAACATGATATTCCTTACCCAGAATAGCAAATCCCTCTGGTTGCCTCATGTAAATCTGCTCCTCCAACTCACCGTGAAAAAACGCAGTTTTCACATTTAGCTGCTCTAACTCGAGATCCTGCGAAGCAACTAAGGTAAGTAAGACACGAATAGAAGTAAGTCTTACCACAGGAGAGAATACCTCATTATAATCAATGCCCTCATGCTGTGTATACCCCTTCGCCACAAGTCCTGCCTTATACCTCACTGCCTTGACACCGGGAATGCCCTCTTTCCGTTTGAAGACCCATTTACTTCCGACAATCTTTTGGCTCTTGGGTACTTTGACCAACTCCCATGTCTGATTTCGATGGAGAGATTCCATCTCTTCACTCATAGCCCCTAGCCACCGCGATGGCTCGAACTAGCCATCGCCTCGAGTAAGACGAAGGCTCATTTGTCTCCACCTCATCACCTACGTCAATGCATACGCAACATTCGTATAACCATAACGTACGGTGATTTAATTTGCCTTCTCTGTCTATCTGCGGCTATAGTCTGCTGCGGCTTTACTAGTTGTTCACTATCACCGACTTTAGGAACTGCGACTTCATCTGCAGTCTCAACTTCTGTTACCTTCGAGGTCTCTAGAGTCTCCACTTGAAGCTCCACCTTACTAATGACACCATGATCTGTCTTCTCTGTTGGTTGTGTCTCAGAACTCCTCTGTTGAAGCATTGCAATCTCATCGAAAATCACATCTCTGCTGATTAGAAAACTGGGTGATCTGGGATTAGTGCACCACAGCCGTTAGCCTTTCACCCCATGTGCATAACCCAGAAATATGCACTTCTTCGCCTCGGCTCAAGCTACCATCACTCGCATGAGCATACGCAGACATCCGAATATCCGTAATCCGGAGTAATCAAACAGTTTCCCAACCATACTTCCTCGGAGTCTTCCACTCGATAGCAGACAATGGAGATTGATTTACCAGGTAACATGCTATGTTTACTGCTTCGGCCCAAAATTCCTTGCCAAGTCCTGCATGGGAAAGCATGCATCGAGCTCACTCAAGCAAAGTTCTATTCTTCTGTTCTGCCACGCCATTTTGCTGTGGTGTCCCAGGTATTGTGCGATGTCTCACAATACCTTCTTTCTCGCAGAACTCAATAAAATCTTTACCACAGAACTCCATGTCATTATCGGTTCTCAGGCACTTGATTTGTTTATCCGACTACTTCTCAATCAATACCTTAAATTTCTTGAACCGATCAAACACATCATATTTGTGCTTCAGAAAGTAAACCCATACCTTCCTCGAATAATCGTCGAAAAATGTCAGCATATATCAGGCACCTCCTTTCGAAGGAACAGAAGACGGGCCCCAGATATCTGAATGAATATATTCAACTAGTCGTTTGGTCGAATGGATAGCTGTAGTAAACTTAACTCGGTGCTGCTTCCCATAGATGCAGTGCTCACATAAGTCCAGCTTTCCTGTCTTTTGACCCTTTAACAACCCCCTTTCACTTAGCATCGTCATACCTGCCTCACTCATGTGCCCTAAACGCATATGTCATAATTGAGTCAAGTTAGAATCTGACTCACCTGATGAAACTGCAGCAGTTCCGGTCACGATATCTCCCAGTAGATGATAGAGAGTATTTACTTTCTTTCCCTTCATCACCTTGCCATGACACTCGAGAGATCTTCGCACTCCACCTTCACGGTGTACCTACACCCGATGTCATCGAGTGTCCCCAGAGAAATAAGGTTTTTCTTGAGCTCCAATACATGCCTCACATCTGTCAATGTGCGCACCATCCCATCGTGCATCCTAATCCGAATTGTCCCTATCCCCACTTGCCTTACATCGCATTATTCCCCAAAAGAACCCTACCACCATCTGCGCCGGTAAGTAGTAAACCGGGTTCTTATGAGGCGTCATGTGATAAGAACACCACGAATCTAGCACCCATTCGTCTCCCGACGAAGTAGCAGCCACACATAAGACAGCCTTCGCATCACTAGTGCTCCTCAAGAACGTTTGCCACACCGCTTGTGGCATTCTGCTTATCAACTTTATTCCTCCACTTTGGACAATCTCTCCTGATGTGCCCTTCCTCATGACACTCAAAGCACTTCACGCGTCCCTTGGACTTTCTATGGCGTGATTTAGATCTACTTTTACCTCTGCTGCTACTAAGCCCTCGATGTTGTTCTCTAACCCGAATTGTCAGTGCTTGCGTTGCTCCTTTCGCTAGACTGTCATCTCGCAACTTTCTCTGCCACTCCTTAGAGAATAAGGCGGACTTTACCTCCTCTGAGGTAATTGTAGTACGCCCCTACAACAGTGAATCAGTAAAGTGCTCCCATGACTCTGGTAAAGAGGCTAATAACATCATGCCCTATTCTTCATCATCAAGTATCTTACTGACGTTCTTCAGATCTAACATGAGTTTATTAAATTCATCTAGGTGGGTTCTGATAGATGTACCTTCAGTATATCTAAATTGAAACATCTTCTTCAACATGTATAAGCGATTGTTCAAACCTTTCTTCACATAGAGGGTTTGAAGTTTTGCCCATAATGCTGTGCATCCTTCTCCTCAAGCAACCTATATTAAGACCTCATCCGTCAAATTTAACAAGATTATACTCTTTGCTTTTTCAATCAGCTCTACCCTCTTAGAGGCTTTCATTATAATCGGCAACTCATCTTCACCATCTAGTGTCTTGACCAAACCTTGTGTTGTCAATAAAGCCCGCATCTTGATTCTCCATAACACAAAGTTGTTGCTCTCATCAAACTTCTCAATCTCAGATTTCCTCTCAGACATAATTGCAATAATAGAATTTCCAAATAATAATCAGACAAGCAAAAGCTCTAAATCACAATCAAGAAATCCAACCCCAAGCTCTAATACCAATTGTTGGGATATAATACGCGGAAATAACAGGATCTTGCAAATTACGTCAACGCGAAATCATCGGAGAAATTAACAAGAAAAATAAGGACACCAGGAATTTACGTGGTTCGGTCCAAGTATCGGTACCTACGTCCACGGGGAGAGCCAAAAGCAAATAATCCACTATAATTGGAGAATCAGAGTTTACAATCGCTCAATCGCTCAAGTGTTTCCCACACCTAGATTTAACCCCAAACCCAAAGTGTTTATAAATAAACAACTCAATTGGAGATAAACTCACGGCACAAAATTACCACATGCGCAAGTTGTAAGCCAAAAATAAAAATCTCATCCGCCTTTTTCATGCAGCTCCTCTCTTCGACGGACATGCGGTCCCTTTCTTCTCGGTGGCGTGCGGCTTCTCACGAAAGGGTTTCGGCAGCTTCTTTCTGGGCGAAGAAGGGAAAACCACGTAAAAATATCTCCTTTTATATGTGTCCCCAGGTCAAACTTTGACCTGGGCCCACCTCCTTCAATTTCACGTGCAAGGACTCCATCGACAAATAAAAGAATCCTTGAATATTGTATGCTTGGGCTTCTTCTTCACGCCGAAAGAGTTGTGCATGTGCCCACTGGGCCCACCTTTTTTCTTTTTCTTTTTCACGCACATATGGGACTTCTTCCTTGCTTATTTTTCACATCCAAATTAATGTCCAATAAGAAGAAAGATTTCTTCATCCTATTTCAAACTCGAGACATTAATTTAACATGATTAAATAGAAGAGGAGCAATTTGAAACTCACTATGTACATCTCAAAAAAAAGATCATTTAAATGCGAAAGGGGGAATCCGTCAATGTGATCATTGAGCAGTAAAGATTAGAGTTTTCAAAAAAAAAAAAAAATCGAACTTTCTCCAAATCCTTCCTATTAGGTGGTGCTTCTTCCAAGTGCTCCTCCGGCCATTGTGGCAGTGGTGGCGGCGGCAACCCGGCTCTTCACTCTCTCTAACTCCAAAACCTCGCAAGGAACAGTGATCCCTCCTCCGTCGTGACTAAACCCAAACTCCTCCTCGGCTTCTCTCAATAGGTCCCTGAACAAAGGGTGATTGAAGTCAACAACAGGCACCAAAACCCGGCGGAATTCACCGCTTCTTCGACCCACGTACACGGCCAAGTGACCCTTAGGCACTGTTGCCTTTGCTGCCGCCGCTCCTTCCTTGACCGGGTCTTCACCCACAGTCACCTCACTTGGTCCGGCGGGCCTACCTAAGGGTGAAAACCCGGCCCTCTTGCTCATCAGGCGTGTCATGCCTAGATCCTCAGGTATGCGCCCATCCCTCATCTTGGTTGATTTTCAATTGCGATATCCCAGGACTACATATCGCCGACCCTTTTTCATTTTATAAACACAAGCGGAAGCATAAATTAAATCCCCAGACAATAAAACATTGGGATAGAACAGTATGATTAAATTTCAAACCTTCATTCTTACATACATTGCAAATCAGTGCACATATATATACAAAGTGAACTATTAGATTCAATTCACAATAAGCCAGCTTAAAAACAAGGTCTACAAACAAAAGTAGGGTTTAGGTCCACGTCCTCCTCTTCGTCATCCTCCACACTCCCACTGGAGCCTTCAGCAGACTACCCCGGACTTTCGAGATCTTCAAAATCCAAGTCTACTGAATCTAGGGACCTGAAATAGTTATTCAATAACCAATGAGACTACGTCTCAGCAAGTTCTACCCCCTAAGACCCGATTAGTAAACAAATACATCTTAGGGCTGCCTATGTACAACACAAGTTAGAGGGCTTACCTTAGCCTCAGTTTCCACCTGCATATAAGCACAGATCAAATAGACACCCAAGCAATCACAGCACTGATCGAAGCATCGATCAAATCGACCTAGTTGATTTCACACCAACAAGACCATTCACGATCATTTCAATTCAATCAATCAATTGACAACATTAGATCAAAGCCATGATCAATCGACCTAGTCGATTACATATCAAACAGACCAACTCTAGGTCATTCCCAGACATCACTTACATGTACTCTTTCAAGCGTCTTTTTCGCCAACTACCATACCATCACTAATCACGTGCATTCTTTAAGGCGTCGTTTTCGCCTAGTGATGTCCTAATCATCAAATCACATATCATTTCTGTGGCATCGTTTTCGCCAATGACATACCGATCACCGACACCGTGCGTTCTTTAAGGCACCGTTTTCACCAGTGATATCCTCGATCACCGAACCACGTGTCCTTTCTAGGGCGCCGTTTTCGCCAAGGTGACATCGGCAATAGACAACATCGTAGTTCTTTAAAGTGTCGTTTTCACCAGTGACATTTCCTTAATCACCGAACCACATTTTGTCTATAAGTCATTTATGTGCGTTCTTTAAGGCATCGTTTTCACTAGTGATACTTCCAATCACCGAACCACGTATGTCCAATAATATCGTACCTGATTGGTCTCAGCCAATAATATCCTCAGTTAGTTCTCACTATTCTCCCTCTACTATATAGCCCATCAACGTACTGGCGCTATATACTCATATTCGGCCATCTACTAATCAAACATTTAATTCCACCCAATTTCAATCAATTTAGGGTAAATCCCTAAAATATCACAATTAATTTAATTTCATGCAACGTAGAGCTCAAATAAATAAACGGACTGCACCACGACAATCAACACAAAATTCCGGTCACCGCCATCCCAGTTGAATTTCCGGAAAATAAATAATTAAATATTTAATTTCGAATATTAAATAAATAAATACAATAAATTCAATTTAACACAATATAAAGCTCAATTAAATAAATGGACTGCACCACGATCATCAGCATAAAATCCCGTCACCTGGCCATCCCAGGTTGAATTTCAGGAAAATAAATAATTAAATAATTAATTTCGAAAATTAATATTTAATTCCTAAAAATTCCACTTAGGCTCGAATCACCAAATTAACACCCAATAAGGGTCGGGAAAAATTCTGACAAGCATCCAATAAATACTATAGGCAATTCTCTATCTAAGTACACTAACTATTTCACTAATATTCAATGCAATTCTCTAATAATCAATAATCCATTCTAATCTAACAACCTAATTACACTTAACTAACACTAATCAATATTTAAGTGTAATTAGCAAACTAAGAAGGCATTAGTGAGTAAAACTTACTCAAAACGACAGCATCAACACGAGGATCGACTTTCCTCAAGGTGGGCCGAACATCCGGGCTCGGGAAGGCGGCCAAAACGGGCCAAAACCCGACTGTCATACCCATTTCTGCAACGTTCTACTTGCTGCTAGTTGGGGCGGTTCCGGCATCGGTTGAGGCGGCCAAGGGCAGCGGAGGGCAAGGCGAAGCTCCGGCGAGGCCGACGGTGGCTAGAGGAGGTCGGGCGGCAGCCTAAGGTGGCCGAACGGGGCTGGGCAGAGGCGAAACAGGGGTTGGGCAGCAGCTTGATCGGGCAGGGCAAACGGCGCACGGCGATGAGGCGGCGTGCGGTGGCAACGACGGCGTCCGGCGCGACTGCAGCTCCTTCAAGCGATGCCGTTGCTGCTTATGCTTTTGCTAGTCGGTTCTGTTCGAACCAGAGGGAGGAGAGGGGGCGGAGGCGCGCGGACGGCAACTCGGCGACGGTTTCGAGTGCGCACAAGCAGCTCCGGCGACTGCGGGCATGCGACGACGGCGGTGAGAGGCGGCGACGGTAGCTCGGTCTTCGGCTTCCATGGTGTCGAGTAGCGGTTGAAGAAGAAGATGGGGGGTTCGGTCGACTGGGGGAAGAGAGGAAGAAGAAAACCAATTTTCCCCTTTTCCTCTCACACACTCTCTCTCTCTTAGGTCATCACAAACTTGGCCCACCATGACCTCATGTGATGTCACATTCCACTCACCATTTCTTGACAATTATACCCCTTCTAGAACCATTTAGGTAGGCCAAAGTGTGGGGTATATGTGGCATATGAATTTTGCTAGGTTTTTCCCTCCAATTGGACCTTAATTCCACTTGAATTAAATCAAATTGACCCCCATTAATTCATTCGACACCTCATCAATCAAATTGACACTTTTCTTTACCAATGTAGCCTACTTGCATCTTAATTTCACAATAAAAAATGGTCCTCTGCAAAATCCGATTAAAAACGGCCCTAACTCAACTTTTTCCCAAAAAGTCTCAGTTGTCAGAAAAATCTTTTGAGACTGACTCGACGTTCCTAAAATTTATTGTGACATGACAAACTCTTCAATTTCTGAAATTGAACTTAGATTGGCGGTTAATTTCACTCGGACGCGTTTTGAGCGTGACCTAGGCTACCGGGTAGTTTTTAAAACTTTTTACGACAAATGACCCATGGCCAATTTTCTTCGAGCCACGATGAACCCACTCGACCCATTGGCGACTCTCGGTTGTCGTGAAAATCTCGATGATTCAAATACGGACACATGGTACCAAAACAATAAGAAAATCAGTCTAGTGTCGGTTGACGAGAATTTTCCAATTTAGTGGTGTCACCCATGATTGGCCAAATATCTTTGTCAAACCAGCCTATCTCTAATTTCAAATCGATTTTATACTGTGCCGCAATGATCTCTAAAGATGAGCATGGTCGATAAGTCGATTCCTAGTCGAATTCTCAAGTCTATTTGACTTAAAGTCCTTAATAGCTTACCCAACTAGTCTAGTTATCTCGTGAGTGGTTAACTCAGAGAAAAACACTGTAGTCACATCGATAAAACACCCACTTTATCTAATCGAAATCAGAACCCGAAAATCAGGATGTCACAAGGCGGCGGCACCAGGAGATGAGCTCCAACATAGGGCTTGCCACGCATGGCCCCCTCGGTGATGTGCCGAGGCGGTAGTAATCTCGGGAGGTGCCTCAGGCCGGGCCCATGACCCTCTTGGAGACCCGGGAGAGGTGCTTCTTGAGGTCGAAGCCTCCTGTCTCGTCGTTCCTCCTGCTCATGTTCGACCAAGCAAGAACTGAACCTAGTGATGTAGGACCGGTTCGAACCATTGCTAAGCATCAAGAATCCTTTTTGTTGGAATGCAATGACAGTGATGTTCGAACTAAGGAACCGAGGTCTCGTCGCATATTCTTGGCAAAATTTCTTAAGCTAATGCTATAATAATTTACAGAGAAATTGCATGGAGAGTGCAGAGAAGTCTCCGGCTGGTCGATTCTAATTCGGGTTTTCGGATTCGGGTTATCGAGAGTGAAGGTTCGGGTCACTGCATGAGAGATTCGAGCTGGCTTCTAGCTCTGGCCCGGTGGCTTCCTAGAAATTGCGCGCGTTGTTGAGTCAAGACTGAAAAGGAAATACGATCGTTTCTATTTCCACGGATATGAACAATTCCGCACCTTTTTTTTTTTTTTAATCTTTATCCCACTAATGATAAAATACTCCAGTCAAACGGCCTGAATGGTCGCAAAGCTTGATTCGAGCAGATGATTTGAAAACGGGTGAGCCTAAGTATCTAATTCAGAAGTGTGGAAAAGAATCGAGAATTACCCGAAACTAAATCGAACAGCCCGAATTGGCAATTTTCATGGGAACCAATCAAATTCGTAATTCCATATTATTAGAATCGGTGAATATTGATCCGGTTCCGATTCTTGGTGTGGAACTACTCATCAACCCACCTAGACCAGTATATGTATAATTTTTTTTTTAAATTTATTAAGTTTTAAAATTTCATATCAAAATCCTAATTTTCTCTGTCTTTTTCCATCTCTCGCCTCACTCATCTCATGGCCCTGCCTCCTTCTCTCACTCTTGCTTTTGGCGGCCTCCGACCTTGTTGATCCCTCTCTCACTCTCACTCTACATCACCTTTGGCCTTGTCACTCCCTCTATCATTCTCGCTCTCGCTTGCCTCTAGCCTCTGATCTCATTGCTTGCTCTCAAGTCCTTTTCCAGAGTGGGAACATTTTGACTCGTTCCATGGGTTCGTGGAACCAACGGATGGTTCCCGGTATCAATTTTTCAAAACTGGTCTTAGTGAGCCCGATCACCCCTAATTAAGTCGAGCTTGAGTATGCTCAATACTTAAAAAAACAGCTTGGAGCTCCAATCTTGGAATACTTCAGATCCGATCGCACACGGGAAGCGGGCTTCTGACTTGCAAGCCCAAAGGCTCGACCCGGCCCAATAAGAGGCCCATTTCTCCTTCTCTCTCTCTCTCTCGCTCTCTTGCCGGCCTTCAACGAATCGAGAGAGGGAGAAAGAGAAACGAACCAGCGGAGTACACAGGGAAAGCGAAGATCCGGCGAGGCGGTGGAAAAGGATCTGGCGCTTCCGAGCTAGCCACGTCCGAAGTTCACGTCGGGAAAGCGGAGACGGCGGCGGAGTGAGCGATCGCGCGGGCCGCCGGTGGCCGTCCCCCATTGCGCCGTCGCGGCGATCCGCGGGAGGACGCGGGAGAGCATCAGGGGAGAGCTTTCCGGTCCGGGAGGGATCCGGAGCCCGGGATCCCCGATGGTGGGCGATGCGAGCCTGGAGCTGCAGGAGGCCGGCTGGGAGGAGCTGAGGAAGGAGGCGAGGAAGATCGAGGGCGATCTCGACGTCAAGCTCAATTCCTATGCGAAGCTCGGGGCCAGGTTCTCGCAAGGAGGTTGTTTCTTCGATCTCTCCTCGCCGTTCCGCGATGCGCTATGACGGCGACTCTTGCTCTTTTGCCTGTGTGCATTTTCGGATTTTCGTTGTTGGCGGTTGCTAGATTGGGATCGCTTTGCGGGGGGTTTTAGGCCGTTAGTGATGCGGAAACTTGAAGTGAGTTGAGGCTGGCTCCTCGCCTGTTGTCAATCAGAGCGAAATCGCTTTGCGTAGAATTTATGTTTGGTGTGCTGATTGTAACAGTTCGAGTCCTCGAAGCGAGTTGCAGTTTTTCTAGTTGAATGATGAAAGATCGAGAAAGAAACAAAGAGAGAGGGAGGTCGCGCGAATGTGGATTGGTAGGGCAGCAGCAATGTGGCTAGTTATCTGGAACGTGGCGATTGCCGGTTTTCTTGTCTGTTGCAAAAGAACAAATGGGTTGCTGCCTAGTCAAGTTTGAATACTTCAGAGGACTAATTCCATCTTAGGGAAATTTCGGCATGGATATTATCCAAGCACAATGCGTCGAATTGTATTGGAAAACAGCTCAACGAATTGGTGTTCTTAGTTACTGGCTAGCTGTGCGCATAAGATATCTGTTGGATTCTAATACTTTCAAGTCCTCTTTGGTCCTCTTTCTGAATTAAGCAAGAAAGACTACATTTCAGCTTTCATGCTGTTTCTGTCTAAAGTACAAGAATGGGTCTCAAATGTTATTTGGCTCGGTATTTATTGTTTGAAGTGTTGTTTTAGGATTTTAAAAACACTGCGACAGGTTCTGTGTGTTGTCCTGCAGTTACGTGCAGTGAATTCCCTACTTTAGCATCATCCTTGGTAGTTTATTCTTTCCAGATGGTCCTTCTTAAAATGACAAGTGCAAAGATCTGCAAATCAAGAATAACATATTCTAGGGAACAGGATTTTTTGTCATTCCCATTACAATGATTGGTCAAATTGGTTATGAATGTCTTCTTTTTGCCAATTGTCTGCTTTATCCAGGAGGTTTTACCTTATCAGTATGGAGTTGCTTACAGGTTATTATGACCATGCCGTTTTTCTAGAAATCCAACAAGCCATATTTATCTGCTCCTATACCAAACTCTTAAGCTACAATTCAGTTAAAGATGGATAATTGTATTCCTCACATATTTGTAATGCCAAATGCTAACAATGTACTTGCTGAACTTTGTTCATGTTTTTCTATATCTTCTTTTCTGTTCTTTGTTTCCTAGGTGTTCTTTTAGATGCAGGTTACTGGTAGCATTGCCGGATTCTTTATAAATAAGGCTTCAATTCTTAGTTATCTCTGATATTGAGTTGTTCAGGTTATGTAGACACCGGGTCACCAACTGTTGGGTCCAGCAGGTCATGGAAGTCAATGGAAATGGAGATCCAGTCATTGCTTGAGAAACTATTAGACACGAATGAGGCTATGAGTAGATGCGCTGCATCTGCTACTCCCACTACCTCAGTAACTCAAAAGTTGGCAAGACATAGAGACATCCTTCACGAGTTTACCCAGGTTTCCTTTGTTTTATACTTTTCCAATTCCAACGTTCCTGAAAATATACTATATCATCACATTGGTGAGCATTTCATGCCATAAGAGATGTGATGAGTGTGACTAAGATATACTACAAACTTGGGCCTGGTAGTCTGTAACTTTTTGAAAAGTTCTTGGTGGTAGACCTAATAGCTTTCTGACAGTGGCATCCAACTTGGATCCCTCCCTAATTAGAGATTATTTGATGTAATGAAATCGCTGGCTGTTGGTGCGAGCTTCCACCACTATGCTTTGCCTATCATGTTGCTAATTTCGACATCAGCAGATCTTTATTTCATACTACAAAAATAACTCTTTTAAAAGCAAGGGACGTATCTATTTTTGTTGTCTACTCTGCTTGAGAGGATGTACATCATTCAATTCAAATTACTCTTTGAGTTCTTACAGTTTTTAAATGCATCATCTTTCAACAAGATGTATTATAATATAGAGAGTTCCATTCATAGGTGATCATAAGGTTACCATGACATGGTTCAAACTAATTTCATCTAGGCCATCTATGTGAGTTTCAAATTGTTATTTACCTAGTTGACGAGGTTAGTGGGATATTGTGCTCTGCATTTACTCCTCTAATTTGGGTTTCCTTCTTATAAAATATTAAGTAACCGCATTATTTACGACTTAAATACCTCCTTCTGGATGCCATTGGGTGGAAAAAGATGGATTGCCCAAGGGTCTGGACTTTGTTGGCCTGCTTCTGACTTCTTGATCTCATTAACTTGATCAATAAGATCATGGGATCTCATTCTTGTACTTTTAATTTGCTTATGTGGCTGGTCAAAAATGATTCTAGGTGGCTGCATTAATGTTGAGTAAATACGAAGCGTGCTCCACGTTCTTTCTGTTTAAGACGGTGTTGACAATTTATAGGCTAGAGTTCTCTGTAAAAGTTGAAATTATCGGAGAGTTTCCCTCTGTTTCATGCATACAGGTTTCAGCTGCAAAGTCTTCATTTGCTGAACCTCTTTACCATTCATAGAAAAATGCATCTTTAGGCCTTTTTTCCTTGGTTATTTCATCCATGAAGTTGTGGCTTGTCATCCAGGTGATGTATTTGGATCCTTGATCAGTTAGATTACTACAAAAGTGCCTAGAAGATGTGGAAGATTGAATTTGCGCCAAGCTTTAAAGTTTTGCCACTTGACAGATTGTCATTCATTTTAATTCTCCCATTAGAAACAACTTTTTTGGGTGGAAATGCTGCCTATTTTTAACAAAAGCATTATCAAGTTCTTCATCCTTACTATTAACACTTTTTCAGGTGTAAGCTGCTCAATAAGTTGGATTTGTCACTTGTTGAAGTAATAAAAGACAATATGCTGCTGTATAATAAATATCTCATTGTCCAGTTGGAAATTTCTGTTTGTTAGGAGTTCAGACGTATCAAGGGAAACATCAGCTCAATGAGGGAACATGCAGAACTTCTCAGTTCTGTGAGGGATGACATCAGTGAGTATAAGGTGAGCATCTATAAGATCCTGCTTTACTTACATCTGATAATGCTTGGTTTTCTTTTCCCTTTTTCTGTTTTTGGGACCTTAGACCTCTCTAATTTGCTTCCTTGCAGGCTTCTGGCAGTATGTCTCCACGAGTGCAATTACTAAGAGAAAGAGCTTCAATTCATGGAAGCATATCCCATGTAAGTCTCATTGTATCTCTTTTGTCATTGTACATATGTTCAAGAAAGGATGTTCCTTTTTGTGTACCGATGAAAGTGGTCTTGTTTATTTACTCAAGATAGGATGAAATAAGATGATAGCAGCCAGTAAACAATAAGATTTGTGAATTAATGTACCAAGTGATGGTTGATTTTTGAGGGCAGCAATGTAACCAAATTTACTCAGCTTGATTACAGATTTGTTATGAAAAGGAAGATCAAAACTTTAAGAGTCTAAAAAGTATATGAAAAGCCACTAAAGTGAATATTTGCGCCACATAATCTAAAATGGGGATGAGTAACTAGACAAGTGTACAATTTATTGGAAAATCTGTCTGGTTTATACAGATTCTATTTGATGTTGTAATACATAAAGCTTTGCCCGCGGAATTTAGGATAGGTTCCTTCAATAGAATCTGCAACTCTGCCTGAAGGATATATGCACATATGGTAGTTTTTATTTGTTTGACACTTTGAGAATACTGAGTGACGCATTTGTCTTTCTGTCTGTTGTATTCCTATAAGAGATTTGTTTAACCATTTGTCCATATATCACTTCCAAGTTTCCTCTCCTTGACCTTTGAGGATACTGGGTTTTGGTAGTTGCTTTTTCATATAAGGGAATTATCATGAGGATGCAGTTAGTGTGCACTGTTGTGTGTTCTCCCTTTTTTCACTTGCACGTATGAATGCTTGTTGATTTGTGTGGATATAGATTATTCATGGCAGACCAATATATCCTTTTGTGTTGGACTGCTAACCTGGAAGAAGTTATCATGATCCCTTCTACCCTCCTTCCATCAGATGAGCAAATTTGATTTTCTCTTTTTGTTTTTGTGGTGACCAATCATTTCATAGTATCAGATATTCTTTCAGAGCAGTTCAATATCTTACTGGTAAATTCTTGTTTACGTGAATGCAGTTATGAACGCACATACAGATACACAAACTTGCTTGAAGTCTGACCAAAAAAAAAAAAAAAAAAACTTGCTTGAATGTATCTCTATATGCAAACTGTGTTTCATCTGTATGATCGAACTGATTTTCGGTCTCTAGATAGAGAAGAATCAAATTTGAGAGGGGCCTGATAAACGAATGGTCTGATGTTCTCTCCCTTGAGAGTATCACTTTGAGGCTTGTTTAAATGACAGTTTTCCCAATGTGCTGGCAGTTGTATAATGTACCCTCTTGATGATAGTTTATATTTGTTTGCGCAGATAGATGATGTGATTAGCCAAGCTCAAACAACAAGAGCAGCTCTAGGCTCTCAGAGGACTCTCTTTGGGGATGTTCAAGGGAAAGTGAAGCTCTTAAGTGACAAGTTCCCTGTAATTCGTGGCATCCTAGGTACTTGGATAACTTTCACTGGAACTTTTCTGCCCTTATTTCATTTAGATTATATATTAAACTTATAAGTGGTTAATGCAGGCTCAATAAGAAGGCGGCGATCGAGAGACACTCTTATTCTCTCTGCTGTCATTGCTGCCTGTACATTGTTCCTTATAATCTATTGGCTCTCAAAATAGTAAGAAAGTGATATCATTGCAGAAAAATCGGGAGTTATCTGCTATTTTAGGAATTTTGCTTCTGTAATTTGCTTGAGCATATTCTTTCTTTCGGACCTTGTGATACACGGTTGCGACTTTCTGATGTTAGTGAAGATTATTCTTGCATTTAAATGACCATCTATCCAGCATCATTGAGGTGGTTGGGGATTCCATTACCGTGGTCCATGGGAGACTTGGGCTTTGCTTATGAACCCACGAGCGAAATATCAAAGCAGCATCGGCTTTCAAAATATTCGTCAGTAGAGTTCACGGAGTGGAATGGTGGTTTCTTGTCATGTGCACATGAATCAATTGCCCGAATGTTTACGGCTCATCCGTGTTGAATCTGCATTTACCTTGCATTTACCTGGCTGACAAGTACAATGACAGTTCATCAAGCAATATCCTTTTCCTTGCCACTGCTGTGTGATTCCAGTATGATGCATGTGACTTTTATGTGTTTTGCTTGTTCCAACGCTTCCATGGGTTCCACAGCTTAATAAATGGGTCATTCTTCGCTGGCCTTCTTGTGGTCCAAAAACAAAACTTTCTGGAACTCTGTTACGAGGATTTTCGCGGCATCTGCTCACAAAGAGGAGTTATCTTCACTTTTTTACGATTTCAGATTTCGGGTTTTGAGCTATGACATTCATGCAACGTCTTGTGATGCATGTCCTTTGCCTTAGCCTTTCCATCCTAGGGAGAAAGGTCGTGTGCTAGATCAGACCAATCGAAATGCCGAGTGAGCCTTGTCAGACAAAGTCGATAGCTGATTTTGTATGCGTGACATTTGTTGAATATTAGAGTCGCACAGCTTTGATAACACTCTCACAAGAGAAGCTCTTAAGGAAGGAGATGAATACATTACTTTACTTGCAGAAAAGTCTTTTCACTCTCCATCATTTGAAACGATTACAAGATTTGTTTATATGTAAGCTTAAAACACGACTCTTGACATTCCTTAGATATATGAAAAGACATGTCTAAATAAATAGTAATAAAGACACTTTAATATGTGGGTCGAAATTTCGACCAAAACACAAAGAGTTACAAGAGATAGGTAGTGATATCTTCAATACTCCCCCTCACCGACTACTCTCTCTAAGGATAGTCCTTGTGACCATACCAAGCTGAGCTCGAAACTCTTCAAACTTTGCAGCTCCAAGACCTTTGGTGAAGATATCAGCAACTTGATCACCTATCTTGATGTACTTCATCTTGATCTTGCCCTCCAACACTTTCTCTCGCAGAAAGTGATAGTGGACTTCCACATGCTTAGTCCTAGCATGGAAAACTAGATTCTCTGCCAAGCTTATAGTGGATAGATTATCACAATACAATATTGTCAAATAACCTATTGACTGATGAAGATCATCCAATAACTGCACTAGCCACGTGCTCTCCTAAGCTGCCATTGTTGCTGCTCTGTATTCAGCTTATGTTGTAGACAAAGACACAATTGGCTGTCTTTTACTGCACCAGGATACTACTGTTGATCCAAGATTAAACGAGTGTCCAGTAGTTGATCGTCGTGTGTGTTGATCTCCAGCATAGTTGGCATCACAATGATCGACCAACTCACTCGATGATCCCTTTTTATACAAAAGCCCAAAATCAAAAGTCTTCTTTACATACCTTAGGATACGCTTGGCTGCATCCAAGTGAGGCTTCCTTGGCTTCTCCATGAATCGACTCACTACTCCCACTGCAAAAGAGATGTCAGGCCGAGTTATGGTAAGGTAAATTAGACTACCTACCGGTTGCCTATACATGGTCGAATCTTCTAGCTCTCGACCTTCTTCAGCAAATAGCTTTACGTTCCCATCCAACGGAGTAGATATAGGTTTGCAATCAAGCATTCTGAATTTTTTCAAGAGATCTCGTGCATACTTTTGTTGACATAGGAATAATCCTTCCTTTGTCCTATCAATCTCAAGCCCCAAAAAGTGTTTTAGTTCTCTAAGCTCCTTCATATGGAACCGCACAGAGAGGTTGGCTCTAATTCGACATATCTCATCTTCATCATCTCCAGTAATGATGAGATCATCCACATAAACCAGCATAGCTGTAACCTTTCCATCTTTTGCTTTCACGAACAAGCTCGAGTTTCTGCTGGAGCTACATTATTATTGTTCTTCAATAAGAATTCTGCAATCTTTCCATACCACACTCTTGGGGCTTGCTTCAAGCCATACAATGCTTTCTTTAGCTTGCAAACATATTTTGGATGAATTTTGCTTTTGAAGCCATCCAGTTGCTCCATGTATATCTCTTGCTCGAGTTCTCCATGCAAGAAAGCATTCTTTACATCCATCTACCACACATTCCACAACTTGCTTGCTACAAGTGCTAATAGAACTCAAACAATGGTAACCTTTGCCATCGGGCTAAAGGTCTCTTCATAATCAACCCCATATTTTGCGAAAATCCTCGAGCCACTAGACGTGCTTTATACCTTTCAATTGACCCGTCTGGTCAAGTTTTAAGTTTATAAACCCATTTGCAAGAAATAGGACGTACCTCTTTAGGTTTCAATACCAAGTCCCATGTCTCATTCTTCTTTAGTGTGAGGATTTCTTCTTCCATGGCCTTCCTCCATTCTATACTCTTCGAGGCTTCTTCATATGTCAAAGGCTCGACCATGCCAACATCTTCAATCAATGTTGCATTGGCATACTTGGGATTCGGCTTCCTTTGCCTTGTCGATCTCCGAAGTTGAGGCTCCTCCTCTTCAAGTTCTTCGACCTGACTTGGTCAAAGTTCTTCTGTCAACCTTGTATGCTCACTAGATGAACTTGTCGATCTTGGTGATTGTGCTTCGACATCTTTTTCAACAGGCTGATTCTCATCGAATTCTTTCAGCCTTTCTTCGACCTCTTCGTCGAAATGCTGTGAACATGGCAATTCGACAGCTTGAGATGACCACCAAGATGACATTTCATCGAACACCACATTCCTTGAAGTATAGCACCTCCCTATTGTAGGGTCGCAGCACTTCCACCCCTTTCGTTGATCATCATATCCCACGAATATGCAGCGGACTGCCTTCTTGTCGAATTTGTTGTGAAGATGATCAGGCACAAATGCATAACATATACATCCGAAAACTTTAAAGTGACTTACCACAGGCTTGCAATTCCATAGCTTCTCGTATGGTGACATAAAAGCAAGCCTTGCTTGTGGCACCCTGTTAGTCACGTGAGCCGCCGTCTTCATACATTCAGACCAAAACCTCGGTGGAACATTCTTCGCATGCAACATGCTCCTACATGTCTCAGCTAGATGTTGATTCTTTCTTTCGACAACGCCGTTCTGCTGTGGTGTATACGGACAAGTATACTATCGACGTATCTTGTACTCTTGCAAATACTTCGTAAACTCATAAGAAGTGTACTCTCCCCCGTTATCGGTGCGTAGGCAACGAATTTTTCTACCTACTTCACTTTCAACCTTCTCCTTAAACACCTTAAATTTGATAAACGCCTCAAATTTTTCCTTCATGAAATCAACCCAAACGTACCTGGAGAAGTCGTCGATGAAAGTGATCATATACTTGAATCCGCTAACAGATTGCTGCTTCACTAGACCAAACACATCTGAGTGAACGAGCTCGAGAGGCATCCAAGCTTTGAACAACGGTTCCTCATACGGAAGTTGATGTGCCTTCTCGTATTGGCACCCGGCACAAACCACATTTTCTTGCACTTCCAACTGGGGAAGACCCCTCAGCATGTTCTTTTGCATCATCACCTTCAACTTGTGACAACTTACATGCCCAAGCCATGCATGCCATAAATCAGGTGTATCATTCCTTCGGGTTTTGTTTACGTATGCCGTTTGAGCAGACATCACGTAAACGGACTCCAGCCGACATCCTTTCATGATTGGTCGACCAATGGGCTTCAAACTTCAATACACCTTAACATCTCGTGGACCAAACACCACATAATTACCCGAGTCTGTGAGCTGGGACATAGAAAATAAATTCTTCTTCATTCTTGGCACGTGGTACACACTTTTCAATTCAACTTGTTGTGAATTGAACCGAGGAGTTATCATTGTCTCGCCGATATGAGTAATCGGCAACCTCGAGCCGTCTGTAGTAATAACGACACGTCCTTCGATATAATTACGCATGTTCGACAGCTTGCCTTGATCTCCCGTCATATGACTCGAACACCCTAAATTAACAATCCAGTCATAATCATAATTAATTGACTTTTCACTTATAGAGATTAATGCCATTGCATCGTTTAACTCGACTGCGGAAGAGACAGCGAACTCGTCTGACACCACTATTGCAGCAGATGTTTGGAAATCCCATTCCTTATCTTCATCGAAATCATTCATCTTCGATGATGCTTCAACATTTCCTTCAACTTTCTTCACTCGACAATCTCTGGCAAAGTGGCCCTCCTTGTCGTAGACGTAACATCGTCCACTACATCTTTTGCCATCGCGTCGCCCGGCTCCCCCTAGTCGAAGGCTCGACTCTCTTGGACGCTTTTGCCATCCTTCACGAGCTAGTTGCTTTTGCCATTCGACATGGCTTTTCCTGGACTTGCCATGTTTATATTCAACACCAGTTCGCCTCTGGCCCTTGAACCCTCTTTTATCACTGAAGAGGGCACTTTCTTCTTCCTTAATCATAACCTTAGACATTTGACTATCTAAAGTCTCTTGGTTAGCCAGAATATTCTCCAAATCGGTCAATGTCGGTTGAGTTGCCCATCCACAAGTAGCCGTAATAATACCGTTATACTCTGGCTTTAACCCGTGAATAATAATTCTTCTCATTCTTGTTTCTGAGATGGCATTAGCGGGATCCAACTTTGAAATTTCGTCACAAATAGATTTAACTTTGGAGAAATACTGACTCACCATCATATTTTATTGTGACATCGACAGCAACTCATTCTCCAGCCTTTGTAGCTTGGCATCATTTGACCTTGCGAATAACGCCGCCAAGTTATCCCACGCCTCCTTGGGAGTCTGCGTGCTCCTAATGTGCGGCAATAAATCATCTTCGACAGTTACCGCAAGAGTGTAAAGAGCCTTACTCGCTTTGATCTTCCATCTCCTCTATTCATCATCGCCTCTAGGTGCCATGGTGTTGTTGCAGCCAACAATATCCCACAAATCCTAACCCATCAAATAAAACTACATCCGGACACTCCAATTATTGTAATTGGAGTTGTTGAGCTTCTTAATGCCATTCATTGAATTTGAAATATCCGCCATCTGACTTGAAATAATGCCCAACACTACTCCAAGAAACCTTGTTCCGCGACCAATTGATCACAGTCCCTGATTGTACACTTGCAGAACTTCGACGTATTCCGGTCCTCAACCGCCTGCACACGAACAATGGTCCTTGACCACCGTCTTCACGAACTACGCTCCGGAAGACTTGACTCACGGTCTCTGACAACCGTGCTCTCGGTCCTAGATAACCTTGCTCTGATACCAATTGTTGAATATCAGAGTCGCACAGCTTTGATAACACTCTCACAAGAGAAGCTCTTAAGGAATGAGATCAATACACTACTTTACTTGTAGAAAAGTCTTTTCACTCTCCATCATTTGAAACGATTACAAGATTCGTTTATATGTAGGCTTAAAACACGACTCTTGACATTCCTTAGATATATGAAAAGACATGTCTAAATAAATAGTAATAAAGACACTTTAATATGTGTGTCGAAAAGACTTCTGTTGGAAACTAAATAGCCTTTCGACCAAAACACGGAGAGTCACGAGAGATAGGCGGTGATATCTTCAATAACATTGTCGAACTTTTTCATTGTAAGAAGAGAGAAGTTTTGATGTGCTACAATGTTCGAATATCATTGTGAGTCACACTTGGTAGCCGAGCATCGAGCAAGAACCGGTAGGTCAATCCCTTTTATAACATTTTCAGGATGAAACCTAAAGGTGTCAATAGGCCTTGGGCGTTTAGGCCTTGGGCATTTCTGGCTCTTGCTTAGGACTAGTCCGTGATATAATGTGAGGAAAAGTCAAATTTTGTTTCTTCGTGTATCTTCAATTCACCGCATAGGACAAAGTTATATTTGCTCATGTATCTGAAGTACCTTTAACCACGAGTGGCTTGCATGTTTTTGAGTTTTGACTTGCTCTTTGTTTTCTTTTTCTCCCTTCTTATTTTATCAAAGGATTTACTACTTAAACATTAATGTGGGTTAATTTTTTTTTTTTCTAATTTTATCTTGTACTTCAAGGATAAATAAATAAATAAACTTGTCGCTCTATGATACATATAGTATCTCTCTTTTCTATTGACCTCATTTGTCGGTATTTCAATTTGATTTGGTAGCTATGCAATATTATAGTTGGGGTAATTCATATGACCGTAAATCCGATCCCCTCCTTTAAATCAAAATTATTAAGCTACCAACGGTTGAAGGAAAAGGAAATGCTTAATTTGTTATCGTCATTCTATTTCATTGGTAACGATTTTTGGTCTTTTGAAAAAGCTATTAGATTTGTTAATTTGAAACATTCTATATTAAATATTCCTACTTCATTCCCATGACAATTGTTTAGTCTATTTGACGGAGGGAAAAGAAGAAGAAGAAGAAGAAGAAGAAGAAGAAGAAGAAACTTATTATTGTTTCTATCTATCTATATATCTATTCAATAACTGTGATTCAAGTTTAACTCAAAGATGGATTATTTATGATGATAAATGCAACCTTTACATGTAGATAGTTATATATTTATTTATTTATATAATATATAAGATTGTTGAATCTCTTTTCTTTTTCTTTTATCAATTTAGTACAAAGAACTTTTTTCTACCTAATATTTAGAAACTTTTAAGTAATAAACAAACAAAGTTTTTCCTTTGAAAAATAAAGACTTCTTTAGAAACTAAACAACCAAACAAATTCTTCACATTCATTGAGTCATTTATATTTTTTAGAGGAATATCTCTTCATGTGACTTGAAGAACATGATTACATTTTTGTAAATGAAGGTGCTCTTTGTTAGGGAATCCCTTATGATGTTTTGAAGATAACAAAATAAATCAAAGGCTACTAACATGTTTGATGGTTGAGTAATAGATTATGCAGATGATAGAACGTGTAAAGGATATTGTCGAAGTCTATGTTTGGAAGAACCAAAAGACGGACTCTATGCTGAAGCTGAACTTATTCAAACTGTATCCAAACCTTAAAGCTAAATCTGTTCAGACTCAGATTGTAAAGTCTATCGCACTCAGACTCAGATTGTAAAGTCTGTTGCTCTCAGATTTTACATCTAGAACGAGACAAATCGTAACACAAGCCCTAAATGTATAACAGCTAGTGATCTGGTTTGGATTCTACATCAAGATTGATTTGATTGACTCAATCTAATTGATTGACAATTAGATCTTGAAGACAAGAACTTTCCATACGAAGAAGCTCTACTTATGGAAACCAAGATTCTGTTTATATGGGCGGTCATAATCAATTTGGGATTACTTCTATCACTCAACGGCTACCAAATCTTCTAGATACAGATCTGTCCAAAGGGTAGATTGGAAGACGATCCTCTAGATACCGTCCAATGGTTAATTTGGAAGTGGAGGAGCATTTAGGGAGATTAAGGACCGATGAGCAAGTAAGAGACGGAGTGTAGAATTTATAATTCCAAAGTCCGAGCGACATTTGATCATACACTTGTCTCTTGTGAGCTTAAACATTTGTGATCGTGAGAGAAATACCAAAAGAGTGACTTAGTGAGATAGTATAATCTACTACTAAGTGTTTGCACTCAAAGTTGTAATCTCTTGTTGATTGCATAGTGGAATCCAACTAGAAGGTTGTTAGTGTGGGAAAGTGAACGTAGGCTTGATCTAAGCCAAACTACTATAAATTATGTGTTCATATTCTCTTCCCTAAACTCCTTTATTTTATTTCACATTTATTTGCCAAGGTTTATTTTAAACACCTATTCACCCCCTCTAGATGTTTATACTAGCACTTTCAATTGGTATCAGAGCCAAGTGCTCGTTTTATAAAAATGTTTTTACTTTTGAGCTAAAGATCTTCTATGGCTAGTATCTTGGCACTAGGACTTATGGAATGGCAAAGCAACAGCAAGCCACCATATTTTGATGGAAAAGAATACAACGTGTGGAAGAACAAAATGAAAGCATTCCTAAGATCTAGAGATCCCTTGCAATGGGATGTTGTGGAAAAATGAATCAATCCCAACTACTGCGTCTACATCAAATAAAAATGACAAAGACAAAGAAACCAAACTCCCTACTTCTATGTCTCGAACGGAGATGTCCAAAAGAGAAGCGCTTGATGCAAAAGCCATGTATTCTTTATATTGCGCATTGTCTCCTATTGAATATAACAGAATTTCTTCATGTGGAATAGCTAAGGAAGTCCGGGATAGACTTCATGTTACTTATGAAGGAACTGATTGTGTAAAAGAGACAAAAGTAAACTTCCTTCTTGGCTAATATGAATCCTTCAAGATGAAGCTAGGAGAGTTGATTGGAGATATGTTCGATTGTTTTACAGAAATTGTAAACGGTTTGACATATCAAGGTCATCCAATTTCTTCCCCAATGAAGGTCAACAAACTCTTGCGAGGTCTCTCAAAAGATTGGAACCATGTCAAGACCTCAATCCGGGAAAATCAGAGGATTATGCCACTTTCTGTTGATGAATTGATTGGCACTCTTCAATCCTACGAAGTGGAACAAATCAATGATGAAGATCCCGAAGGTAAGAAGTCCATCGCTTTAAAAGCTAATGCTGATTTTGATGATACATACTCAGAAAATGACATGGATGACGAAGAACTTACCTTTATGATCAAGAAATTCAAAAAGGTGAGTAGAAAAGGAAGGAAATTCAGTGGAAGAAGACAATACAAGTATAATGGGCAGAAAAGAACAATGAAAGAAAATGATGAGCAATGAAATATATGCTTAATGGCACATTCAAACTCAGACTCAAATTCAAAATTAGAGTATGACTTAGACATAGACTAAGAATCAAAGTCTGCCTCAAACACAGACTCAGAATCTAATGAGGAAATCAAGGTAAGCCATTCGAAAATTCCTATCAAAGTTTCAAAGTATATAAATGAGCTTTGTTTAAATCTCAAATCTTCTCTTAAAAGGATCTCCGAAATTAATAAAAAAAAAAAAGAAAAAAGAAGAAGGAGAATTCATGTTTTAGGCAATAGGATCTTTCTCAAAAAAAAAAGTTTGAAATTTTGCAAAAAGATTTTCTACAAACAAAAGAAAGTCAAGATTTACTTGTAAAAGAAAATGATTCTTTAAAGAAAGGATTTTCAAATATTTTGACAAAATTTTCAAAGGGTTCAAAAACATTAGAGCATCTCCTTTCCATACAAGTACCTTACTATAATAAGTCAGGACTTGGTTTCAATAAGGAAAGTGATTCTCTAATAGATTTTCCTAAAGTCAAAGAGAGACTTAGACAAAGACCTTTTAGACTTGCGTACAAAAAGCATTTTCAATGGATCTTTACAAAACTTGTTGGTCGAAATGCCCTCAAGTGTTCAAACTGTGGAAATTCAAAACACTTTGAGAAAGAATGTCCTAAAGTTTGGAGACATATTAAGAAAGATTTGGTAAAAACAGCATATTCTACTAACTCTCATGGACCCAAGAAAATATGGGTATCAAAGAAAAGATGAGTTGTTTTTTGCAGGAAAAGAAGAAAGAGAATTTGGTAAGGAATGTACTTTTCTCAATTTGGTTTGAGTACATAATTTTAAAATTCTCATTATACTTATATTCTTTTTGTGCCTCAATTGATTCAGATTTCATTATGACCATATTCTATGATTTGTTTTATTGAAGAAAGAATCGTGTTATTTATTTTTTGTGAGTTGTGAGTTGAGATTTGATTTAATACATGTGATTATTTTTTATATCTTGCTTAGAGCCAATTGATTTTATTTGGTTTGATTTTATGCTCTCAGAATGTCATATTTTGCAAAGTGAAAATATGTTTTACGTGATATTAATTTATTATGCAAGATATTCTTTCTTAGATACTCAAGGATTTTATTCTCTTTAATTTAATTGTGCTTTGACTAATTGAGAATTTCTTTTTCAAGATATTATTGTGCATAACATTCTTTCCTTAAATAATATGTTATGATAAGTTAGGAAAGAATATTTGATTATCCATGGAGATTTTATATTTTGTTCTAACGAAATGGAATGATCCAAATTGATGGATACCAAAAAGGAAATGAGTTGATTGTAGGAAATTTTATAAGGGAAGAATGATCACGAATCTATGCAGATTTTGGTGCAATCAGAATAGTATCTCATGCGAAGATTGGTAATGATCTTTTTAATCAATGGTATATTGCAAACATATATACCTTGGGTAAGAGAATTTTTTTTTTATCATCCCGCCTTGCAAATTTTTACTTGATTTTCTGAAGATTATGGATGATTGTTTATCATTTATATTGCAAATATCTTTTGTCATAAAAATAAGGCATTGCAATTATTCTTTTTACTTGATTTGGCACGTGATAGAAATATCTACTTTCTTTTTGTGAAATGCATCTATAATATATTTTTGAGATTTATGCTCAAGGAAATCCCTTTGATCTTGAAATATATTATTGCATATTTATGGATATTCTTGCTATATTTTAGAAGATATCTTATATCTAGCAAGTTTGATCCGCAAATTAGAGGAAGATATTACATGATATTTTTGCAAAGATTGTTATCTATTAAACAAGAATTTGCAGGTGGCAAAAGAATCTTCCATATGGATTTTGGAAAGCTCGATTAAAAAATTGTGGAGATTCTATACTATTTTCTAGATGCTCAAAATTTCCTTCCTTGTGCAAAGTTTTTGCAAATTGTTGAGGAAATCCCTTGTGTTGTACCAAAGGGGGAGAAAGTGAATCCAAGAGAAAGGAAAGAATCGTGATCACCTCAAAAAGGCAACAAATTGAGGGGGAGCATTGATAGATTATGGAAAAATCTTTTGAATTGATCGTGATTTTGATTATTATGGAATGAAGGAAAAGGTAAATGTTTTAGAACTTACCAAGTTCTACAAAATCCAGTTAGTGCATCTTTTATTACCTTTTGTCATCAACAAATCTCTTATTGACATTATCGTTTTATTATGACAAAAAGGGTAAATTAATTTTATAATGCATCCATGATTTTTATTGGATATTTGTTGTTATATATGATCGAACTGAGTTATATTACATATCTTTAATATTCGATTTGATTTTTGGAAATTATGTTTCATGCAAGACATATTTGTTATTGTTTTATATTCTCTACGTGATATTATTTCTATTGTTATCGCTTTTTGATTATGACAAAAAGGGGGAGAGAATATAAATATGCATATGTGTTGATAATATTGAGCTGCAATTATTTTTCTATATATAATTATGCTCAATCTATTTGCTATCTTTTGATTTGAATTACATTCTTTGAATACTCATATTTAAAGATTATTTATGTGCTTAAGATTGCCTTGATTTATTAATATCTTTAAAAGCATAAGTACACATCTGCATATTCAGAAATTGTTTTGTCATCATCAAAAATGGGGAGATTGTTAGGGAAATCCCTTATGATGTTTTGAAGATGACAAAATAAATCAAAGGCTACTAACATGTTTGATGGTTGAGTAATAGACTATGTAGATGATAGAATGTGTAAAGGATATTGTTGAAGTTTATGCTTGGAAGAACCAAAAGACGGACTCTATGTTGAAGCTGAACTTATTCAAACCGTGTCCAAACCTTAAAGCTAAATCTTTTCAGACTCAAATTATAAAGTCTATCGCACTCAGACTCAGATTGTAAAGTCTGTTACTCTTAGACTTTACATCTAGAACAAGACAAATTGTAATACAAGCCCTAAATGTATAACGACTAGTGATCTGGTTTGGATTCTACATGAAGATTGATTTGATTGACTCAATCTAATCGATTGACAATTAGATCTTGAAGACAAAAACTTTCCATACGAAGAAGCTTTACTTATGGAAACCAAGATTCTGTTTGTATGGACGATTAGAATCAATTTGGGATTCTACTTTTATCACTCAACAGTTACCAAATCTTCTAGATAAAGGGTAGATTGGAAGACGATCCTCTAGATACTATCCAACGGCTAGTTTGGAAGTAGAGGAGTATTTAAGGAGATTAAGGACCGATTAGCAAGTAAGAGACGGAGCGTAGAATTTATAATTCCAAAGTCCAAGCGACATTCGATCATACACTTGTCTTTTGTGAGCTTAAATGTTTGTGATCGTGAGAGAAATATCAAAAGAGTGATTTAGTGAAATAGTGTGATCTACTACTAAGTGTTTGCACTCAAAGTCGTAATCTCTTGTTGATTGCATAATGGAATCCAATTAGAAGGCTGTTAGCGTGGGAGAGTGGACGTAAGCTTGATCTAAACCGAACCACTATAAATTATGTGTTCTTATTCTCTTTCCTAAACTCCTTTATTTTATTCCGCATTTATTTGCCAAGGTTTATTTTAAACACCCATTCACCCCCATCTAGGTGTTCATACTAGCACTTTCACTTTTGGCTCAAATCTTTTGTTTTCCTTCCTTAGAACCATCATTTTTTTTTCTTGGGTTGTAGTGTAAAGAGTATGTGATGTAACTCAAGTGGAAACTATCAAATCATTTCTCAAGTGAAGGATCCACTATTAGTGCCAGTTAATAGAATGGAAAATTTTGTAAGTCTAGTCTATTCATCTATTTTTGATTTAGAAGTTGAAAGGATCTAATCAAATTGAAATGATCCAATTGGTATCTATCTTAACTTTGATTATATCCGATTTTATTGTAAATGACAATCAAAATATTACCTATTTGAATAACTTTCTTTGATATCAATGAGAGAAAATTTATATTATCTGTCACATGGTCAATTAATGATCAATGAAAATCAAGTCATCGTAAATGGAATAAATGATTTTTCACATAGCTAAAATCCCAAAATTTAAAAATGTTAAAATTCGAGATACATAAAGGAAAACCGATAATAAGAAAAAAGTTTCCCTTTTAAATAAGAAAAAAAGTTTCCCTTTTAAATAATCAACTTTACTGCAAATAATCTCCTGATAATTAACTATTATGGACACAATCAAAAGCTACAATGAGAACCTCACTCTCTTTTATTTTTCTTTTTATTTTATTTTGGGTTAATAATATGAAAATGTCGAATTGGTAAATCTATGATAAATTTACCCTTCGTTAGTTTATGTTAAATTTTGTGGTCAAATTGTTTGAGTTGAATAATACGTGATAGTTGACAAATATATTGATTTGGGTTTTATCCTTCGTTTGTCAAATGTGTATTAGTTTGTGATTTTTTGTGGTATTAATCCAATTTAATAGAAACTATAAGATAGTAAATTTATGCAAATATATCAACGTCATATATGTACTAATTTGAAAATTCTGGTAGTCGAAAAATTAATTTGAAGAAAATTTGTCGTAGATCTATCAATTTAAAATTTTGCCTGATGTTAATTTTCTTATTTTTGGCCTTATCCTCTTGTCAACATCCCAATTTTGTCAATCTAGAAAATGTTTATATTGTCAATACGACAGCCGGTTGCTAAAATCAAGGTCCACGTGGTACGGCGAATAGACGTTGATGCTTCATTAGGAGGGGCAGGGGCAAGGGCGGGGCCCATCGCCTGAGCTGCTCCGACGCTGACGCGGCAGTCGCCCTTCCCTCCCGCCAGTCGACTCCTCCCCCTTCGACATGACGTGACTCCTTTTGGTTTCTCATGGCGAATTAAAACTCAAAAGAGGAAGAAAAAAGGAAGACCACAGACCCCTCGTTTGTCTAGCGGACCACCAGCCCATACATACATTCCCTCCTTCCCATTTATGCTCCTGTCTTGAGAAAAAAAAAAAAAAAAAAAGACATCAAAAGTACTAAAAATTATGTATAACGCTCATTATAGTGTCAAAAATCTTTATCGACTCACTCAAGTGTCAAATTGAAGAAAAAAAATTACTTAAGTCTTAGCAACAAGAAATTCGATGAAATTTATTACATGACGTTTGTAAATAAAAAATTTTAAGTGACATGTCATAATTTTTAAAAACCCAGTGTGGATGTGCGAAACAACGTCGCTTAGTCCAACATAGTTGGATAACGAAAAAAAAAAAAAAAAAAAAAATCCATGGCAAAAGCGACGTCGTTTGAACATGAATGAAAGGGCTGGCCGCGTTGCATCTCTCCTTGTTGCTTACTCACCGTTGCTTGTTTGTCATCGCACACCCGCCCTCACTCACAAACTGTTCACCATTGCTTGCCCGTCATCTATGGTAAAAAGGCGTGTTTCTCTCTTTGTATCACTCAATTGGAGGGAAAAATTAAGGTTCGTAAGATAAAATTAGGGCTTGTAAGGGGAAAAGCTAGGTTGTGAGCCACTGCTTAAACCCCTACTCTCCATTTGCAAGATTGAGTTGTTAAATTTGGGGGCAAATCAAAATAGGGTGTGAAATTGGGGTTTTCTTTCAATTTGGCACTTGTGGTTCTTATTTGGAGGAAAGCTACTATATGATGTCATTTATGGCTTTCGGTGCCGACTGTATCCTTTGACCGGTCACATTGGCTTAAGAAATTAATGAAAAAAGGCCACATTGGATTTTTGGCCAAATAAATCGAAATTGGTATAAAATGATCGCTTTTCAAAAAATTTGACACTTAAGTAATCTTAAAGAAACTTTTGGTCTTAAAGTGAGTGCCGTATATAACTTTTGACACACTTTCAGTATCATTTTTCCTAAGAAAAAACATCAATAATGCAAGAAATCTAACATGCGATATTTGGTTTTCTTTACTATCATAAGAAGCAACAATTGTGTCGTGAAGAGAAAACTGTTTGCCCCCACAAACAAACCGCAAAGTCGAACGGGAAGGTTGGCTTACGCTTGTGGAACGACGAGCGAGAGAAGGAGGGCCGAGTTGCGAACTATCCTTAGATGGTCCCAGCTGTCTTGGGTGCATCCGGGGAGTGATCACTAGAAGCACTTGCACCATGGCTCGCACAAGACGACACCGGGAATAGAGATGCGGGAGTAGGGATAGGCACGTCATCCTCAGGAACTAGATCCAAAGAAGGATTTGTGAATAAGACACGGTAGCGGTCGATTAAAGAAGTGGCTAATGAGGAAAATGTCTTGTGTTTCGAGAAGATAACATGAAGGGCACACGAAAAAGTTTTGGAGACAGGTTCCCAATATTTGTGCTCTCTGTGCTAGATGCCACACCCTAGAAAACAAAATAGCGGTGAGTGAGGATCTAACTTGGTGCATTCATAAAGTAGAAGATGAATAGAACAAGCCATGCAAAGCCTTAAAGAAGGTTATAAATGGGAATAAGTGCTCGTACAGCAATATGTTGCCGCCAATAGGTGAAGAGGTATGGTCAATTGTGTGCATCACATTATGACAACTTTCAACCTAAAATTGTTTTAAACAAAAGAAGTTGAGATGAGGATTGCATAGTGTTAAAATATGCCCATGCCTACACTTTGGCCGATCGTTTTATAGAGATGTACCCGGACAAAAACATTTGACAATAGTACGTTTTTGTGCATGAATTCCCAAGGAAAAATTGTGATTTTCTCATCGAAACAAATTCATCATAGATTTGAACGAGTTGAGATCGATTTTTCATATGACAAAACCATATAAAATGAGAATGATCATAGAAAAAAAAATCATAAAATATCTCGGTCCTCCCATACTTGCAGTTGGAGAAGGTCATTGATATCATAGTGTGTCAAATTAAATGGATCATAATTATAAATATAAGAAGGTAAAGCATGTTGTTTTCCTAATTTTCACTGCAAATGATCAAAACGTATATCCACAATTTAGCTCAATTGACTACTTGAAATTCAAAGATGTATTATAGGAAAAGAAGCGTGACCCAAACGTGAATGTCCAGTTTGCGATGATATGTGGCGGCACAACTATCTGGAGAGGCTTTTGGAATCTTTAAAGGAGTGAGCTCAAACCGAATTGTCTCCATGAAAAACCATGTATGCATATGTTATGGCTATATGAATCTGAGTCAATCTGAGAAATGCAATGCCAATATCTATCGAGACAAAGATAAGCTTAATAACACGACTTGAGTTGTTTCATGGAATGATGAACGGGTCCTTTTGTTTTTGATTTGACCCAACAATTAAAAGGAAGAAATTAAGTCGAGGGGTTCGAATTTGCTCTCCCATATCCGCACATGGGAGCTTTTGAGCTCCAGGCTATTTTTGAGAATGCACCCAAGATTTGACTCATTTATGGTGCGTTTGTCTTGTGAAAAGAAATAATTTAAAACATATTTAATTAAAAATAATTACTTATATCGCTTATAAAAATCAACAAATAAATTGTATTTTTATTATCCACGAAAATATTATTGTTGTCAATGATGAAAACATTTTTTGTTAACTGATTATTTCAATAGATATAAATAGTCATTCTAAGGAAAATAATTTTTAAATTATTCATTTTTCGTGAAATCAAACAGAGTCTTAAACTTTAGATCCGTAGTTTCAAAAGTAGCCTTTGATGCTTTTAGAACTGGCATGCATGTTGGGCTTTATAAGTCCGCATGTTTCGTAAACAATATATCGTCCAATATGGATCATAGCACAAAATTAAAAGAAAAAAGATCTATTTATCAATGTGGCTTTAAAAAGTAGTTTTTATTTGAGGTGAAAGTAAGGGTTGTTTGTTCAACGGAAAATAAATGATTTGTAAAATTTTTTACTAAAAATGATTGTTTATATCGCTTAAAATAGAAGTCAAGAATATTGCTTGTTATCAACAACAATTTATATCTAAATATTTGAGTAAATGATAAAAATACTTTTTATTTTTTGATTTTTGTATATGATATAGGCGATCATCTTTAGATGAAAATTTTTTTTTGAATCATTTATTTTTTGCTAGATAAACACAGTTAAGATACATGCCATATAAAAGCTAATCACTTCATCTATTGCACTTATGTGGCATATAAAGATAATAGAGGCGACCAAAGCATTTTTGGAGATAATTTTCAATAAAGAGTCTCTTTGTTATATTATTCTCTTATTTTTTGCCTATGAAAGACAATTCTTTATTTGTATCTTCTGAAGTAATTTAAATTCTATGGACTTCAAGGTTTACCTTAGCATGTAACATAACATGTCTCGTTCACTAAGTCTAACAAGTAACAACTTAAGTTTCTATAAAAAATGGTTGTACACTCACTAAGTTTAACAACTCAATATCGAAGCAGAGTCTCGAGTAATAGCCTGCTCATTTATGGATTTTCCATGTTTTATATGAATAAACCACTTTTCTACTCACGATAGCCATTCTGATTCCCAGCAGTATAAACCTTAAAGAGTATATGATTGCACTCTTAACTTTGGCAAAGACAATATTTGAGATCTAGAAGTGTTAAGTCACTTACTCAAGATTGGAGCACATTTGTTGTTCGTTCTTTGTTTGAATTGCATCACAACTTTGGGCTCTTTGGTTCTCCTACAATGTAGCTGTTGAGATGCACGTGTGAGTTATATTAGAAATGTCCCATATCAAAAAAATTAGTGCGGTATGAGGTAGTTAATATATTCAATTTGGCTCATTACTCATTGGCTTAAACTATTAAGCAAATATGGGTTCAATTATACACATTTACGGGTTTGAACGTGGGCTCTCTCTCTCTCTCTCTCTCTCTCTCTCTCTCTGGTTGGTAACATGGGTTCTCTCTTGATGATCTCCTTATTGAAGATATTGTGCTTTTGTTGCGTGCTCCTAACAACTGTCAATCTTACCGAACCACGTAAATTTGAGGTTTTTTTCATTGTGTGTTCATACAGATCAGCCACATTTTATCTCGACAACAAAAGGGCATCTTGCCAAGGTTCTCTACGGTTAAAAATTATCAACTCCATCTTAAAATCTCTAGGTCACTCATACAGCCGAGACAATTCAATTTGCGTCTTGTCCCAAGGACAAAGCCAGACAGACAGACAGATTTCAAGTTGAACAAAAAGGAGACAAAAGCAAAATACGAAGAATTCCCCAGAGACAAACATGAAAGGTGGGTCAGCACAGACCACCACCGAGTTAAATGCACATCTGCCCCAGGCGCATTCATTTTCATTCGACCTGCACGCGCAGCGATGATTCAATGGGCAAAAGCTGGAAAGACACGGGTCGTCGTCCCTCTTCAATTTCACACGAATGTCCTCTCGCTTATTGCACGTCCATATGACAATTTCTTGCAAGTTTGCCTCGTCGGCAGATTGGCCAAATCCCTGAAAAAAGAAAGGCCCACCATTTCAAATGCCCCCGGAAAGAAGCCTAACCTTTCCCACTTGAGACAATGATAATACTACTTTTCGCCTGCCTGCGGGACAAAGACGAAAGCCACGTCGTACGTTTCGTCCGTTCCCACCGTTAAATGGCGACGCACGCGTTGCCGTACGTGGCTCTCTGTTCTGGCATGAACAGCGAATCACGTCGATCACGGCCAGAGCTCTTCTCGGTCGTGTTGCGCATGGCAGTGTCTGGCCACGGTCTCGGGGCTTCTCATCAGATTACAGGACGTGAAAACTGAAGGAGATAAAATGTTGCGGCCAACCATCCGACAGACATCTTTTAGGAATTGGATTGCGGGAAGGACAGTGGTCACTAGTGGCATTCCAGAATATTAAGTGAATATCTTCTAAAGGTTTATTATTTCAAGATATTAATCTTAACGTATGTATATAATATATATATATAAAGACACGTCGTATGTATAATAGGAGCGAAAGCTTTTCTGAATTTTTTAATTTTTTGCTAAACAAACGGAGCTAGAAAATATATATATTCTTGTGACGGTGAATGAGATGAAACCTAGAGTCGTGGATGTTTATCATATAATTAATTTGAAAAGTTATGATCCGTGAGCTCCTCTATTCATCCTTCCTTGGGGAGATATGAATCGTGATGGAGGGATGGGCCGGGGAAGTTCGACATCTCATAGCAAGAAGATTTGCTAAGAGCGGGCTCGAGTCCAATTTATAGACATACTTAGGTGGACTAATTTCATTCAAAAGTAAAAATGGGTTTCCATTTTATCACCAGTACAATCCCATGTGTGCACTTTAACAAATCCCCTTCTTACCTGTGAGCATGCACCAACTCTTCTTAGTCCAAAATGAGGAATTCATCTGCGTCAGCAAATTACCATCTAGATCTGGGGAAAGTATAAAAAAAAAAAATGTATAAACCTATTTCATTAATACAAATTTAGTTCCAAATCTTTTTATAGGACAAATTTAGTTCTAAACTTTTTGCATTTGTGCCAAATGAGTTAATTTAGCCAATTTTGACAAAAATCATTGATGTGGATGTTAGCCGTTGTACGTGGCACAACTAACACTGACATAAACAAATTTTACAAAATTTAATTTTTTGAAATTTTAATCATTTTCTTTTCTTTTTTTATTTTTTCCCATCGCAACCCTTGCCCAAGTCGCGAGGGTCAAGCCTTCACCATTCAAAAGAATATTTAAAAATTTGTAAAATTTGCTCATGTTAGTGCTAGCCATGCTATGTAGGATAGTTGACGTTTATGTCAATAATTTTCAAGTCAAAATTAGTAAGATAAACTCAAATTGCCCAAGTGTAAAAATGTTAAGAACTAAATCGGTCAAATTGAAAAGTTTATAACCAAATTCATATCAATGCAATATGTTTAGGATTTTTTTTTTTTTTTGGGTACTTTCTCCTCTAAATCTCTTCCTTGGTCTAGCCAAACTTGACAGTGACATAGATAACAATAATGCAGCAAAAAAATTTGAGGAGTTTATGTATATTTCTCTCTATTTTGATAAAATATATCAACCTATTAATAGTCATTAAGATGACCATCTATGTAATATATCAATCAAAAAAAAAAAAAAGAAAAAAAGAAAAAGAAAGAAAAAAAGAAAAAGGATAAAAGAAATAAAAAAGCACAATTAAAGAGAGATAAGAAAAATTTACGTAATATATCAATCAAGGATATGCACAATTAAAGAGAGATAGGAAAAATTTCCTAGATATATGCAATATCGAGAGAGATATAGAAAATCAAAATAAATATTTTAAATATTTCTTAAAAAAATCATAAATTTCGCTAACAAACAAACATAAAGAATGCATCTGCCAACTGATCCTAACTCAGAATAATAATCCATTGACTTGAACACAATACATATGGCTACTCAATTTTCTAGGTTTGTCGACTCATATCAAGAGTCATCACGAGACACATGATCATAATTTAATGCTGTTTAGAACACGAGAATTTTGATAAATCTATGAGATTCCTTTTCTGAGATATTTATCAAAGACCGATAAATGCGAAAGAGCCCGTCCAATCAGACAGCGGGGCGTCAATACCCTTCTATTGGACTTGTATCAAAGTCCGGTACATCACCATAAAGAGATTAGAGAGCAATTAGATTCGAGCTCATCAACATAGCTGGACCCATTTTGCCCGACAATCTTAAATTCCGTAATTATATGCCAACTAAATCTATTGACTATTTCCATATAACATCATCTATCCAATGTGAGATTTCATTACACCAAACCTCTTTCACATGCATCTTAACGCGTGACCCTTTGAGTTATCCTCTATAAAAAAGAAACTAGAAGAACCACATCTTAGGCCACATGCTTGTTCTCCTAGATACGCGTGGTGATCGCTAGAGAAATTAATAGACTAGAGTGGTACCATGAATTGACATTACATGAGTTGGTGAGATGTTTACTTCCGATCAAAATTACTATTGAATAATTGATCCCATAATGAGATGGATCCAGCGAACTAACGAGAGGTTACAGATAGCAAGCTGCAGGTTTTCTTACTAATATAGAAGAAGCTTGTACCTCCCACTTCTAGATAGCACATACTACATGAATAATCAACACTATGAATACAAAACATGTGCATTTATGCCTACAAAAACTTCTGTATATGCAGCTATGAGTAATATGTTAGAACTTGTTAAAAAGAGTCTTAAATCTATTGTACAAGTGCTAATTTAGTTATAAACTTTTCAATTTTCCAATTTAGTCTTAAACCTTTTGACAATTTACTAATTTAGTCATTCTACCCAATTTTGATTGGAAATCACTAATGTGAATATTAGTTGCTCTATGTGGCATGACCGCCAAGTCAATGATTTTTTTGTCAAAATTAGCCAAAAGAATTATGTTGGCTAATCATCATATCAAAAATTTTAGGACTAAATTGATAAAATTAAAAAGTTTAGGATTGTTTTGGTAATTGCAAAATAGTTTTAGGACTTTTTGAAAGATTATTTTGTCATACGTTGATTGTCAGACTTTGAGCTAGTTGTGTTTTTTTGGTTGCATAAAATATGATTTGTGTCATCTCCAAACGTGCCGAAATAAGTTTAGGACAATCGTGAACGTGTCTTAATTTTTGTTTGCCAATCTTTATTGTAACCCTAGCATTACTTTAACTTGAACATCTTATAAAGAACCTCAATTTAAAAAATATGTATGGTTTCTCAATACTAACCAAAGTGCACACTCATTGCGAGTAATGCAAAATATTATATTTAAACGCTTTTATAAAATCACCTAATTACAAATGTTTGAATTAAAAATTAACGGAGAGAAATCATTAAGAAAATATAAAGAAATTGCACACATATATGTAAGAAGAGAAGAATATATACAGATTTGAGCTTCTTTTGGCAAGGTTATTTGTAAGATAGAAAAGATGAAAATATGGAATCTTAAATTTCACTTTTTATCCATGGATAGATATTTATAAAAATGACTAATGGGGATATTTTGAAGAAGGTAAAAAAAATTCTGATCCCCAAAATGTAGGAGGTTCTCATAATACAGACGTTCCTACTTTGTAGTATTAATCTATGTCAACGTTAAAGATTTCCAAGCCACAATCATAATCTCTAGTTGAAAGGAGACAACCAGTACAAATATATATAATTACTCCCATAAAGACACTAAGACATGCAATATTTTAACACCCTCTCTCATTTATAAAAATATAAGAATTGAATATTAAGTCAGATAACACATGTTAGAGCTTGAAAAATTACAAACTCAGGTTATATATAATTATAAAACCATCATAATTTCGTATATCATCGATGTGCGCTCCTTTTACAATCAATGTGAAAACAATTTGACGCTCCCACTCATATACGCAGGAGAGGTCCCAAAGCCATCAAACACTCTTCCCGATATCGAGAAGGTTCCTTTTAATCTATTGATACCGTGACTAGAGTAAATAATCTCTAATATTAATAAAATGTAGACGAGGATTTCAATCTCATAATTTTGCATGCAAATTTTATTAAAATACGTGGTTGCTATTAAAAGGATGGGCAACATTCTATTTGCATATGCTTGACATAATTGTGATCTAAGATTATCAACATAATTGCCATATGATCTCACGAATTTCTCATGTCCCAAGATTGATTTTAATCTTTCCAGTTTTGCAAAAATTCCTTCCCTAAACTATTTAACAATTATCAATATTTAATCTTCTCTTCTTATTAAACGACCTTCTTTTTTCCTTCACTTATTTGGCGTGCCCACACCTGTGCCTTTTGCTAGTAGTTTCTTTTTCTTTTTCTTTTTCTTTTTTTTTTTAATGAATAAGATTGGTAAATAGAGCAGGGCGTTCCTTCGGTATTCGAAACGTTGAAAGTAAGAAGCGAAGGCTAACGTTCGAGCGATCAATGAAGCTACTTTCAGTTAGGTATTCCTGTGGAGGTCTTACACATATTAAGGAATGTTCAACTTGAGTTACAGCCGTTGCTTGAAGATTGAAGTTCTAAGTTTGGGAGTCGGTCAGCAAAGCTCCTCCTACGTGCCAAAAGTGAGGAGATTACTTCATGAATGAGCAAATGTTGAAGACTTACTTGTGTCGGACATTGACGTTATACATAATTTGGGAGATTTGACTAACGACTCTGGTTGGGCAAAAGATCTCCTACCGATCTTGGCCGAATATTTCTAGTGGCCCCAAGCAAAGTTGACAATGCTCTCATGACAATTAGTAAGCCTAGTTGTGCCCAAACTTTCATAGCACAACTCATTAAAAATGACAAAACAATTAGTAGCTTGTAGTCAAGAGTTCTTGTTGGGTTTTCATTCTACCAATTGTCAATGGAAAAAAAAAATATTTGTCCACTTATAGCATTAGTCTTCTGGTGGATATCAAATGAAATAGAGCAGGGTAGGGTTTTTGAAATAGCATACTAGGCTCTAGGATAGCAACTGCTCAAATGATTCAAATTCAAATTCAAATTGAACTCAAATCCAAATTGATGTCTTGCTTGAAAAGTCGTTCTTTCATATCAATAGAGTCATAAATCAGGTCGATGTAGGGGAATTGGCTACAAGAAGAAATTTTGGAAAACAAAAAAGAAAATATTTTTGTTGGATATTGGACATGCTAATTTTCTATTTTGAGCAATCGAATGCTATATTTCTCACAATTGGTGTGGGTGGGTTGTTCCTTCCCTAGTTCTTGCTAGCAATAAAAAATTGTTGACCTGATATAAATTACACAATAAAATTGATGCATAGTATCGATTCGGCATGCACATTTCCCATTACATAATAATAATTAATAATAATAATAATAATAATAATAAAAAAAAAAGGTAACATAAGGCCAAAGAAAAGAAGGGTTAAACAAAGAGACTTGGCAGCTCTAGCAGGGCTTTGTAAAAAGGTCTAGAAACCTTACCATGCTCCAGTTCTGTGTACGTGCGAGCGCGCATGCTTGCGTGCGATGCCTGCATAATGTGTAAATACATACATGCATATATAGACAGAGTAGTTTATTATGAAGGCCAAGGGTACAGTGACTCAACTAATGATCATGGCAGAGCTAGAACTATGAGCGAGGGAGGTATATCAGTTTCTCTCTCTCGACCCTAGTGTTAAAGATATGGAGAACAAAGCTGAAAGTGATGTTGTGGGTGCTGGCAATGTGAAATTAGAATGCACATCGGTATTGCAAGGACATTGACCAGTACAAGACATATTACAGAATTGAAGAAGAACTTGATTCCCTTAAGCGCCTTAGATTCAGCTAGATGTCAGTATATTACCAAGCTATTTTTATTGTCCTTTTCATGTCATAGTTCTTACATGGTATGATAAATTTCACTGAGTTGTTGTGGTTAAAGCAGCATCAACATAAGTAGCTAACTAATAATTTTTGGAAAAATGGGATGTTGTATATATATAAACAGCATATAAACCCAGGATATAAACTCTATAGATTAGTGATGTGAGATTCTTCAGCTAGATGTCGATATTTTACTAACCTATCTATTTATTGTTCCTTTCATGTCATGCTTTAACTAGTTCTTACATGGAGTAATAAATTTCAATGAGTTGTGATTATGGTTAAAGTAGTATTAACATAAATAGCTAACTAATAATTTTTGGACAAAGAGGATATTGCATCTATATAAAGAACATATAGACCCCATAAATAAGCAATGTGAGATACTTTAGTTAGATGTCAATATATTACCAAGCTATTTTTCTATTATCGTTTTCATGTCATGCTTTAACTAGCTCTTACATGGTGTGACAAATTCCACTGAGTTGTGATTGTGGTTAAAGTAGTATTAACATAAATAGCTAACTAATAATTTTGGGAAAAAGGGAATGTTTCATCTAGGGATATATTTATTAGAAGTTTTAAAACTTGTCACAAAAATACAATCGAGTCCTAAAACTTACAAAAATTGCAATCAAGTCTTACAAATTGTCAAATTGGTTCAATCAAGTCCTTTCGTTAATTTTATTCAATTTGACTAATGGAAAATGCTAACGTAGTCATGACATGGCTTTTTAAAAATTATTTTTGCCCAAATTTAATTTAAATTAAAATTTAAAAATAAGGTAAAAATTTTCTTTTTAAAAAAGAAAGAAAAGTATAAGTAAGGTGGGAAGGGGTGCAAGCCTTTGTTGTTGCCGCTCCACCATTGTTAGGAGGACCAGTGAGGATGGGAGACGGCAAGGGGGTTCATCAAGCCTCGATTAGGGGCCAATGACCCTTGTTGATGGCAACGAAGGGCTTGTAGGCCCTCTCGCAAATCTAGGCAAGGCCTTCCCTTGACCTACGCACAAATCTCGCCCAGGTTTGGGCAAGGGCAGGCAACCTTCACTCAATTTGGGTGAGGACCTATAGGCCCTCCCATGCCTTCAGCGAGGGTTGCCAACCCTTGGCCGAGGCCTAGCAATCTCCACCCTTGCCAACCCCTCCTGGCGATGGGGAGGTGGCGGTGGTAGTGGTGGCAATGTTGAGGGCTTATAGCTTTGCCCATTTGACTTCTTCTTCTTCTTCTTCTTCTTCTTCTTCTTCTTTTTTCTTCTTAAAAAAAAAAAAAAAAAAAACTAAATTTAGCCTATTTTTAAATTTAATTTAATAAAATTAGTATTAAAAATCATATTTAGACCAAAACGACATCATTTTAATATTATACTTCATGATTTAACCACATCATTGTTACGTGGGAGAGAGAAATTTTTTTTTAAAAGGTCACATTGGCACTTTCTATTAGTCAAATTGGATGGAGTTAACAGAATGACTTGATTAAACCAATTTGACAAGTCATATAACTTAATTGCACTTTTTGCAAGTTTTATAGCTCAATTACACTTTTATGACAAGTTTTAGGACTTTTAGTGAACATATTCCTTTCATCTATATTAAGAGGGTATAAACCTCATAGATAAATGATGTGCGATACTTCATAAGCTATCTATTTTATTGTCCTTTCAATGTCATGCTTTAACCAACTCTTACATGGTGTGACAAATTTCATTGAGTTGTGATTGTAGTTAAAGTAGTATTGATGTAAATAGCTATAATTTTTGGAAAGGGGGATGTTGCATCTATATAAAGAGCATGTAAACCCCATAGATAAGCTATGTGAGATAGTTCAGTTACATGTCGATATATTACCAAGCTATCGGTTTATTATCCTTTTTCAAGTCATGCTTTAACCAGCTCTTACATGGTGTGGCAAATTTCATTGCATTGTGATTGTGGGTAAAGTAATATTGACAACTGATAACTTTCGAAAAAAAAAGGGATGTTTCATCTATATAAAGACCATATAAATCCCGTAGATAAGCGAGGTGGGATATTTCAGCTAGATGTTTGTATATTACCAAACTATATGTTTATTATCCTTGTCATGTCATGCTTTAACTAGTTCTTACAGGGTGTGACAAATTTCACTAAGTTGTGATTGTGGTTAAAGTAGTATTAATATAAATAGCCAACTAATAATTTTTGGAAAAAAAAGGGATGTTGCATATGTGTGTGTATGTGTGTATGTATGTATGTGTGTATGTATGTATGTATGTATGTATATATTTATAAAGAGCATATAAACCCCATAAATAAGCGATGTGGGATACTTCAGTTAGATGTCGATATATATTATTGTCATTTTCATGTCATTCTTTTACCCGCTCTTACATGGTGTGACAAATTTCACTGAGTTGTGATTGTGGTTAAAGTCATATTGACATAAATAGCTAACTAATAATTTTGGGAAAAAAGGGGATGTAGATAAGCGATGTGTGATACTTCAGCTAGATGTTGGTATTTTAATAAGCTTTTACATAGTGTGAAAAATTTCACTGAGTTGTGATTATGGTTAAAGTAGTTTTGACATAAATAATCTAATAATTTTTTAGAAAAGGGATGTTGCATCTATATAAAAAGTATATAAAATCCGTAAATAAACAATATGGGATACTTTAATATCTTGATCTCTCATGACAAAAAAAAAAAAAAGAAAAAAAGGTCAGAAGAATACCTATTTTGATCGCCTCAGCCTGATTTCTAGCAACCAAATCAGGTTTTGGTCGCCAGAAGTCTTTTTAGCGAAAAAAAAAAAATCATATCGTTGCTAGAGACTCATTTTCTTGTAGTGCTAAAAAACGAGGAGAGTTTATAGTGGAAATACTCTACAAATACCTGGCCCAGCTTTATTATCTTCGTACAGGAGCGAAGAAACTATATACTTCCATTAAAGAAACTATATTAATCAAGGGATATGAGTGCCTATGTTCAAATTCATGTAACCCACCTACCAATTCTTGAAACGACTATGTTTTATACACAGATAATGTACAATAAGAAAAAAGTCCACAAGTATAAGCAGAAGTAAGAAAGTCACACGTGTGCAACTTTTATTATTTTTAATAACTGTTACATTTAATCTTCATTTCAAAACTATTTTCAGAAGAGATCCCTTCAAATTTGTTGTGTTCTTGATTACAAAAATCAATCCTTAACCGCACTCATAACCTTCGGAAAATAAAAAAAGTGGAGAAGGACATGGTTATGTAAAACATACAACCATCTACAATGAACCAAGGATCTGGAACAGAAGCTCCTCAAAAGAGATTTCAGAAGAAGTTAAATTCAAAATGAAAGGAGACAAAGATGCTTTTGTTTTACGGAAAAGTAAGAATTTGAAAAATATTTTTCTAAAAATGACTATTTATATCATTTAGAAAATTAGCTAATGAAATTTTTTTATTATCAACAACAATTTATACCTCAATATTTTTGTTAATGATGAAAATTTTTTGGTTGACTAATATTTCTAAATGACATAAAAAAAATATACTTTTTATTTTCCATGAAACAAACATATTCAAAGATTGGGTAACATTTACAAGCTTCATTTGTAATTCAAGTGATAAATTCACGCAAATCTAAAAGGTCCATTTGCTTACCATGAATTAAAAGTAAAATCACTTTTTTTTTATTTTCTATTAAAGTTTACAATATTATGTAAATTTCAAAAGAATTATGAAGTTACTATATATTAACATTTACTTATTTTGAAAGCTTGAGATGTGCAGAGAAAAAGTCAAAGTGTATAATAAATACATTTGATATGTTTGTTTCATTGAAAATTTCATAAAAAGGGAAACCATTTTTATGAAAATCATTTTCAACAAAAAATAATTAATTCTCATTTGTTTGGTGGTTCAAGGAAAGTGCTTCTTGTGAGGGAGGGAAACTATTTTCCCCTAATCTAAACTTGTCTTTTTCAATCAATGGAAAAAAATCTCTATATCCAAATTCCAAAAAGTCAAAAAACAATTGCTCGAAAAACAATCTTCCTTATAACAAAGGGACTTAAGTAAAAAGTGAAAAGTAAAAGTTAATCCAAAACACAATATTTTCGTGTCTTGCACCAACTTTATCGACATATATTTGAATCTACATTTCAATATTGCAAAATCAATTACAATCCAAAAAAAAAGAAGTTCCAACATACAATTCTAGGAGGAAGATGCAAAAGTTAAACATGGTTAGGGCAAGAGAAGTGAATTGCGGCTCTAACATGAATTCAGCAACACAACCCTTTCTTTTTTAATTTAAAGAAAGAGTACAGACCTAGACTGACAAGCTCCTCTATTAGTGTATGCTTTCGATGCTAAAAACAATGTCCGAAAAAACATTCCCAAGTCTTTTCAAGCAAAGTATATAGTCAATACTCAACGAGGAGGACACAATCATCGCAACTGAATTATCATCATATTAACCTTAAATGGCAATCAAAGGGCGATAGTCCTCAACGATGGTAAGGAAAAGTGAACAGGCTTTTTTCCAGAGTTGAACTTTGCGAAAATAAAAGTAAAAAAAAAAAAAAAAAAAAAAGACAGAACTTGATTGGAAGGGACTAGTGTGCGCTAGTAAAAAAAGTCTAACCTAGTTTCTAGCTATTGGTAGGCAAAGCGAAAATTGGAAAAAACTCACCATGCAAGGACAAAATTACAGTAAAGGATCTCTGCCTCCTGTCATCACTGACAACTTCGTATCTCTGTGGGTGTACGAGAGAAAGGGTGAGAGAGAGGGAGAGTTCTGATCTGATCAAAAATTAGTCATGTATGGCGTTGGAAGGAGATGATGATCAGCTTCTCGAGATTTATGTTATTTTTGTGGCGCTTAGCATCGTGATGATATCATCAGTTGCACCATAAGTAGAGTCTGAACATAGCTTCAAACATCCATACAATTAAATCATCTCTTATATAAGAGCATCATTTCACCTACGACATTTTTGAATTTTTGATCCGCAAGAGTTACAATGATGAGTTGATTGTCTGCTCATCTCTAAATTTTTTCAGTTTACTGAATGCAAGAAAGAAGAAAATTAGAGGATTTAGTAAATCAAATGTCATGTTGGATGATGTAATCTATAAATTAGTAGAATACGCCTTAGCTAGTTGTAACCCAATGTGAGTTATCCCTCTTATTGAGTCATGCATCATGAAAGTTATGAGAGGGAAAGAGTATTGGGAAGTTAAGGGACTAGATGTTTAATAAACCACAGAGTTTAAAGAGCAAACAATTTTGACCCAGCTAGCACAATCAGGAGGAACAGTGGGCTAGTTTATATCCTAAGATTTTGGACATGCCATACTGTCTAATGCCCGAAATACCTAAATGGATTGGGATCCTCTCCATTTGAATTACATTGATATTTTCATTTAATTTAGTCTTTTTACATGGAAGACACGTCGACATGGTATTGCATAAATGGTCAAGATTAGTTTCCTAGATTCCCTTTTGTATGCATCTTCCGCCTTCTTCTTCTTCCATAGTCGCGTCTGCAATGTCCCCATCGTGGCTACACCTCCCCCGCCACCGTGCTGTGGCCTCCATGGTTGACCTCAGCCCTAGCCATCGTAAACAGTGGCGGGGGCTGGAGACGATGTCCTATAATCCTATATGAGGTCGAATGAGGTTAACAACTATTGACATGGGTTAACCTAATATAAGTATTTCCTCTTATTGGTGCATATACATATGTTCGAGAGACATTTAAGCTCTAATTAGTCTAATCCAAGAGCAATTCAAATAACTTCTGGAAGATAAAGTTTCTAAACCGAAAATTGGCTAGAGGGTAATGGGATTTCAAGACTGGACTTCTTCCTACTTGTTACACAAGTTTACTTCTTAAGGACTCTAAACCAAGTTCATATGCAACTTAATCTAATATGCCCTACACCAATAGCAATTTTAAGAAGTCAATAGTTCATGGTTGTACGTTTGCAATGTGGTTGCTTATTTCATATTATAACTAGAAGTTCCATTTTCATTTTCTTATTAACTTTGCCCATTTTCGTTGAATGAGACCGCGGTCTTCACACTCCAATTAACATGTCGCTTGTTCTGTTGTTGACATGCATTTTAGCTATTTGGACAAGGATTAAGGCTTAGATACTTGATGGTACTATATACAAACGGGTTGTTAAATCGATGTCCACACTTCTACATCTTCATTCACACATCAAGTACGTGCATAATCATTGTCATTCACAAGGAAGGTTGGTCAAAACCGAATATACAAATGTTCACCGCATGCTAATGTAACTGTTCAGCAATTTAGGAAATGCTTCTCCACAATTTGAAACTTTTTTCGGAGAGACCAATCTTGCTAATCCAAAATCCCAGCAAACTATTAATTAATGGGGCGCAGATGAAGCAAGAAAAGAAAAAGACATATTTTGGGCATTGGTGCAAAAATTAACAGAACTTTAAAAGCTTCGGTGTCCAGAGAGAACCATACTACACTAAAACGATGAAAAGACTCATGAAACTTTATTGTGAGTACAGAAATGTGGCTAAATGGGATTGGATCTTTGATCAGCTAGAAATTAGATTAGCGTAGGGAAGAGAGAGAGAGAGAGAGAGAGAGAGAGAGAGAGAGAGAGTATTGCAGAGAGGCAGAGCTAGGTACCTTCGTCGTATTGTGTTTTTGAACTTAGGAGAGAGAAAGAGAGAACAAAGATTTGATCGTGAGGACAATGGAATTGTAGAAAACCGAGAGAAGAGAGAGACAGAGAGAGAGAGAGAGGCTTCACAGTCGATCACAGACACACAAATACACCGGGAGGGTCTTAAGTTTGAAAACAACTGGTGAATGACCACCAAAGCTAACCGCCCATGCACTCGTCCCTTTCTCTTTTCCTATCCCCCACCTCTGCCGCCTCTGGAAGCTCTCTCTCTCTCTCTCTCTCTCTCTCTCTCTGTCTGCCTCATCCTTGGGGACTGTCAACCATTCATTTTCCCTCTCCCCTTTAACCTCAGCCGTTTATTTTCAACTCTCTCTCTCTCTACCTCCCCTAGCTGTCTGTCCTGTTTGTGTTGCAGCAACAGTTTGTACAAATACCAGGTCTTCCAAATTATCAATGAACAAACAAGACTAACCATAAACGCGATTTTTTATTTACATCCCTATATTGCAATACGTTAAAATACTATAACTCAATAATTTAAACTATTAGATACAAAAAATATTTGTATCTCAACATGATGCGATGTATGATAAATTAATTTAGTTACAAATTATATAAAAAAGGACATATCTATATTGAAAACCACTATTTATCATTGATGTGGTAGACATAACAAATCAAAGTTGCTTAGAACTTGAT